>JAHWFO010033869.1:3108616-3151018 GCA_023313115.1 Rhysida immarginata
GTCATATGTCCGTCGGTGAAATGTCCGTCGGCCAAATGTCCGTTCGGCCAAATGTCCGTTCGGCCAAATGTCCGTTCGGTCGAATGTCCGTTCGGTCGAATGTCCGTTCGGCCAAATGACCGGGTACCTGGAAGTCAGGTTGAAACAGCGCGCAGTGATTGAGTTTTTGACAGCTCAAGGTTGCGATCCTGTCCAAATTCATCGCCGAATGACAGCTGTATACGGCAATGCAACTTTTGACGTCAGTACAGTGAGAAGATGGGCAAGATTAGTGATAGAACGAAACCCGGCATGCTCTAGCCTAGCTGATCAACCCCGCAGTGGACGACCAATCACAGCAACAGACGAGCAACATCGAGTTCGTGTCGATCAAATGATTCGTTCCAAACGCCGAATTAAGCAATATGACATCGCTACAGAGCTCCAAATTTCCAAGGAGAGAGTGCACGTTATCATAACCGAGTTGCTGGGATATCGTAAGGTGTGTGCTCGTTGGGTACCGCATATGCTCACTCCTGAACTCAAAGAGAAGAGAAAGAACGTTTGCCAGGATCTGTTGGCCCGGTACGAGCGTGAGGGTGAGGCTTTTCTGCAGCGCATTCTCACGGGGGATGAATCATGGGCACATCATTTTGACCCTTAGAACAAACGACAATCGTTGAATATCGCCATGCAACATCTCCACGTCCCAAAAAGTTCAGGGTTGTCAAGTCAGCAGGGAAAGTCATGTTGACCATCTTTTGGGACTTCCAGGGTGTTGTCCACCTTGACTTCTTGGAACCAGGAACCACGATCAACTCAACAGTACTTGCAAACGCTAGAGAAGCTTCACGCCCGGTTGCTCCGAGTTTGGAAGGGTGGACCCTATTCTGCAGCACGACGATGCACATCCGCACACAAGGGGGGCATAGGGTTCCGATTTTTGACCCTTGTAGGTTGGCAGCTCTGTTAATAGTGTAACATAAATGTGCACAGTATCGATATAATTTTATACGTGATCAAGAGATTAGCTGATGTAGCGCTCGTTATTATGTGATGCGGAACTGATTTACAGGTGTAAGTGGAAGCTTTTTCTTTTGACTGCTTGAAAGGTTACAAGTCTCATTTTTTGTATATTTTGTGTATATAAAATAATCAACGACAATTATGCCAAAACTATCCGAAATTTTTTTTAAAATTTATTACATAAGTAGATGGATCCCGTCAAAATTTGACGGAGAACAACCCATCTTATTATTAATCCCCATCTCATTAATTAAAAAATAATAAAATAAAAAATTGTCAGAGCCTAAATATCTCATTATGCACAAAGAATAAGAAATGAGTTAATATATAAAATCAAAATAGCTTTAAACTAAATTTCTCTGAAAGTATTAAACTGAGACAAAGTGTCAGCGGATAAAGTGATCAGTTTTTAAAGCTCTTTCTAAAGAACATTTAACATAACATTTTCAGATTTTTTCAGTAGTCACAAGGAAACGTCATAAAATGATCAAGGCAGGATTTTCTTTCTGCAAATCTTCAGTTTATTTAATTCAAGACAACGATTGAATATTGTCTCATTACAACAATCTCTGGCTTCTGATGGATTGTCTTAACTTTCTTTGTTGGCTTCAGATGCCCATGCGCAGAAGTGCCAATTTTGCTCTTACAAAAAATGCTTTGCGTTTTAATATATAGGATTATATATTTTAATAGTAGAGAATGCTAAATGATTTGAACAAAAGAGGATTTTTGTAAAAGTAACGGTGGTATGAATTAGTGTAGTATATTTTATTAAAAACTAAAATATAGAATAAAGCATGCCATGACAATTAACATGAAAAGTTTTTTAAACCCTCAAATAAACAGATCAAATTGCACACTAGGATGAAAAAAATTTAATCTGTGTATGATGTTCTTTACATACATCGTTTAAAACTTAGACGAAGTCAAAAACGCGGAAATGAACAAAAAAAAAAATGTCTATCCATATCGGGGACAGGTCCATTCTAATCTGCCATGACTTTCAGTACAAGTACCTGATTATGCAACCGATCAACATCCGCTAAGCTCAGCCCCTACGGAGCAGGTAAAAACCTTTTTGCACCCTTTTTGCATTTATAAAGTGCGACTTATTTTACTCATTATTCTACCCACTACCAAACTTACTCATCTATTGACGGTTGTTTCTCGAACTTAAATTCATTACTGTTTAGTTGAAATCTTTATGTCCATTAGCGATCACTTTCCTTTGTTAACTGTCTTTAACTGCAGTTCTTTAACAATGATTTTGAGAAGTGCATGGAATGGCTTTGCATGAGTATTTAATTGGGTGAAAGCTACTTGTAGACTTTTTTTTAATATTAAAATCGGTGAGTCAGAATACGTGGAATCTTTCTTGTAAATAGAGCCGTTATAAATAAATTATAATTCAGATTAGGCTATTTAATAGATGACTATGAGGATATATACGTGTTTTTTTTTTTATTTTCAGCAATCTTGCGCTTCCGCATTCTCAATGTCGATCTGCTCCTTTTGCAAGAATCGAAAGAGTGATCTGAAACATTGTTCTGGCTGCTATTCGGCAATATATTGCGATGCCATCTGCCAAAAGAAGCACTGGAAGTTCCATAAAATTTCCTGCAAGACTGAGAAGACCAATATCATCACCCAGTGTTTGAGAATGATGGGAAGCGAATGTCAAGACTTACCATGGTAATTCTGATTTCATTATCTTTTTAATTGATTATTCTTATTGCCATTCATGAAAATGGTTATATAAGCGTAGATTTTGAATGCCTAAATGAATACGTTTATTAGGAATTTTAGCTAAAAGCTACTTATAAGAATACGTGCTTGATCTATACGTTTATCTGTCTGGCCTTCTGCCGTTTGCACGATAACCTGAAAACGGTTTAACTTTTTCAAATTCAGTTTTTGAAAATATGGTCATCACAGTCTTTCAAGTCAATTGCACATTATCTAATGGTGACTGTCAGGGCTGGATAAAATGACCAGTTTTCCAAAAGGCCAACTTAGGCCATGGGTTAGGGCGCAGCAGTCATTTAACGTTGAATAGTATATATCTTGTGTATGGACTAAGGCGCAATTATGTCATTTTTGTCTAGAACATAGAAATATGTACATCCGCCTCTGGCGACCGTTAAGAATACCAAGGTAATGGGATATGATAGATATCCCAGATTTTCAAAACAAAAAACTGGGACATTTAAAAAGTAACCTGAGAAATAAGCAAAATGTTAAACATCTTTAATTTTTAAGCCGCCTTTTTAATTTTTGCTTACAGGCTCCAGGCCTAAATGTTTCATGTATGCACTTTTATTCTACTAAACTTAATTATTTTTTATTTTTATTTGCACTGTGGACAACGCCATATTGAATCTGGCAATCTGCGATTCGTATCTGAAAAAACTCCGAGCGATTCGAGAGCTATCGCAGACAAATCCTGTTAAAATCTGGGTAATAAAAAAAACACTAGCTTAGCATAGAAGCTCGTGTACAGAGATGATGCATCAGCTGAAAGTTTTACTACAGAATGCTAAGCATGCTACATGGATAGATATATATACGGTGTTGCAAATATACAGGGTGAGTCTGAAACCCTGTCACAAACTTTAAGGGGAGATAATATGGATGATTCTAAGCAAAAAAAGGTCATATGAACATGAGTCCCAATTGGAACGATAACTGAGATAATGAACAGAAATAAAAATGCTGCCACTAACAATGTAAGATCAAGTTAACAACTCATTTTCTGTAACACCTAGGGCCAGTTCATTATCTATTTTCTCAAGTGAGTCTTCTCAACTGAGTCTTTAGTAACAATGAACTTACATTGTTGAGATGAGGAACACTTAGTTACAACAATGCTACTGTATTGTTGCTGAACACTCAGTTGAGAAATCTCAGCTGAGAAAATAAATAATGAACTGCAAAGTTCGCCAGGCAAGTCCATCTTCAAAAACAAGACTTCGAAAAACGAGCAATGGTAGAAGGTAGAATCTTCCTTCATCAGATTAGATGCTTACTGACCCTACTCCAGCGCCTCTCCCATCATATTATGGGACAGAAGACACTGGCACCTCCGTGGCCACCCATACTGCCTTTCATAGCGACAGATGTGTCCCCAGCAATATAACTACTATCAGCTGCACACAAACGGAGATCTCTGAAACTTCTAGCAGAACACAAAAATCTGAGAAACTTCTAGCAGCCTTAAAAACTTGAAATTTGGCATAAAGATAATGAGTGTTTAGGATACAATGAAAGGAAAAATTCAAAATATGAAAGTGGTAATGTTTAAAGGTCAATGCCAAACATCAATTAACCTGCAACGGAATGGCTATTATGCAACTGGTGACGACATTGTTTGGCCAATTGTTAAGAGTGAGAAACAATAGCATCTCCGAGATATGAATTTCGTTGGAAACGTTTGTTAATCTGGAGGCATGAAATTTATTAAAAGCAGATTTTCCATCCCTTTTCTATTTGTCTTTCGAAACCAGATTAATGTCAAAATATTTTCACTCATATGTACTCCTGACCCGCAGCATTCACGCAATAAATCGTTACCATAGATCGCATCAACCACCTGTATTATATTGGAATCTTTTATTACAAAATGTTTTCTATAATCTTTGTTTACTATATTAAATAATATAAGTATTGACAATGACAACAAAATAAGATAAACTTACATTTTCTTTAGGCTTATCGGCTCCACAGCAGCTGAGGACTACCTAAACCTCTCTAAAAATGAAGGTTCATCGTATTCATCTAATTTAAGACTTCTTTTTGTTGGAGCTGGAGACATAAAAGATGTTGTTAAAACGGTCACTGATGTCCCTTTAAATTACTCTGGAAATATTGACTTTGTGTTGAACGATTTTAGCCCCCATGTAATGGCTCGCAATATATTATTTCTGTATTGCTTATTAGTAAAGGAAGAAATAGACCACACAATTCAAATTTGGTATTCCCTTTTGCTATCACGGAAATGCCTAAAGTTCCTGAAAACTACTCTACAGTTACTGATTAGCAGGAAGAAAGATATTTTGACCAGTACAACAAACATTGAAATTTCTGACTCCAACTGGGATTCCTGTAAAGATGTTTGGAATGGATGGTTACAAATAGCCAGTCAACCAGATTTATCTCAAAAAATGCTTAGCCTTTACGAAGCGAAATTTGTATGTGATGATAGTGCAATAAACGGATTGGATTGGCTGTTCACTGCGACTCCAGATATCCATGAAACCAGTCTGAAAGTAAGTCCATTTAATTATTTTGATAAAGTTTAAATGCATGTTAGATTTAATTCGAAATTTGATACAACATACAAGCATATATAAGAGTTAGGCGTGGATTCCACATGCGTAAAAACAACGGCAGAAACCACAAGGCAGAAAATGTTCTGAATCACTTTCTGCTCTTTTCTTTCTGAAGCATACACTGCTGACAGAATATACACTGTCATATCACTGAAATATGACCAACCGCTTAGTAATGGGAGTAGCCATCCTTCGCCGCTATTCGCTACTTTCACTTTTGGTGGCGCCGCCCTTGTGGCATTTACTTAAACGGAGTTAAGTAGGATTCGCCTTAGTTTCAATAAGGCTCAACGCGTTGTTGCAGCTAAAGAAGTGAAAGGAAAAAGTAACAAATACTGCCGTGTTTAAGGCTGCAAATCAAAAACGATGTTACATGCAGTAAGATTATATTTTTTCCCAAAAAAAAGCCTTTAGAAAAAGTTGGGAAGTAAAACTTACAATGGGGAAAAAAGCCACAGATACAATGAGTATCAACACAATTTTTTTCCATCACCACCTTGTAAGCAGAAATTAGCAATGATAGGGTAAAAGATGGAAAATATTTACATATTTAAACATACACTACTAATAAAATGAAATAATATTTATTTATTTATTTATTTATTTATTTATTTATTTATTTATTTATTTATTTATTTAATAAATTTAAGATAAAGCTACGCCCAGCTGGAACCAGTATGGTCACTGACCACCGAGTTAGGTCCCAGCGGGTGCGACAATATAACAAAATACAAGTAAAAATTGGTTGGTAGTAAATATTATGTTAACACTTAAATGTTAACAAAAACTAAATTAGTAAGATGAGAACAAAGACCGTGTGACATATAACAATCGCTAACTGTAATGAAGTTATCTATAATTTCGTTATGTTTATCCTGTTCCTTACTTATCGATATAAAAATAACTATATAAGTTGTTATATCCCAAAAAATATTCAAAATTTGCTTTTTGAAGTTTGTTTCACGTACAATACGTTTATATGCACGTTATTTTACGGAAAAATCACTATCATTGTTAGCTGCATTAGTTTTGATACCTTTATTTTGTTTGTGGGTCATTAATAAGTAAAAAATGAGGTCCTTTATTATTAGGAAGAATTTTCATTTTGAATCTACTTTTTCATATTTAATCAACAAATAACTTTCCAACTAAGAAATAAAATATTTTAGGCATGTCAGCGTTAAAACGAAAGTTGAAATCAAGTGCTATTCCCAACTGCTGCTTGTCACATCGACCACTTGAAAAATATACCATCATACAGAAAAATATCACACAGTGTAATATTCAAAACATGTTGATGGAAAATGGATCCTACTCAATGATATCAATACAACTTCAAACGGTTCCTACTCAATGAAGTTGTATTGATATCATTGATCCTACTTTCGCCACCATTTTTCAAAATTAGCAGCGCCCTCTATATTCACTGAAAGTAGTGAATAACTGCTGCTAGGCGTCGTGGCATGGACGCAAGAAGTGCGCGGTATATGTCCGATGATATGAAGTGTCCATTCCGCTTGAAGCGCTGTCCACACAAGCTACGAGGGTCATAGGTGGAGAGTCCAGCTGCCGTACATGGCGATCAAGGTGCTCCCACAGATGTTCGATTGGATTGATGTCCGGGGAATTAGCGGGCCAAGGGAGCTGGAACACACCATCACATTGGGGGAACATCGTGAGCATGTACGGGTGCACCTGCTCCGCTACGATTGACAGATAGCCAAAGGCATTCAAATTGCCCTCTAGACGAATCAGTGGGCCTAACTGCTCCCAACAGAAGATCCCCCACCAGCCTGTTTCCTGCCCACAATAGCCTCTTGTATTCTCTTTTCATGACGTTCACGATGCACTGGCCATCGCCCTTCAATGTTATGGCGCAAAAACCTTGACTCGTCGGAGAAGACGACCTTAGCCACTCGTCTGTGGTCCAATGGGGGTGCCCACATGCAAAGTCTAGGCGTCGTTGACGATGACCCCTGGTCAACATGGGTGCATGCGTCGACTGTTCAGGCCCATCTGTAGCAGGATGCGTTCAACGTTAATGTCGGATACACGTCTGTTGGTACCACTGTAGAATCTGGTGGTCAGTTGATGGACTGTAGCTCTCCTATCACCTTTTACGAGTCGTCGTAGGCACTGCTCACCCCCTTGGTCGATGGCTCTTGACCCTTTACAGTGATGATGTTGGGACGCGATTTCTGTCCCTGCTGTACACTCTTAGTACACCTTCACTACAGCGGACCGTGGACAGTTCACAAATCGCGCCGTTTCGGAGATGGTGCCACCTTTGCTGCGATAGCCTATTAACATCCGTTTTTGGATGTCCGTTAAATCCGGACGTTTACCTATCTTGAGGCTCGTGCACCTGCATCTGTAAAGCTTTCTCAGCCTGTTATGCAAATTTTGCAATGTGTAATCGTTATTGGGGCGAACCACGCGTGTGCCTTGAAGGGGTGCTGGTCATAATTCATTGATATGACAGTGTAAATATTTTTGCAATAACAGACTTCCAGCTGTGGTTGAAACATTTTGCTTATCCATGTTGTTCAAGCAGCGGTCCCATCAGTCGACCATCGCCTGCATACTTTACGCAAAAAATTAATAAATAAAGATGGGCTGGAGCAAACTCTTGATCGGAAGCAAATATCTCTAATCGCCGACGTTTTATTTTTTCGTAGTTACAAGTTTTCCCTTTTTTTTCCACACCACATTTCTTCTTTTATTTTACGGTTGGTCGTAGGTGAAAAGTTATCAGCAGAAAGCGAAAAAGTCAAGCGAGAGAGAACGTTCTGTATGGAGAGTGATTAAAGGCCTCCCAGCAGAAACCGTTGCAGGATATACGTTTTTGCGATTGCCACGTTACGAATTGAATCACAAGACATTGGGCACGCTTGGATGTTTCCATAATATTGCTATTGGAAAATTGGTATCCCTTACTTGACATGCTATTTCTCCCTGCCTCATAAGGAGACTCCATGTACCAGACTCACCGATTTTGATGCAAAAAATCCTATGAGTCCGTGCAAAGCCATTCAGTGCACTTCCCAAAATTTTCCGAGAAAAAATTCATAAAGTTTATTATCGACATGTAAGGTTTCCAGGGGATTAATTATGATAAAGATCGAATGTATGATTTAGATAATAATTTAGAAAAAACTGCGCCTCCTAATGATGAATTTAACAAATTTGTGATAATTTATTTACCCCACTTACATAACTAAAAGTAGCCTCGCACGGGTTCGGCCAGGGGAAATGAGAAAATCAGGATACTCAACTCAAATATAAAAATTAAAAATAAAATTTATTGGAACATTAATAGTGTATAAAACAAATAATTGATTGGTAAAGTAATTTGGAAATAGTTTGTCTGATTATGGCAAAGAATTGAAATACATGAACATCAGTAATAGATAATACAAAATTTCACCTCTTTAAAAATAGTGAATGAAATGGAATTATATAAAATAACAGTTTAGGAAATTTTGTTTCTAAAAACATGAATGTACTCTTTACTTTGTAATTTCAATGAAAAATTTGGTACTCTATAAAGACAATGTACCAGGTAACCACAAAAGTTCTTGCCGTTGTTAATTCGGGGAAAAAAAATGATGTACACAAAAAGTAGCGTATCACTAGCCCCCAAAGTAATCCCCATTAGCATCGTGTCTCCCCAAAGTAATCCCCGTTAGCATCGTGTCTCCCCAAAGTAATCCCCATTAGCCAACGTGTCTCCAGTTGATCAATCGCCTGGCTGCAAAACTTGCCGGTCTTGAACTCATAGAAGTCTGTGAGTGCCTTTCGCAAGTCTGTATCATTGGTGTAGGATTTTCCACGAAGATGGTTGTCCAGAGAATGGAAAAGGTGATAATCCGTTGGAGTAAGATCTGGTGACTAATGTGGATGACACAAAGTTTCCCAGCCAAGCCGCTCTATGGTTTCCCTGGCCGCCCGCGCCACATGTGGCCGGGCATTGTCATGAAGGAAGAGTGCCCCTTTGCTATTCACTATCCCTGGCTCCTTCTGCTGCAATGCCTGTTGCACACGTTCCAACTGCTGGGAGTACAGATCCCCAGTGATGGTTTGGCCAGTTGATAGCAGCTCGTAGTGAACCATTTGGAGTCTAGACCACCAGACACAAAGCACGATCTTTGAGGTGTGAGGCTTTGCGTGGGCTTTGAGGTGTGAGGCACGCTGTCCCGGGATGACAACCAATGTTTGGAACACTTTGGAGTGTCATACAGGACGCACTTTTCGTCACTTGTAAGTATTCGATTAAATATGGGTGAGTTACGATATCGAGAAAGCAACGACATGCAGGCTGTCACTCGTTGATTCTTGTGGATTCCGACAATGTGTGGGGTACTAATTTACTCAACTTGTACGTCTTTCCTTAGGCTGTGCAGGTGACGTCTAACTTTCATCAGAAACCTGATACCGTCTGGCAAATTCACCACATGTTAAACTCAGGGTGCGTACGCGTCCTTGAAAACCTTAAAAATGCTTGAATTTCATAATTTTTTTTCAAGGCCTTAAATATTCGGGAAAAATGAAGGTTTTCTTAGATGAACCTGGAAAATCCTTGAAAACCGACCATTTGTAGTTCATTTTTTAATTCACCGTTTCATAAAATTGTCTCCGTAGTCGCTAACGCTTCTGTTTTACTTTCGTTTTCTGTTTGCTGGATTCACTGATAATTCAAGGCACGCTAATAAAAAAAATTTTTCATTCGAAATATGGGTAAATGTTCATTCAACGAACTTTGGCTTAAAAATCCTGTCTATGCAAGTTGGATATCAAAAGATATTAATAATCGTCACATTGCAAAATGTATTTTATGCTTGAAGAACGTGGATATTTCCAGTATGGGTGAATCTGCATTAAGGAGCCATATGAAAGGTAAAAAACATCGTTCGCCCTTCGAAAAACGTGATAAAAAAATATCAGCTGCTAGTGGATAAATCTAGTAAAGATATGCCAACAACTTCCGTCTCATCATCTTCAACGTTGCAAATTCCTCGGGAGTAAAATGCGACGATCAAAGCCGAAACACTTTGAGCATTAAAGGTAGTTAAAAGTCATTATTCCTATCGTCCATGTGCTGGTAACGATTTATTATTTAAACTCATGTTTCCGGACAGTGTGATAGCAGAAAATTTCTCCTGCGGAGAAAAAAATGTGCCTACATCTGTTGCTTTGGCTTGGCTCGTTATTTTAAATCCCTTCTTGTCAATAATATTAAACGTGAAAATAAACATTTCGTAATTTTATTTGATGAGAGTTTAAACAAATTTACTCAAACAAGATAAACGGATGTTCACGTTAAATTATGGGAAGATGGTAAAATCCAAACAAGATATTTTAGTTCAGTCTTCTTGGGTCATGCAACAGCAGATAAAATGATGGAACTATTTCGACAATGTATTGAATGCCTGCCAACAAAAAATATTCTTCAATTATCAATGGATGGGCCGAATGTGAACTGGAAATTTTTTGATTCGTTTCAAGATTCGATTTCTTCCGATTTTAATGTGTCACTTTTAAATGTTGGTAGTTGTGGCCTCCATTTAATGAACAATTCATTTAGACATGGATCCATGGCTAGTGGATGGGGAAATGAAAAACTTCTTACAAGCATGTACAGATTATTCAAAGATTCTCCTGCAAGAAGAGAAGATTTCGTAGATAAAATAGGTGCACCAAAAATGCCACTCAAATTTTGTCCACACAGAAGGCTGGAAAATTCACCTGCTTGTGAGACAGCTATTGAACTTTGGTCATATTTTGAAAAATACGATAATGAAATTAGCAAAAAAGTATTTAAAAATCCTAGCACTGCTTCCTTTGATTCGTACAAGATCCTTTTACCATACCAAAGTTGCACTTTTTTAATTCAGTTGCTAAACAGCTAGTGCCATTTTTAAAAGGATATCAGGCAGATAAACCTTTGCTTCCATTTCTGAGTAAGGATATGGAGAAAATTATTAGAAGCTTAATGAATCGCTTTATTAAGAAGACTGTAATGGAAGAAGCATCTTCAATTATACAGCTCTTTAACTTAGATTTCAATGATAGCAATGTGTGTTGCCGTTACAAAAGAATTGATATTGGTTTTCAAGCAGAAACAATAACAAAGAGTTTTTGATATCAAAGAATGTTAGTGAGCGGCAAGTTATAGATTTCCGAATACAATGCAGAACATTTTTACAAGAACTACTTTCAAAACTACTAGTTTAAAACCCCATGCAGTATTCTCTTGTTCGTCACCTGAAGTGTTTAGACCCCCCTAATTAATGGCCACAAATGGACATTCGTGTGTGAAAGATTTCAAATCAATTTTAACACTTCTTGTAGATGCGCATCGCCTCCAGCCTGAAGAGTGTGACAGTGTGTTAAGGCAATTCCAAGAATTTGTAACTGATGTAGCAAAAATAAACTCAGGTTTCATAAATTTTGATTCAACTGAAGAGGCATCAAGAATTGATGTATTGTTTACTGAATATATGTCTTCAAATCCATCCTTCAAACAGTTGTGGAATATTATTCAGTCTCTATTACTTTTATCACATGGACAAGCATCTGTGGAAAGAGATTATTCGATAAATAAGGAACTTATTATGGAAAATATGCAGGAAAATTCTATTACATCTCAAAGGATTATATATGATCACATTTCATATGTTGGTGGGATTGAAAATGTTAATCTCTCCAAATCCTTCCTGTTAAGTGTTGGAAGTGCCAGACAAAAATATATGGCTTATTAGCACATTTTCTATGTATAGAAATGTGCTTATGTGATCGGTTTGTCCAGCTGTCCGTCCGTCCGTCTGTTTGTAGACAATCCCACAATTCATTGCGTTGCAATAGAAAGAGTGCATGTATTGAATTGCTGGAAGACACGAATTATCCTCGCATTCGGGAAAACGCGTGTTCAGAACATACATGGGTTCGGCTCTGCAAGTGCTCTAAACGTTAATGAGATGGTGCATGTGCAGGATGCACGTGTTTGACGATTATTGAAAGGGTAGTTCAGTCTCTAAATCAAGAGAATTTTTTTATTCCTAGGGAGCTTAGTATTTATTACAATAACTTGACAACGAATTAACTTTTTCAAAGTCTGTTTTCACGAATCCATTAATACGGGACAGAGCACGAACAAGTACGAACGTGAGATAGCCGGAATAAGTACGTATTTTAATGGCACATGCTTTAATGGTACCATTATGATACCCCCTTAAAAACTTCCTATAACCAGATATGGCATGTAATATATCAAACAACTCGTAAGGACGTGCCATGAGTGAATATAACGAGTAAATACTGATAATGGTTATTGGTTTAGTACCACGTGCCGTATGGTACCCCATTGGAACTTTCAGTGCTAAGATATGCCATGTAATATATCAAATAACTCGTAAGAACGTGTCATGAGTGAATATAACGAGTAAATAATGATAATGGTTATTGGTTTAGTAGCAAATGCCCTAATGGTACCATATGGTACCATTGGAACTTTTAATGCTAAGATATGGCATGTAATATATCTACCAAACCATTGCGAGTTGTTAGATCTATTGTTATCCATAGCTTATTTCTATCAAGAGCATATTGCTGTTAGGCTTAATGTTATCTAAAACTCACTACTGTTATACATATTGCTAATTAATTGCAGTTAATCGCTTGCTTTTATAGTAGAAGATAACGTAGAAACACTTTAGTAATTTAATATGAAAAAATAATAGATGCTTACAAACAACGCTTCAGCAATTGAGGCTCACTTCGTTTAACATTATGTGGGAATTCTTACAAATTAAAGAACTTTTATTTATTTAAATGTATGAGGAATAACTCCCTCTTCATTTACCTTTCAGTTCTTCAAATTTATTCGTTTTAATTCTCTCTATACATTAGCTTACTTAAATAGTAATTTACAGTTTAGTTTTCATATTTATTTATTTTCTGTTAAGTGTTTTAAAATGTTGTTAAGTCAATATATCCAACGTTGAAGAATAAGATTATATATAAAGATTCTTAAAAATTATTTTATAACTTCAACAAGTTTTAATATAAACAAAAAAATTATAAGAAAGGATTATAAAACTGACTACATCTGCTATCGTACAAAACTGTTTAAATATAGGAATTTAATACTCAATATAGTAGAGCCGTTATCAATAATTATAAAAACCTTCCATCCCCCGAAATATAAAAATCCTATATCCAATATTTACATTTAAAATGAAAACCATCCCATTATCTAAAAACCCTTGAACAGCACTTTAAAATATATACAAAATATAAGTTTGAATTATATACAGAAATATACAAAAATATACATTTAAAATCCAACCATAGATAACCAAAATATAAGCTGCACTGTCTAAAATCCTGATAATTTTAGCACTTGACTAAAAATTCGGAACTTGACTTGTGAAAAATTCCTTTACAGGACTTGAAGAAATGTTACATCTTGCAGGTGGCGAAGAATCCGTTTTATATCATAGAAAAATGTCCTAAGTCCAAGATATATTCCAACAAATGTTATCTTTGAAGTCAGTTGAAGAATCATAAATAAAAATAAAATTTCATCATTTTCACCATGATTAACGTTTTCGAGGTCATCACCACCTCATCATCAGATCGAATACACAAATCCCACTCTCTCTCCCACAACAATGAAGTAAAAAAAGAAATTTAAAATTAAAAAATTACACAATTGAAAAATTATAAAATCAACCAATTTGGACTTAAGTCGTACGATGTCTGCGCTATCGTATTTTCATCTTCTTTTATTAAGAGCGCTTCTTTATTTATTCTTTTTTTGTAATTTTTCTCTCGATTTCAGATTGTTACATTGTCCCAATCCGGGGAATGTCCCTTAACACTACTGTGTCTGGCCATAGCATAATTGCAATCGTTAAGTCTCACCGCTCTACCATGTTCCTCTATTCTAGTTTTCAGAAGTCTTGAAGATTGTCCTATATAATTCAATTCACAATTCTTACAATTTATTTTATATATTATATCATATTTTTCTTTTTCATTTTGATTTGTTTGTCTATCCATTTTAATTAATTTATTCTTAATAGTATTTTTAATTTTGGGTACTATCTCTATATTTGTATTTTCAAAAAATTTTTTTTTAATTTTATAAAAACTTTTATCATAATCAACAGATATTCTTATTTTCTCTTCTTTACTATTTTTGTTCTCTTTTTTCCTTTTGTTTTTAAATGTATCTACTAACAAATTTTCTATGACTTTACTTGGATATTTATTTTTAATTAACTTATCTTTCAATCTATAAATATATTTTATTAAATAGTTGGGTGAGCATAAATTTCTGGCTCTATTTATCAGATTACTTATGGTGTTAAGTTTGCATCTATTTGGTATGGTAGACCAGTAGTGAGGAAGGGAGTTTCCCTATGTTGGTTTTTCGTATATATCAAATTCCCATTTATTATTAAGACATCTGATGTTTAAATCTAAAAATTGAGCACTTTCATTACATTCATTAATTGACAATTTCAATGTTTTTTGTTGTGTAAAAAATCACATTAATTTATCAATACTATTATTATCATAAATCAAGAAAATATCATCAACATATCTAATCCACAAAACAATATCTTTTGAAATTTCAGAACAATTTATAATTTGAGTCTCCCATTCATTCAGATAAATATTAGATAACACAGGTGATAAAGGGTTTCCCATTGGTAAACCTTCATATTGGCAATTTTTGGCCGAAAGTTGGAGTGGGCGTGTCCAGTTAAACTTCCTATTTCAAATGTTAGACATTGTTGCCATAGCAGAATCAACAATGTCTAACAACTGAAATAGGAAGTTTAACTGGACACGCCCACTCCAACTTTCGTTGGACAGAGTATAGAGCATTCTGAATTTCTATGGGACGATAGTTTTTAACGTCAGTTAAGGACCCTGATTTATGAATAGGGATGACATAACTCATTTTGAAAACCTCAGGGTAAACCCCATAATAAAAGGATAGATTAATTAATTTAGCTAAAGGATAATATAATAAAGTTCCACAGGATTTTAAAACTTTTGATGGTATTCCGTCCGGCCCACATCCTTTAAACTGATTAAAATTATTAAGAGCATTATATACTTCCTCAAAAGTCATATCTTGAATAGATTCATGATTTAAATTAACATTAAACATTACTATTAAAATTTTGAGTGTCCGACATATGTTCCTCAGATGCTAAATCAACATTGAACACCGAAGAAAAAAATTGTGCAAATAAATCAGCCATTAATTTAGGATCATCAACAGAACGATCATTATATTTCAAGACATTTAAAGTTGTTAAACTACGACGATAATTACTAAGAAAACTCCAAAAAGATTTTGGATTAATAGACAAAGAGTCTTGAATCCGAGTTATGTACTCCTTAAAATATAACCTGGAAGACTCGCGACAACGTCTACGAATGGAAACGAATTTAAGATAATCTGCTAATTTCAATGAACGCTTAAATTGTTTGTGAAGAATCTTTTTCTCTATAATAAGCTTTCTAAGCGAAGGGGGGAACCTAGGAGGAAATTTATCACTTCTAGTACCTTTCTAACACTTGATGGAGTGTATTTCACAATAGTATTACTAAGAGTACTAGAAAACATAGAAAATAAATCATTAATATCTTGGCGAGGGTAGCCCAGAAAGTAATGCACCACAATTTTTTTCTTCAAGAATGAAACTTATACACACGAAAGAATGATGTTTCTTCTACACTTCCTATTTTTCCACATAATCTCCGTCCCATTCTATGGCCTTCTTCCAGCGAGACACAAAGGCGTGTATGCCCTGTCGGTACCAGTCCTTGTTCTGTTCACGTAGCCATGTCTTCACTGTGCGAATCACCTCTTCGTCATTCTCAAAATATCTTCCACGAATGGCATTCTTCAATGGGCCAAAAAGTGAAAGGCTGAGGACGCTAGATCAGGGCTGTAGGGTGGATGGGGTAACACTCTCCAACCCTGCTGGATCTTGTCAGGTGTGACAGCCGAGGATGGCCGCCCCGACCGTGGCAAATCTTGGAGCTCCGCCGAACCGCTTTCTGATGGTCTCACCCTCTGTGCCCAGCGATTAACTGTATGTCTGTCGACTGCTGATGCTCCATAAACTGCACATAAACGTTTGTGAATATTGCCATTCGCTTCTTGTTCCGCAGCGAGAAATTAAATGACAACACGCTGTTTGTGATGTATATCACTTACTTACGCCATGTTGTTCCATTGCTGCACGTAAGCTATCTGTCGGAAGAAACGGAAACTTTGCGCGCGCACTCCGAAAAGTTCAATGAATGCATATCTTAAGTTTCGCATTTGTACCATTGTTGGGGACGGAGAAAAAAATTGCGGTGCATTACTTTCTGGGCTACCCTCATGTATATCTTTCGTGTAATATATATTTCTTCTTCAGAATGTAATTTTAACAGAGCAGTAAAAAATAATTATAAATACTATGTCGTTGTATTCGCTTAAAGATATATTTTTAGCGATACTCTACTAATAAGTTAATTTTTTTAATTCTTTTTCAGGAATTTTATGAAAATGGACTTTTTCTCCCACTTAAGTCGTCTACAAGAATAAAGTCTGTTCATGGGAATCCTACAATGGCGTGTTTTAATCCTATGAAAGATGAATACAACCAAAAGTATCCCGACATCAACAAATATCCAACCGTTTTCGGCAAGTGGAATCCACTCTTACTCACGGAAGATATGATATATGCAGTCAGGAACAATGCATCTGTCTTTCGTAATTGGGATTATTTAGATGTAAAAAAGAACGTTGGATTAAAACCGGATATTATAGAAATGTACTTAGCATATTTGAAAAAAATATACAAGATCTTTTCGTCTTACCTTAAACAAAGAAACTTCAAAATACGCATGATTGTGGATGACTTCCAAGAGCTAGACGAATACCTTTTGCCAGATGAAAAGTTTGATCGCATTTTCACTTCAAATCTCTGTGATTATTATTTATCACCGATTTTACTTGAATATTTTTCTCATCGTTTAAATAGACTTAATCAACATTCGGTTTTGATTTGTCGACAAGAAAATTGGGTTGAATTCACACGCATGTATGAGAGATTGTCTACGACCGAGATTTTAACAAAAGCCGTATTTTTGTTGGGATTTGATATGGAAGAACGAGATGAGATATTGCCAGGAATGCCGGATATTACGCGCCTTTGCTGTATGCAAAAAGAACCTGGACTTTGTGAAGATTATTTCCACACCCACGCTTTTCTCTTTAGTAACATTTTGTCCGAAATTCTTCTCTATCGACATGTTAACGAAGGACTGCCTTTAGAGAACGCGTCATCCCTTCAGCATCCGTCAGAAATGGCGAAGAAATTCGGAATGAAATTTCGAGACTTTCGGTTGGAGCTAAATCACGTGGTTCCATTCCAGCGTGAAGCTAATTTAAGAAGGGTTTCTCTGATAACTAATCAGTATCGTTACATTGAATGGTATATCTCACCATGAACTTGCAGTCTAGAAGCTTGTCTTAGTTAATGTTGAATTCCTGAAATTTTACACTTAATTTTAAATGTTATCTTATTTCTTTATGATATTTAAATAAGTTGTAATACCCAAATATTTTTATAAAACTAGATATATATTCTTTAAACAAAATGAAGCTCTGTTATAAAGATGCAGCATCTTCAATCTAACAAAGTTAGTGCTGTTGATACGACGTCATTAAATGATTCTAATGGCTTGTTTACGAATTTATTACGCCATTAGTTATTGCTTTAAAGATCCAGTATGATAGAAAGATGCATAAGTTTTTCCATCACATTCGTAGAACAATCGGAAAACAGGGATTTTGAAAATAGTAATTTTGTTCCTATAAGACCAACTAAGCTAATGCACTGAGTCGTTATTTAATTAATGTGGTAGATAATTGAAAACTTAATTTAAAAAATGAAGACAAAATTTTGGCACCTTACTTTTAGAAAAAATGTATATCCTACATTCAAGCAATGAAGATACTCGTAAAATCTACATAAAAGTGTAAATTGTAATTACATGCCGTATTTTCCTTACTAGTATCAAAAATTCAAAGAAATCTTTCTATGCATATACAGTATATCGTCAATAATAAGAAAGGAAAAAAACATTTCGAAGAATGCATTCTACATCTTGTTTATTGCCACATAAAATTTGCTCCTCTCCATTTTGTTTATTCCATTATATACGGGTAAATTTATTGATGTTACTGTAATAGATACTTTCAGCTGAATAATAATCATTAGAAATTATTTTCCTAATGTTAAGTATTATGTTTTTAATTGTAAAATGTTTTTATGAACAACTTATTTTTAGAGCCAAATTTTTTTTATCTATTAGCTTTCGAAGTTGTCAAAGCTGTACCTTATATTAATTAGATTATAAACAACTGTCATTTATCTTTCCAAGTTATTTTTAATAAAATATTTTATTCACTACTAAGTTGCATCTTCTATCTATCTACAGGGTGAATACAAAAGTCTGAACCCTCCTTTTATTTTTTGAACCGAAGCAGATATGTCAATTTTGATGAATCCAGCGAATAGGAAGTTGTGGGTGGCCTATCCCATGGTGCACTTTTCATCATCCCAAATATGCAAATTAGGACACATTCAAAATTTATCTCAAAAACCGTAAGGGATGGAGAAAAAAACCCAATTGCAAACTTGTTCAGCATAAAAAAAGCAAACAAAACAAAAAAAAATCATCCAAATCGGACCAACCAATCACCCACAATCACAAGATAATGTTGATCATTTCCGGAACAGTGTAGCTTGCCATCCTGGAATTTGTTCTGTCTTCTGTGTGCTGAAACATGCCTTTTCTTTGCTTTTCCGCATGAAAGTGGATGTGAGTATGGTGACTTATGTTAATTTTTTGATTTGCATGCTTTACGTGGTGGAAATATCAACATTCAGTTTTCCTTGTGCAGTGTGACTGTTTGTAAGCTACAAACAGTTCACCACGTGATTGTGGGTGATTGCCTGGTCCGATTTGGATGATTCTTTTTTTGCTTTCTTTGTTTTTTTATGCTGAACAAGTTTGCAATTGTTTTTTTTTCTCTCTATTCCTTACGGTTTTTGAGATAAATTTTGAATGTGTCCTAATTTGCATATTTGGAATGATGAAAAGTGCACCATGGGATCGGCCACCCACAACTTCCTATTCATTGGATTCATCAAAATTGACATATCTGCTTCGGTTCAAAAAATAAAAGGGGGGGGGGGGTTCAGATTTTTGTATTCACCCTGTATATTAATAAAAGTCAATATGTATCTGCCTGTATATTCGCGATAATCTCTATAACCGCATGGGCGACAAACTTTTCATGATGCTTTAACATTGTCCAGGGAAGGTTTTTTCCACTACTTTTGAGTACTAAAAGCCATTGGATCTAATGGTCGCAAGTTCAAATCCAGGCGCAGATGATTTAATTTTCTTCCTTTCATTTATATAATTTTTCAGTTATTATCGAAGTCATATGTTATTTTTAGTCCGTTTAAACCTTGCTTTGTTTTTTTCAAGTTTTTTTCTCCCTCTAAACTTGGGTATTCGTCGAGTTATCTGGAATTAATGTTGAATTTTTGTTTAGCCATAATTTAAAGGGCAACTGACATCCAAAATCGCCTATCAATAAAATTCAAATTTAATAACACAAAGGACATGCAATTAATTCTAATTCCACTTATAATTTTTTTATAATTTAAGTAGTTTTATTTTAATATAATTTTTCAAACATAAGTTTTCAAAGCTCAAGTCACCGCTAGGATTCGCGCACGCATGACTTCACACAGGCTAATCGTCATGACTATTTAACACAGAATAATTCACCATCGTTTTTCTTTTTCCATCATTTTCTATCCTTATTTTTGAAAAACCAAATGAAAAAATGGGAACCACTTACATTGAAATGTTCCTAGTTGCACTAGCGTTATTCGGGTTCAAATTTGCAAGAAACTTGAATTTTATTTTATTTTTCATTATTTTATTAATATGTGTGTTGGTTTCAAACGTTCAAGTAAAATTTACGAGATTTAAAAGTTGAGCAATTTATACATGAGCTGTGGCCTTGGCCTCTCATCTTGTTTCTCATCTTCTACTTTTATTTATATTTTTCCCAATGTGTGACAGTTATATACAGGGTGGTTATAATTAAAGTGACACCATTTAGACCCTTCTAGCGGCCGTTCTGGTAATCAGATTTTGACGAAACTTGAGATCTATGTTATACAGACCATGGGGAAGAGAATTTTGCAATACAAAAAATTAGTTCACAATTTGACCGCTACGTCAAAATATGGCGCTGGTCATGTAAGAAACTATCTGAGAATTTTTACTCCATCAGAGACGTTATGCAAATGAGATGTAATATTAGAAAAGCTTTAAAATGACAGTGAAATTAAATGTAAAGTTATTCTTCACGATGGCTTTATAACTAAAAGCTCGTAGCTAAAAAGGATCGAGCTTTATTGGTGAAGTTGTTTTACCAGAACTGCAATAATGCTTCTGCTGCACTAAGAGAATAACGACGTTTGAAAAACTTGCGAAATGGGCCTACTTTTATTAATGGTTTAAAAAAGATGATTAAGAAATTTGTAGAAACTGGTGAGTTGTGTGTGCTACCAGGGAGAGGACGGAAACGAATTGTAAATGAGACTGGAAGACGTTGCTGCTGCTGTAGTGGAGAGTGCTTCAAGTTCCCAATATTCTTCAGCAAGTGCTCGAGCCGTATCACGTGATTTGTCTATTCCGTGGTCTACGGTACAAAAAGTTTTGCGTTCCATTTTAAAGTGGTATCCCTACAAGATCCAGGTGGTTCAAAGGTTGCTTCATGAAGATCCGGAAAAACGCACTAATTTTGCTTGCCAGTTTCTGGTTAGAATAGCCGTCGATAATGCATGGCCATGGGACATTTTGTGGTCAGATGAAGCGCATTTCACACTAGACGGAGCAGTGCATGCTCAAAACTGTCGCATCTGGGGTACCGAAAAGCCGATGGTTGTGCATGAAAAGCTTTTGCACTCTGATTACGTGACTGTATGGTGCGGATTCACTTCACATTTCATTCTTGGCCCCTTTTTCTTTGAAGAGAACACTCCTCAAGGCACTAAAAGATGTTCAATCACTGTGCTCGTTACTGCGAACTTCTGCAGCAGAAAGTCATTCCTGCTTTACAAGAAAGACAATGTTTAGACACAACTGTCTTTATGCAAGATGGTGCAACACCCCACATTGCACGACAAGCGAAGGAACTGCTTCATGCTCATTTTTGAGATGATCGAATGATTTCGAGAACTTTTCCAACTGCATGGCCTCTTCGTTCACCGGACTTACACCCTTGTGACTTCTGGTTGCGGGGATATTTGAAAGATATTGTCTATGGAGGAAGAATACGGACTGTCCCTGAATTGAAAGCAAGCATAACACGCCATATCATCGCGATTCCTCAGGAAACCCTTCGCTCTACTGTGGAACATGCAATAATGCGCTTTGAACATGTCATTGACACAAATGAAATGCACACTGATTTTATCAATTTCACTGCTTATAACTTGTTTTTGTTATTATTCATGCGCTATATTTTGACGTAGCGGTCAAAGTGTGAACTAATGTTTTTTATTGCAAAATTCTTTTCCCCATGGTCTGTATCTCAAGTTTTGTCAAAATCTAAGTACCAGAACGGCCGCTAGAAGGGTCTAAATGGTGTCACTTTAATTATAACCACCCTGTATAAGGGACACATATATAACATTAAATCAATTCATTTTACATACTTAATCAATTGTCTATTGGTTTGTTAACACGCCTTATTATTGACTGATTAATAGTTAGGCTCGTCAGTTTATATCATTAATAATGTGTTTATAACATTCTCTTATGATATACTTGGTTTATCTGCATACATGTAGATTTCTTACAAGATCTGGATGAAGGGGTGCCCATTTGGGCTCAATTAGCACCTCCAGACAGAGGCTCCACACTTGTATGTTTCAAATGAAGAAACTCATGTTAAAAAATTAACTCAAGTTTGTATCAGATTTGAACCCGCATTTCAGCATTCTTAAAAAATGGGATATTGTTGTGCATTCGGCTAAAGGAGAGAAAATTAGTCTTTTCAGTTTTCCAAAAGTTGAGCTACTGAAAAAACAGTGGTTGAGAAACATAAATCACGTTGGATTGTTCCCAACGCGACATTCAAAAGTGTGCCAGAAGCATTTTACAAATGACTGTTTTTTTAAAAGATCCTATCGTTTTGGAGTCAATTGGTTTCTCTCCAGATAAACAACGACTCAAAACAGGTGCTGTTCCTATAATTTTTTCGCACAAAAGAACTGGAACTAGGAGTGAACGATCATTAGTAAGAAAACGACAGTGTCAGAAAGTAAGTGATTTCTTCTTTATTTTATAGTTTGATAATAATTATAAATCCTTAATTAAATTCATTAATTTTCATCAATTCCAGATAGCTGCAGCACATGATTGGAAGACACAGCTTCCTCAGCATAGGTGGAGGCAGAAGTTACGGAACCCCCTCCCATCAATACTACAAATATCTCACGTTTGGACTCGGGCACTGAATACCAAACGTATTCGCATGCTAGCAACCATGATAAGGAAGAAAAAACGTCTTGTACAGCTATAAAATCCGCATTAAATCATTAAATACTCCAGATAAAGTAAACATTTTTCTTAAGAACTTTTTACGAGTTGATATCAAATTAACCTCGGTTGAATGGATGAGACTTTAGCGATAATAACTGCAGGATTGGAAACTCCTTTCGCTCATATGACGTCATCGACACCCTCTATAGTTCGCATCTCTCAAATGATTTTTTTCGCGGTGTTCAGTATATAGCGAATATTTTGTGAATTTATTAAAAAAATAAACATAGCTTTTCTATCGTTGCCGCCATTTTTTGTTTGCTAAATAATGTAATGTGTTCGCAATTCGTTCGAGGGCACCCTCGAAAAAAAACTTACGCTTTTAACAAAAAAGCTTGCCATCCACGTTTTCTTCATCTATGGTACGTGTTGCAAAATTATTTTTATAATAAAATCTTGTAACCTTCCAAGGAGGAGCATTAGCAATGAAGCAGAATTACATTTATACATTTATTAAAAAGAAATTAATCCTCCCTCCCCGCCCCCCGAGTAGGATAAGGCAAGCAGCAGATCCTGCAGTCATCCTATTTTACCCCTTTATCTGCACTTTTTATCTCTCCCCAAGGTTTTTAGGACATTTCTACCAAGAGATGGCGCTGCAGGCGATCTGTAACACGAAGTATTTCAGCTCGTCGTCAAGCTGATAGCGTGTGCTGAAAATGTCATTGTTTATTTTTTTGCAATAGTCCTTGCAACATTTTCATACCGGTTTTTATTTTTTCATAGTTTTCAGCGCCACCTGTGGGTGAAAATGTTAACTAAATTTGAAATTTGGTGGGATAAAATTCCCTGATTTCCTAAGCATAAGGCTGCAAACGATACATATCTATCGCATTCCGTTTTTTTTTATTGGTTTTCAAAATTCATCAGTCATTTTTGGGACACCCTGTAAGATGTTTCAACATTTATCTCATCAATAATACAATAGTATATGCATTAATAACACTAAAATATAATTCTTAAAGACCCGTCGATCGTTGGAAATTTCATCATTTTCGAGGGACGATGTTTTAAATTGTCAGAAATGTTTGTTATATTCAGTAATGAATTTGAATATCGTTTGACATTCTGGCCATAAATTCAGTAAAATTGATGAAACTATGGAAAAATTAATTAACTCCAAATACAATAACAAACTTAACATCTTGGCCAAACCAACAAATAAATCTTCCCAAACTTTCAAATAGATTTAGAATTTAATTGGCCTTTAACAAAACATCGACTTCCCAATAATTAGGTGACCAAACGTCCCGATTTAGGCGGGACAATCCCGATTTCAGAATTTATGTCCCGCCGGCTTTTGCTTGTCCCGCTTTTCTGGGAAAAAGACCAACACTACCTAGATAGATTCATCATTGAATTTGAATCTATGTAGGAGTGATAAGACTATAGAGAGACGGTGTTGATTTAAGTTTTAACTCAATTTGGCTGTGTTGCAAGCCCCACGCTACCTAGTGGCAACTGTTGCTAAGATGCTTCTCTCAATATGACCTCATCATCATAAACATGTTGTGGCCACGTACGTGCCATCTCTAGTAGTATGTTTCCCGCGGTTAGCCTAATGTAAGGCCGTGCCACTGCTCATCATATCAGCCACAACGTGTTTCAACGAGGACTTGCAAACTGAGTTTCCATTCATAAAGAAGGCTGGAAAAGACAGCAAGCGGACGTGCAGTACGACAAGTACAGCTTGCAATTCTCTGTTGCTCACAGCGAGTGGGGAGATATAATCAAACATCTGAATACAGAACGTCACAAGAACGCCCTGAAGTTGTCGGCATCATTAGGTACAGTTACGAAGTATTTTTCAAGCACTGATTTAGGTGAAAAGGCAGCCCAGTTGGCTGCTGCAGAAGTCGCTTTGTCATATCATACGATTTATCACAATCACACAGCTTTCGGTCCACGGACTGTACGTCCAAATTGATGCAAAAATTTTTAAATCCAAAATTCTCTTGCACGAACATAATGTGAAGCTAGCGTCACAAATGTGCTGTGCCCATATATAATGAATCAAGTTAAAGCAGAGTTAAATGATGCGAACTTTGTGACATTGTTTATAGACGCGTCCAACTATAAGGATGTGAAGTTGTTTCCTGTGATAATAAGATATTTTGTGCCACTCTCAGGTGTTAAAATCAAAATCTCTTCCTGGAGAAACAGCACAGACCATTTGCAATTTCCTTATAAATGCTTACAACGACATAATTTGACAGAAAAGGTTGTAGGCTTCTGCGAAGACAACGCGAATACAAATTTTGGGGATTAAAAAGGAGAGGATCAAACAACATCTTTGCAATATTGCAAGATGACTTGGAGAAGAAGCTGTTAGGTATTGGTTGTGCTGCTCATATTGTGTACAATGCGATACAAACTGTCGGGGATTGCTTGCCAATTGATGTGGAAGCAGCTATTACGAAAATTTATTATTATATCTATATTTACACAGTTCGTGTAGAATCATTTAAAGAATTTTGCGAGTTTTCCTATGTAGAATATCAGCACATTTTAGGAAAAACTAATTGTTTATCACTGATGCCTGCGGTAGAGAGAGTTTTAAAATTGTTTCCTGCCCTGAAATCCTATTTCTTGTCGGAAGAGAAGGGACCCACTCTAATCCGCAACTTTTTTAAAATCCCTGTGCTGAATTGTGGCTCTATTTTGTGCATAATATCGCTGCAGTGTTCCATGCAACAATTCTGCGCATAGAGGCACAGACTGTAACAGCAATGGTTGGATGATTTAATAGATAAATGCACTCGGAGAAGCGCCAAAAATTTTTTACTGAATGAAATACGTGTTCGGATTACCCAATTAGAAGAGGAACAAAATTAGAATAGTGACAAAAAAAGACAAACTTTTATGAAAACTGTGCTGAATATCTTAAGCAAAAGGTTGATCAATTCGAAGAGCTGAATGCATTTATTTAGGTTACATTTAAAGAGACGACATCTTGGGAAAAAGCACAAGAAAGCCTGCAGCTTTTTTGGACAAAAGAATCCGAATGTTAAAATCGATAATAACGAATTATTTGATGAAGTTAGCTACGTTAGCCGATTTGCTTCACCAAAAAAGACTGTAGATTGGGCTCTCAGAAACTGTCGATGGGTTGAAATCTTTCGTCATTTTAAGGTTAAAAATGTGCCAAGTGTGCAGATAACAAACGCTGTCCGCTATGAATACCGTATGGACAAGTGAGAAAACGCAATTAAAAGTGGAAACACTACAAGCAATATTAATGGTGAAGTACAACTTTGAGTTTCACGAGAGTTCCTGTAATTCTTGTGAAAAAGTGTATGAAACGCTTCTACGAGAACCAAAACTTCCCAGAAACATTCATTCATCAATGAAATACTTGTACGGAGCATCTGCACAGCATGATCCTTGTAGTTCAGCAGCTGGTCCATCGTCCAGCGGGTCCATCGTTCGCGTCAAATTAAAACATCAAGTGTCCTGCGCTGGATGGACACACATTCAAGCAATAAGGTACAAATTTACTAACTGGTATACCTGCTATTTTGCGACAATTTTTAGTCTAGCCCTAGCTAAAATATGATAGTATTAAGTTATAATTAAATTTGCGATGTTTGTCACTAATCGTAATGTAACTTTAAATGTATCCAACGCAAAATAGACACCATGTTCTCTAGGTGAAGATAATGTGTCCCGCCTTGGCCTTCAGAAAATCTGGTCACCTTACAATAATGCAATTTCACAATTTAAAACTGGCAATTAATGTTATATAATTTCTTCAAAATTTAATAAAAATTATTCTGGTTCTTGTAATAAATTTTGTAATCATTAGACGTATAATTTTCTTTCAATTATTTTTGATTAATTTAAAATTCCGTGTTAAATATTTATTACAAATTTTAAACGAATTTTAATCAAATTTTTCGTGTTAAATTTTCGTTTTGATTTAGTTAAGAAATCTAACTGAAAAAATTATTACGACGTTATTTCTTCAGTGAGTGTTGTTTGCTTCCCTTCGGAAATGTTAATAAAAATTAAACACGTTACGAAGCAAGGAGGATAATAGAGAACAAATCTCTATTATCCTCCTTACTTTGACAAAGAGCCAATCCAGTAATACCAGCCTCAGCTGACCGCAACTGATCGAGTCACGTGATACCATCAATTTCGGTTCACTATCGCGCAAAAGGATTTTTAGAACAAAGCGGTTGTGTGCGATCTGTTTCAACATATAGTAAGACTCCAGCTATCCTCTCCCTAACTGCGATTGGTCGAAGCCTAATTACAACGCGACATTATTTTGTTTTCTTTATAAAGAAATGCAATTCATATATGTTTAATGGTCCTTAAAACTAAGTAACAATGTAATCATACGCAGGGTGAGAAAGCCGAACAAGCGCAGTTAGGGAGAGTTTTACTATAGTCTCATTTGAACTCGCTCACAGCAACTCGAGTAAAAAAAAAAATATATCACTCGAACATGATCACGCCAAAACGCCACTAGTCGACATGATTATATGTAAATAATCTTTTTTCTTATGTGAATGAACATTCTTTCTCAAGTTCTCAGGTGGTGAAGCGATAAACATGGAAGCCTATCCACACCTATGATAGGAAAAAGCAAACATTTTTCTTGAAAAAGAATATATTACGAATATACAGCAGTCACCTTCTGTTTGGGGTTCTGTTTGTCCGTTGATTGCGATAATGTGTGTATCGCACTCTTCTTCGCTATAAAATTGGCTTTCGCGATATCCGCATTTGCTTGCTCCGCCATGTTGAAAACTCTGCTGACCGCCATAACGATTAGAACTACTGCAGTTCTGTTCTTTATGCTGACCACCACTGTCCCTACAAATTTTTCGGGTAAGAATTATTGATTTCCGATCTCGATTTTTAAGGCTTTTAGGACGGTTCGATCAATTGCAGGAAGCTGCCGTCAAGATTTTTAGGATATTACTGTTCGATTAGTCGCGATCGTTATTGCTGGACAGACACCAAAGGATAGCCTCTATTCGAAACGTAAGCTTCTTTCAGGATCTGTGTTTAAGTTTCTTATTTATTACAGGCTTCTTGTGTCTTGTCTTTCTTTTCTGCTACATCCGTCAATTCTTCGGAAGTGGTTTATTTCTTTAACAATATCATTTTCTCCGTGTTTGACTCCCCCGTCCCCCCTTCCGTCCTCTTTGTGTGAGATGATGAGAGATACGAGAACCAATCAACGAAATAATACGATTCCCCCCCCCAAACTCAAATATTTTTAAAGCTTCATCCACTGGACTTCCGGATGTCAAGCCGAATAGATGAATCTTCCGAGACGAGCAGAATTTTTATCAAGCGTTTGAATCTGCTCTTTAAAATCGCGTGAAACTATGTTTCAGTTCCACTCAAATACCGATCTACTACATGTTCGCTTGTCTCTTTTATGTATACATGGTTTCAAAACTATTACAAGCGATGGAATACATTAGCATACATCCTCAAGTTTATTAATGAACGGTGCCCGTAGTCTTAGCTTACCACATTGATCAACTTTTTCTCTATGGAGGATATGTGAAGGACGATAAATACAAACGTTCATTCCCCCCAAGATGTGCGTGAATTGAAAGATAGCATTAACGATGTGGTGCTTGATACTGAAATATATCTAGGCAGAGCTGGATTACCGAATTGCATTTGCAGAGTAACGCAGAAAGGTGACATAGAGCATTTAATGCTACCCAATGAAAATTCAACTTGGACAGTTCCATTGGATATGTACGAAATTGTGTCGTGCTTTGACAATTTATGAAACAAAGAAAACAGTTTGAAACATGGTGTACTTTGAAAAAGGGTGGAAGAAAAGCCGAAACTAGTCATCTCTTTATTTCGTTATAAAATAAATAAATAAATAAATAAATAAATAAATAAATAAATTATGAAAATAAAGTAGGATGTGATGTCACGAACAAGTCACGATCCTTTGGGCAATATCGAGCCGCTGGACCTGCCTGAGAGCCGTTTCTAAAGTCTGAAGTCGTGCCTCAGTCGGATATTTGCTCATCCATGCCTCCAACAGTTGATAGAAAAGTTCTTGGAGACCCCACGAACGACGGATATAATCTGCATAGATGGTGTCCATTTCTGTGCTGGAGAGACCCAATGACCGTGCGAATGGCCGCCAATCGCTACTGTTCATGTTAGTGCTCACGATCTCAAAAGAATCTGCAAAGTAAAGATTATAAATTTAGGCAGGCACATAAGGAACTCTTCTGCAACCACTTAGAAACTCTACCTATATCCTATTTTACAAAGTGAATGCATCCTCAGTCCCCTGACATTAACTTCAGCTGAACTTTTATGGGATAATTTGGAGAAAGAGTGAATACTAAGTTTCCACTTCCAGCCACGCTTTCTGAACCAGGATCCCCTGATTCCTGCCCCCCCCCCCCCCACTAAATAAGGATAAGGTCGGATAACTCCTTGTTGGTGGGGCAATTTCACTAGAAAGCAGTGTACTTGAAACGAAAATGATATTTTTTATCTACACTGAGTGAGCATATTATTATGACCACCCTGTCAGTATCTCGTTGGGCCACCTTTTGCCTTTAATACTGCGGTGATTCTTCGTGGCATTAATTCCACGAGATGGTGGAAGGTGATGGGAGGAATCTGACACCATGCCTGATGGATAGCACTGTCTAGTTGTGCTAGAATGGACGGTGGTGGATCCACCCGTCTGATGGTTCGTTCGACTTCGTCCCACAAATGCTCAATTGGAGTGAGATCTAGGGATTGTGGGAGCCACCGAAATAAGGTAAAGTCCCCCTCATGTTCCTGGAACCACTCCTGCACAATACGAGCTCTGTGGCATGGCTCATTGTCTTGCTGGAAGTAGCCATCTCCATTGGGGTACGCCATCAACATGACAGGGTGAACTTGATCGGGGACGGTACCGAGGTAAGCTGTGCCATCCAGACGTTGTTCAACACGTATTAGCGGACCCAATGCATGCCAGGAAAACATCCCCCAGACCATAACACTGCCCGCACCGCCCTGAAGGGTTGTAATCATGCATGCGGGTCCATGCTTTCGTGCTGTTTCCGTCAGATACTCACGTGGCCGTCTGCATGATGTAACAGGAATCGTGACTCGTCAGACCACATGATTTGTTTCCACTGCTCGATAGTCCAGTCCTTGTGCTCCTGAGTGAATTGGAGTCGTTTCCGCTTGTTCGCTGCAGACAGCAAGGGTGTGCGGACAGGTCTTCGGCTTCCGTATCCCATGCGATGCAGTGTGCGGCGGACAGTGTTTTCAGATATCGTTTTGGAGGACCCCTGATTAAGGTCAGCAGTGATTTGATGCACAGTTGCCCTTCTGTTATCCTTTACCAGTCGTGACAGTCTCCGTTCTGTCCGATCATCAACCATCCGCGGACGGCCACAACGCGAACGTTCAGACCCCGTCTTCTCGGCTAACCGTCCGGTCTTTAAATACTTTAACGACGGCTGCTCTTGCGCACCCCACGAATGCTGCTGTTTCGTTGATACTCGCTCCATAGCTCCGAGCACCTACAATCATCCCGCGTTCGAAGGCTATTAAATCGCGTCGTTCACCCATAGTTGAAGAATGGAACACGTCTACGGTTGTCGACGACACCCAGCATCCCTTTTTATATTGGTCCGGCCCGGTAGCAACATAGTGGCGACGTCCGTGCGCGCATTTGCATAAACATGTCAGTTGGTCATAACAAAATGCTTACTCAGTGTATATACAGCTGTTTGGATATTAGTGGTAGAACGTTCTAATGAACAATTATTACATTAGGATGACCAGTAATTTAAAAAGATGCAGTCAGCATTACACATGAAAGACTCAAATTCAAAGAGTGGTGCAAGAATTGTTTCATACTTACTCCTTAAGCGAACTGCACTCCTCTCAGATAACCTCCTTGATCCTAGAGAACAGATTGACACTATTTTATAATCATGTGAATGCGTTCTGATAAAATACCAAGACTATATTATTTAAGTAAAAAGTTATTTTTTAAAAAATTCTTACTGGAAGCTTGTGGATGTTCCGAATAATTTTGTTGGCTTTGGCCTCTTTCTGTAGAAAGTTCTGTAAGTAGACATGAGATAAAGGTATAATTAATGCATGTGTGAACAGGTTTTAATAATAATTAAGATGGATATTAATGCAAATACATAATTTACCACTGATTCTGTTCATAATGTCCCGACGTCCTGCGCGTTCCAAAGCTTTCATAAGATTGTTCCTCCGGAAATTCGCGGGCACTTTCCCCGCCCATAAATTGAGCATAGACAGGCATTTGTCGTTTAATTGCAGTCCATTGCGTAGACTGATATCGTCTATGGAGTCCAAATCGTGGCTGTTTAAACCCAACGCCCTCGCCAAAGTACGATACTCACTCAGAACAATATGGCTGGACACTGTTTCCAACATCTGTGTAGTTTTCTCTAAGATAAGAACAATACACGCAATCCATTAGTTGACTTGTAATGTTCAAAGACATCGTGAAAGGATTTTAATAGAAAATTTCTCTAGAATGCTTAATACAGGGTGATTCATAAATTACTGTGCAGTAGTGCATGGAAACGTGTACACTTTGCTTGAGCTGAAGGAGAAAATCATTACTGAAGTACAGCAAATCTCGCCAGCCATATTAAGCAGTGTGTTTCACAACATGCAACTGCGTGGTAATCGCTGTCGTGAGGTCTGTGGCGGGCATTTCCACCATCTATTGTGAGTGCCACTTCCGACCAGCCATTGCATAGTAACTTTTGAATCACCCTGTATATAATTATATTTCGTTAAAAATATACAAGGTGAGACCGGAAAGTTCGGTGAATAACTCGAAAAAACAAACAGGGACAGGTATTTCAGAGATGTTACTTCACTGCCCTTCAAAGTAAGTCCCCATTGCCACAATATCGTACAACTGTTGCATTGCGTGTGAACAGTCCTCTTTCAGTACGGCTTGTGAAGTTCCTTCCTCACAGTCGTTTGAATATCCGTAACGTCAAAAAATCTGTATCCTTTCATTGTTGATTGCAAACGAAGAAACAGGATGATGTCCGGCAGTGGTAGATCTGGAGAATACGGAGGATGGTAAAGTTCTGGAATCTGTTTTCGCGCGAGAAATTGCTTCATCTTTGTAGCGATGTGCGGCCTCGCGTTATCATGCAGAAGACACCAGTATCTCGGTTCAGCAAACTGCGGCCGAACTCGACGAATGCGCTTCCATAGACGACCCGCTTCCCGAGGACCTCCGTGTAGAAATTGCCATTGAGTGTTTGACCCTGCGGAACATTCCGGGTATTCAAACGGCTGTGAAGAGAGAACTTCAAGCAGTTCCGAAAGAGGGTTTTTCACACGCCATGTGCCAGTTGTACGAACGATGCCAAAAGTGTATTGTGGCCATGGGGGGTTACTTTGAAAGACAGTAAATTATAATCTCTGAAATACCTGTCTCTGTTTGTTTTTCTAAGTCATTCACCGAACTTTCCGTCTCACCTTGTACATCTATACTGTTATACCGGGTGATCAAAAGTGTATTACATTTTTTTATATTGTTAACGACATTTTCAGTGTTTGCTTTCCAGCAGTTCATTGCTTTCATAAGAAACACGAGGCACGCGCAACATTGTTTTGCTAAAGAATTCGTCACGGCAAAACAATTAGTAGTTTCATGAAAAAATGTAACACACTTTTGGATCACCCGGTATAAAAGAGAGAGCGTAAAATGTACACTCATTCATTGATTCATCACGAAATCTCCAGAACTATGAAGCCTACAAAGTTAAAATTTGTCAAGTATATTTCTCTTGGCTTCTATGTGCTCGCTAAGAAAGGATTTTAATTTTATTTTTTCCTTTGCATTGTAATTTATTTTTAAAATTCAATTTACCTGGAACTGAATGGGTTTTTTGCTAGCGTTAAAAAATTGTGACTACGGTCTATAGATATTCATGGTCATCGAGCTCCATTGTTAAAATGAAGCTAAAGTTTCTAGCTCCCGGTAGGGCGGGAACTCTATTGAAAAGTGGCGCTGCATGTACAATCTGCCCAACTGCGCCTACAGCGCCACCCTATCGGCAGACAGAAACTTTACTTTCGTATTCAATTTCAATGAAAATCGCTATCGCAGGTTGCGGTCGGGAATAGTGCGATTTATGCGGCACCTGGGGCGATCTGTTTTCCTTAGCTTCACGAAACAATGGAAAATGGCCGAAGCTCGATGACCATGAATATCTATAGACCGTGATGAATACTTTTGCGATTGTTAAATGAAGCAGCATCAACAATGACTGCAAGTCTTTCGTGCGGCAATACATTGTATATTTTATCTGATTGGGATTTTTTCCAGTGTTAAAAATTGTGACGTCGTTGTTTGCTTTGTCGAGGCTTACGAGAAATACAAGGCCCTGACCAACGTCACCGATACGCAGAGCCTGAACGCCACCTCTTGTTAATGAGGGGGGGGGGGTAACTTTGAAATCTTAAATAGGAACCCCTATTTTTAATGGTATATTCAGATTGAACACATTCCATGCAATGTTTTATTCTTGGTGTTTTTTCAATTGATCCAACCATACAGGAGATAGAGGCCCTGAAAGTGTGGAACCTAATTTTATCCCAATTGAACCCAATTTTATCACTGAAGACAATGAGATAGGTGGGTCTTGCAGACATTCCTATTCTACTTTTTGATGGTCTTTAAGAATCCGAAGTCAGAATTTCAAAAATTCAAAATTTTTTTAGTGCATAAGCAAAGTCTTGGGGGTAGCAGTCCTATGGAGGCATATGACTGTGCGTATGCATTGTAAAATATTGGAGTTTTGAAATTCTGACTTCGGATTCTTAAAGACCATTAAAAAGTAGAATATGAATGTCTGTGGATTGCTCTCTATCTCTTTATCTTCATCGATAAAATTAGGTTCAAAATTTAAAAAGTTACACACTTTCAAGGCCTCTATCGCCTAGACGGTTAGATCAATTGAAGAAACACCAAGAATAAAACATTGTATGGAATGTATTCAATCTGAATATACCATTAAAAATAGGGGATACTGTTTAAGATTTCAAAGTTACCCCTCCCCCCCCCCCTTCACAAGGGGGGGGGGGCGCTAATTTTTTAGCTAATGAATTTCCACCGCGAAGTAATTCACTTTTGATTTTGGACATTTCTTAATATAATGCTTTGTTTTTGAGATATTTCCATGTATACACTTAAATAGATCATCCTGTCATACCATATGTGCTGTGACAATTAACTTTCTCGCACGAGCATGGCATAAATTCTTTACCGCCACTAAAGACACTTGAATATTATAAATTAGAAAGGGTCTATGTGCCAAAAAGTAAGAACAGAGAAATGTCGATAAACATGTTTTACATGTACAGCTGGAGATACGACTACTACCAACTTCTGAGCGCATTGAAAATACAAGAAACAACTTGTAAGCTATAACCCTTTTACAAACGTATTCCTGGACGCAGTGTTATCTTAATAAGAAAGCATGAGAATGTACTTTTGCCATCATGACTAGCCGGAAGGAACATGACACAAGTTCACAAAATTCAAAGTTTTCCAAATTTCTCTGACAGTATTATCATAGAACATATACGGGCTACCATCGTTCACGTACGATCTTGGAGTTATTACCCATAAAGAATCCGCCCCACATAGTATGTTGCATGTTACACTCACAATATTAGGTAGTCGTTTCCGTTTATTCAGTGTATATCAAAGAGATGTTCGCAGAAATTAGTTTTGGATTTACTATTTACTTAGCATTATCACCATAATGTTCATGAAATTCTAACAAATGTTCAAACTTACCTTCTAATGAAACTGCACTCCTATCAGATGATATTCCTGAACCTAGGGAACAGATTAACGCTATTTTATAATCAGAGGAATATGTTCTGTAAAAAATACTAAAACTATATTATTTACGTAAAAAATTTATTTTGTAAAAATTCTTACTGGAAGCTTGTGGGCGTTCCAAAAAATTCTGTTGACTTTGGCCTGTGTGCATAGAAAGTTCTGTAAATAGGCATAAAAGCTTAATTAATGCATGTATGGACACGTTTTGATAATAATTAAGCTGTATATTAATGTAAATATAAAATTTACCATTTATTTTGTTCATAATGTCCCGACGTCTTACGCGTTCCAAAGCTTCCATTAGCTTGCTCTTCCAACAATTTGCGGATACTTTTTCCGCCCATAAGTTGAGCATAGACAAGCATTTGTCGTATAACCGCAGCCCATTGCGTAGACTGATATCGTCTATGGAGTCCAAATCGTGGCTGCTTAAACCCAACGCCCTCGCCAACGTACGATAGTCGCTCAAACCAATATGATTGGACACCACTTGAAATATCTGTGTAGGACTCTCTGAAATATGAATAAACACGTACTCCATTTAGTTAATGTAAAAAGACTTTTGTAAAATTAAAGTTCTTTTGTTATTTATATCAATATTGTTGTTGTACGCCAGTTCATAAAAGATAAATTAGCTTTAATTTTGCGCCATCCTTTTTGAATAACCCTGTGTAATAATTTCTTTAGAAACGTGTAAATGGTGTGTGCTCCATATACAGGGTGAAGTTTAAGTACACCGACAAACTTTTAAGGGATTCTAAGCAAAAAAGTTCATATGAACATGGGTCATAATTTGAACGATAACTGAGATATGAACAAAAATAAAAATGCCGCCACCAAGATCAACAAGTTAATAACTCAGGTTCTCTAACGCCTAGGATAATGAATTTTGGGGAAATAATAGGGTACATAAAACTGTGTGTACATAAATTTTGATTCAATTCCAACGAGTAGTTTCCGAGTTACGCATTCATCATCGTAATACGTGCTCATATGTGAGTACTAACCAGCACGTGTTACGATGTCGATTGCGTAACTCGGAAACTACTCGTTGGAAATCGATCAAATTTTATCGGTACAGATAGTTTTACTGGCTTTTTTATTTTTGTTCATATCTCAGTTATCGTTCAAATTAGGACCCATGTTCATATGAACATTTTTGCTTAGAATCACCCATACTACCTCCCCTAAAAGTTTGTCAGTGTACTTAAAATTCACCCTTTATTAGAGAAAATTTCATCTAGTTTCCTCTCCGTCTGATTTTTATTTTTGATTTTTTTTCTTTTCATTTCGGACAGGAGTCGTATAATTTCATTTTTTGCTAGTAAGATTCCTTTAAATTCTTGTTATCTGTTAATCGTTCTATCAGTTTGAACCTGATCAACCCAGATTTGATTTTCTAATACGTAAAGATAAACAGTTTGATAGGTGTGTCTACGTTCATTCATTGATTTCATTCATCAATGAACTCATTTATGTTCGCTGATCATTCATCGATAACTCTTCGGCTTTAGAATTATGTTTATGACGGAATTCATTTATAAAGAATATTTCAATTTTGTTGCTAAAGTGAAAAAAAATTCGTAATACCATTGTATTAACTGGTTTATAGGATGAAGTAATTTTCTAGACATTAGATTATAAAGCCGTTTTACTCCCGATCATTCGGACTACATAACTTAAGAATTAAATTTCGATTGATAATTTTTCATTAATTAAAAATTATTGATGTATTAATAAATTTTTAATTCACTTTGAAATCTTTTTTAACTGTCATTTTGTGATTTTTCTTGATTTAGTTTTTTTATTAATTAATTTGTTGAAGTTTTTGAAATTCATAAAATTATTCAATTACTTGACTTCAACGTATCATTGTAATTAATAAAGAAATGCTTACCTTGATCAGAACGACTTGCCATATTAGATTTATTGTTAAAATGGTAGAAAACCTTTGAGTAATCTCTAAAAACAGAAAAAATAAATGAAATTTTCACAGCTTGTGTTTCTATTCTTAAAATAGTTTTAGAATGCATAAAATCTTTGTCAATCAGTTTCACAGAATAACTTTAAAGACAATCAATTTCTTTTTTTTGGGGGGGGGGGGTTAAATTTAAATTTTTAACAGCATCAGTGACAAAATAAAATTAACAAAAATGTCTTGTTTAACAATTTGAATCAGTTTAAACGAATTTGGTTCAAAACCTTAATTAAACAATAAGGTGAGAAGAGCCAACGAAACTGGACAATTCTAGATTTAATGAGAAGGATGTAAAGTTATGTGGATTTGTGTTTTTTGCGGCCTTCTCACTAATTTAATGGAATTTGAAATTTGGTATATTTGAAAAATAAGCTCAAATGTTACAATTATAATGATTACACAAGTCAATTGAATGATTTCGATAAAAAATCGGCTTACCAGAATGGGATCCTGAGCTGAGGTGAATTGAATGTTTGAAAAGCAGTGAATTGAATGTTTGGAAAGCAGCTTTATACCAGATTTAAAAAGAGGAAAGTTTTATTTTCTGAGAATTATTACCAATTATTGTCTTGTCAATCTATCGGGTTGGTTTCTTTATCAGCAGCCGTCATTATAAAACATTCCAAGAGATAAATTACTGGTTAAGGATTAAAATCTCTTCCCCTTCCAAAGAAGATTCATTTCATCATAAATTATCAGTTTTCGAAATCAGCTGGGTAAGAATTCCGAAATGGGCCCCTCAAAAACAAACATGTCGTGAAAGTTAAAACGTTTAATATAATTTGGTAGCATTTAATGCAGTATTAGAATTCTCACAATATTTTTGAAAAATTTCCATTTATTAAAAAGTTATAAACAAATACGTTTTTTTTTTGGTACTTTTTGTTTAAAAAACTCCTCTCTCAAGCTAATTTTTTTAAATCTCTTTGAAATTTCAAAGATAACAAATAAAAAATATATATTTCATAACAAAACATAAAAATGAGAAGACAACATTTTCTGTGTAAAAAAAAAAAAAAAAAAAAAAATTTAATAAAAAAATGAATATTTTTTAATGTTCTCAATCGATTACAACAATTTTGAAAAAACACATTCAATCTGTATTTATTAATGAGTTAGAATGTGAAAAAAATATTTGGCGATCTTTGTTATACGGTCTTTTTTTTTACCTTGCTTTTCTATGTGTGTATCCGCGTCTGCGTGTCCGGATCAGATCTTGTAATCAACTTCCCGATAAGCTAGAGAGCTGAAAGTTGATACACGTACACAGGGTCGATGAGTATGCATGTTAAAAAGATTGTTTTCAAATCGGTTCACTGATTCGTGTTCTAATGGTACTAATTCATTACTACGAACTGTCCAATTGCCATAACAAACAATTCGTTATGACGAGGATTAAATATATCCGTTGTTATTGTTCTAAACAAGAATAAAAGCGTGATTTGAAACCCCCCCCCCTTTTTTTTTTTTTACATGAATGCCATCATTTTTTGGTATGTCCCAAGAACAAACAGATAAGTTACATTCATCAAATTACACAAGGAATTGGGTATTATACAAATTTACAGGGTGCGTAAGGTGTTTGAGGACAGATTCACGTCAAGAAAGACAGCAGAGATATAAATCGAGATAATAACTTTATTATCGAATTTCTAGGAATAGCTGGTTAACCCTAGAAAGATAACCTTATTTTATAGTACGTTAAAGATAACCATACGTCGATTCGACGTGTATATACCATACATATACCTCATGGTATTTGAGTGCACATATTTTCGATTGTGTATATAATATATTTGTATAAGTGGTAATGTATCACTGTAAATATCATTTTGTTATGAATAAATGAAAAACATTAGGGTTTATTCGTATTTTTATTAGGAAAAATCTTGAAATAACAAAAAATGGATATTTCTTACTTTACTAAACTAAAAAAATTTGAGATCTCGTCGTCAGACTTATAATTTTAACTATAAACTTTTTAAAATCAGTTTTTTGTAATCTTTTAAAATGAGTAAAAAACATTTTTTTAATAATTTTGGCCTCAAAGGCACTTAGGACAAGCGCTCGACTTGTGCTCTCCACAAAAGGGATTTTTGCATTTGTCGCACATTGACTTTGTCATCCTACTAATTTTTGAAGGACAAAAGGCACAATATCTCTTTTTCTTCGGCTCAGGTAAATCTCCACATTGTGTAGGAGGTTCAGCGTGTCTTTTTGGTAAAATATCACTAATTTTGTCCTTTAGATTCCTCGGCAAAGTAGGCATTTGCTGCGTTGTCAACATCCAAGGAGTCATCGAGTCATTGCTTAGTTTTTTCATGAAATTACGACGACCAAGCGGTTTTTCTTGTTTAGATATGACATTATCACAGTAAATAATGTATGCGTTTATAACGCCATATTCAACATACCATAAAACATAGCCATGTTCCATCTGTTTGTTTGGGACTGCATGACATTGAAGAACAAATTTGATTTCTGCATTGGTCCATTTTATTATCTCTTGCACAAATGTCCTCGGTTATAAATATACTAAACCATTCTAAAGGTTCATAAAGGCTTCTATTCATTCGAGTGGGACTCCTAGATGTTCGTATAATATTAGAAGCTGATGTCCTACCACTTGCTCTGCCTTTAGTAGCTGTCCATCGATGATCGTTTTTGCCTCTAAGTGCTTGATGTTGTGGCATTGTAACGGGCAAAAATACGTGAGGTTGTTCTTCTTCAATGATGCAACGCTCCCCCGTACAGAGCTCTTCCTAAACAGGGAATAAAAATAACAACAAAAATCATTAATAAAGATGTTCCGAGTTCCATGTAGGAAAGTCTATTCTATTCAAATATCAATAAACTCCAATACTTATCTTCCGCTTAAGCTTTCAAAGGATAAAGGAAAAGAACGAAATTAGCATAGACGATTTGTTTATCGTGTTTGGGAACAAATTAGGATTGACTTATAGACAACTATGTCTGACAAAATAACCAGGGCTTTATTGTGAAATTTCCTTTAGTATTGAAATTTACAATTATTTCGAGAAATCTTCTTTCAAAGTAAGCTACTACTATTTCTGTGTCTCGACATCGATGAATCGTTAGTCTTTCGCCGCCGGGCGTTCAAAAAAAAAAATTATATTTTTACATACAGATTAAGAAAAAAAAATCTTTTGAACATTAATAATCAAAATTCAAAGTCAGAAGGATCCTCGAGATTATTCCATACGTAGGTAAGTCAAAATAAGCATAAGTCATTTTTATCATATTAATATTCTTCTTACACAACTTCCATCATTAAAATCTTTTTGTTTTCAGATTTCCACAAGCCATTCTCTAGAGGTCGCAGGTAAGTTTCAAAATTCAATAAGATTTCCCCTCAACACAGTACTTATTGTATATGTCCATTATTTAAGAAATTTAATCTCTAACCGTTCATCTTATCTCTTTATTACCGTTTACGACAAGGCGTGGATAAGGTCTTATTCAACCGTCTTAATCTGATACAATGAAGTTTATTTGTGCGCGCTGTCAACACCTTTCTTATCTTTTCTCTCTTCAGCCCTTCAACTGATTGCGATAATCGCGTTAATTCGTTATAGTTCGTGCACAAGTCTTTTAAGAACTTTTGGAGAAACAGGAATGAAGCAACAGTAAGGGGGGGGGAAAGGAAATCTGAAGCTAATCTAAAAATAACGGGGTAAGGGAAGGGAAGACTCAAATCCGAAATGACGACATAGATTTGAGTGGGTTAGTAAGGGTGCTTACTGCGCTAAAACCAATCTTACATAACCAATAGTATTTCTTCTTTCGTCTTCACGGTTTTCTTTAAGTTGCATGTTTCCGTAACAGAACAGGACTGACTTCGGAATGAAAAAGAACGGGTGCTGAGATCCATTGAATCCTAATTTCGCTATTATAAACTTCGATGACTCTGCAAGAGAATATAAACAAATGATAAAGAAAAGCATATTTTTAAGCATATGGCCCGAATACTGCGCATAATACCGGAAAATCTTAGGGTCAATCTCCTTTCGACATTATCTTGAATCCATCCGTCGTCCGTATTCTTGTAACGTCTCCGTTTGAAGAACACTGATATCGGTGAATAAATTACATCGCTAAATTCTTCATCGTCTCCAACTTAAGTAAGTTTCCGCAACATCGTCGAATGAAGGAACGGAACACGTAAAACGCAAAGTCGTCTTTACGGGCCATTCTCCAAGGACGTTGTTTTTATTTGTTCCGACCTGCATGATGGCCGCCGTCGTTCTACTCTTCAGTTTTCGTTATATCTATCATTTTCTTTTTTTAACGACTCGAAGCTCGTATAATAAAACTCATTTGTTGGTCAACATTGTTGATCTCGACCATTGTTTACTTTTCTTTGCAACAGAAGGACCGTCTACAATCCGCGTCGACAGATGAATCACGCAAAACAATTTCGTCATGTCGTGTTCGTAATTCTCGGTCAAGATAATGATACGAGACAAAAGGAGGAGGGGGGGGGGGGCAAAGGAAAGGAGAAAGACAGATTTGTAACGCCAAAACTGGCCGTTACAGCATAACAATAGAATTCGGCATACTGGACGAGGTACTTTCAAGGCTATCAGAATCAATTTGAGAAACATTTTCATTGCTCAAGGGGCTCTCCACTCAACACTTTGTAGTCTTCTTCGAATAAATTGTCTTCAATTTCACTGTTCGACCCCTCGATTTCTTCATCGCTCAATTCTTGTAATAAGCGGGTAATTTGTTCACCTTCTAAGCCACCTTGTGACATCATTTTGTTGCAATAATACAGCCTATAAAAATCAAGTAATACTGTGGTAAAATATATATATTTCTTCTCACAAAAGTCACAAAAAACTAACGCGAAAGATAACCATACGTCACTTAGACGTACGGTAATTATATATTCACGAAAGTAGTGTACTTACCTGAGCGCCACGAGTGTCTCCTGCAAGCTGTGCGGGCCGACTGAGTTGGCGGGAAAGGCGAGCGCAGTGGCGCCACATATGAGCGAGATATATCAATTTTTCAAAATTGATTACGTCCATTCGACGTAGGTTATCTTTCAAGGGTTAAAAGATACCCGATTTAATGGTATCATTATTGTTCATTAGAACCTTCAATGCTAAGATATGGCAAGTAATATATCAACCGACTTAGAATGAGATGTTATGAATGAATGTATCGTAAAGTTAATAATAATCGAAATTGGTTCAAAGGTATGTGGTTTAGTGGAACCATTATGGTCCATTTGATACTTTCTATGCTACGATATGGCATATATCAAACAACTTGGAATGATTGAATATAACGTAAAATTAATGATAATCGAAATTGGTTGCATGATTTGTGGTTTAATGATACCATTGGAAACTTTCAATGCTAAGATATGGCATATACTTACTTAAGCCTTATACAGGATGATTTATATCGAATGTAAAATACTTAAAGGGGGTATTATAGAGGTTAAGATAAACACAAAACGTCCTATGAACATGGGT
>JAHWFO010033869.1:3175754-3192641 GCA_023313115.1 Rhysida immarginata
GACATCCTCATCCTCTTCGATTCCCGATCCACTACCCCCACTAATATTGCTAACATTTTTAACTCCTTTTCCCCACATATCCAATTTACTTTTGAACTAGAAACTAACCGATCCATCCCTTTCCTTGATATCCTCATTACCAACAACCCCCACACTAACCGCCTCTCCTTTTCCGTCTTCCGTAAACCGACCACTTCCTCCAACTTAATACACCATTCCTCCTCACATCCCCCTACCCACAAACAAGCCTCATTAAGATTCCTAATTGACCGTGCCCTGAAGCTCCCCCTCAGCCCGCAATCCAGATCATCCGAACTCCGCATAATCCGGAACCTCGCCCATGCCAATGGATATTCGACCTCCATGTTCTCCCGTATTCTTCACCGCCGCAGACGGGCACTCTTCTCCCCCTCCCCTCTTGTTTCGCCCCTTCCCAAGAAATGGACGTCCTTATTGTATCTGGGCCCTAGTTTCTCCCAGCTCTCTAACTTCCTGTCGTCCCTTGGCCTTCGAATATCTTTTCGTACTCCTTCACCATCAGCCCGCATCCTGAACCCACCCGCCGCCATCACCACAGACAAATATTCCCAATCCGGAGTTTACCGCCTGAATTGTGCGTTTTGCGACAGATTTTATGTAGGATTATCGACCCGCAATTTTGCAGTACGATTCAAAGAACACTTTGATTCATACAGAAAACGAGATCGTACTTCCCACTACGCAAACCACCTCGAAGATTCCGGACACGCTCTAAAGACGCAAGAAGATGTTATGTCTGTCCTACATATCTGCAATAAGCCAGAAAAAACTGCTACCCTCGAAGCGATCGAGATATTCAAGGCCAAGAAGTCCTCCCCCCACCTGCTTCTCAATTATCAAACAGACTTTAATGTATATGCAATACTTTTATACTCTTTATCCGATCTATTATGATCCCCTTTTTTCTCGCTTTCTTTATTATGGTTTTTGTTTTCCTTTGCATTTTGTTATTTCTTGCCTGTTTATTTTTCTGTAAATCCTCTTGTCCCCAGACAACCGGATAAGTTCTCTTTTCGGTCCGCGAAAACGCGCACCATCCCTTTGTATATTTTCTTTTTGTATAATTTTTAAAAAATTAGCGATTACACCCCTTTTTTCTATTGGCCTTTATATTTCAAAATCTGTGTTTTTTCTATTTATCCTGTTGGCCATTATTTCCTCTTTATTTCTTTTGTATCCTATTGGTTCATGTATATGCATAATTTGTACCACTGTTCTGTATATAAAGGCTTGCATGCCTCTTGCTGTGTATATCCTTGACAAAGCCGGGAATAAATGGCGAAACTAGTTGGAACTCCTGATGTCCCTCTGTTATGCTGTAAGGCCACCACCTGTTTAATCAATAGGAACAGTATTATGATCCACCCTTCTTCGGATTTTAGAACTTTTCGGTTTTCAAAATTTCGGATCAAGAATTTCTGATTATAAAACAATTACACCGACTTTATGATGCTAATGATAATTCTTTATTTAAAATTTTGAATAACGAAATAAACGAACTCAGGCTGCAAAAGGTAAATAAACTTTTCTATAGGGTGAGTTTTTTAAAAGTGGCCCGGCGTGAAATACTGCGCAGTAAATTTTCAAATGACTTCTGATGACGAGCGTGCCAATGCTTACTTTCAGCAAGATGGTGCAACAGCCCATTCTGCACACGCAACACTTGCCCGTGTCCAGGAAGTGTTCCCACCCGAACATGTGATCAATCGAGGAACAGAACAGCCCTAGCCATCACGGTCGCCAGACCTATCGATCTGCCATTTCTCCTCTGGGGTGCACTGAAAGGTGTGGTCTACCAGAACAATCCGCGCACAGTCGCCGATCTTCAACAAAACGTCCAGGAGCCATTCAGGCCATTCCAGCGGAAATCCTTGCTCGAGCCTTCAGGAACATGTGGACATGCTTTCACACGTAATACTCCAGGTTATTTGCACTGATCTTTGATCATTGTTATCTCTTTTCATGCTCATTTTTGCACGTTGTTCACCTGCACGTCACTTTTAAAAAACTCATCCTGTACTACAGTTTTTTCTTTTTCTGTCATATCCGGCAGTGCGGTTATTGCGTCGCAACATCATCTGCAGAACATTTGTACCAAAATCTTATTCTAAATTTCAGGGTGCGACCTATACATGGCGTGCGATCTGTATCCGAGCAAAATTGTCGATGAAGAGGATAGCTCCCCCCCCCCCTTCTGCTTCAGTTTATCGTTCCATTTCCGCAGGCACTGTGTGAACATTTCTTCCGTCAGCCACGCCCATTTGTTAGCAAAATGATCACAGGGCAGTGGTCTAACTTTCTAAAACATCGTGGTCTGGCTGACTTTCCAATGACGACAGGCTTCAGTTTATCCTTTCCGTCTAGATTGGAACATAGCAAAACTGTAACATAGCAGAACATAGCCTTTCTTTGCTGTGCTTTTTGCCGAGTGTCAAATTGCCGGGTGCTTTTTGTTTTGTCGAGTGTCAAATTGAACAACAACCCCGTTTCCTCGGCGTTATAAATTTCTTTTAGAGCGAAACCAGTAGTTAATGCAGGAAGAATATTTTCCCGCCATTCGACTGCACTCTCTGTGTCGATGGAACTGGCTTCGCCGCTCGTTGCATAGAAATTCAAGCCATCCATTAGAACATTCAAATTCTGGATGTTCAGTTTCCTCTCTAGCTCATTATAGCCTTTGCCTTGAATAAATCACCGCTGACCGGCAAGTTTTGTTGACGTTAATGATAATGTACGCTAAATAATGAATAATTACAGTTCCAGTAAAATAAAATAAATCATACAAAACTACTTTACATACATGACAAAACCACATTCGTCAACTCTCATCCAAATTGTGGTGAACAGCATTTCGCATTTTGTTTCATTGTCATGGTAGCCCCTTGAAATTGCTTGCCTACTAGTTCCGCATTTTTTATTGTCGATAAAGTCAATAGAGGGATACCAAATTGTTTAACAATTTCTACATTCTTTAGTGATGGATCTTCAAGCCGATCCAAAATCTTTATCTTCTCTTCCATTGTTAATGTTCTGTATTTGCGTTTCGAAGCCATGTTGTCATGTTAAAAGTAATCGTGAAAATGAAGCCTGATTAAAAAGTACGCTCTTTAAATACGCTATTGTACTGTACAATTCAGTTATCGACGAAATAGAGTTATTGTCTCTGTTCCTGGTGCTTATTTTTTCAAATGAGTCACTTTATGCTTCAACCAATTTATAGAAAACCTGTTTTTTGACAAGAAGAAAAACATTTAAAAAGTAAAAATTTAATAAAATTTTGGGATTTTTGAAAGAAATTTCTAGTTTTTTTGTTGTTTATTTTAAACGAAAGTGTTCGAAAAAGGTTAAATTTGCATGATTTTTCACTTCAAGGATTTGGGACCATAAGAAAAGTTCGACTTACGGGATTTTTTGAGTTATTCAGTTTCTATGATCATTATACAAGGGTCAAGGGGTGTTTGTATCGTTATTAGATATATGAAATATGGAGGCTTTGCAATATACATTGATGAAATTTATTTCACAACTACGAGGGGCGATTGATAAATAAGGTCTCCATGGCTGTAACTTTTCTTTTTGTATCTTATGTAATGCACTATTCACTTTTCGACGTAGTCCCCATTCCTTTCCAAACATTGTGCCAACGCGTGACTAGTTGGGTGACCCCGTCGGAGAGGAATTCCGGAGTTGTTGTCGAATTGAATGGCAGCGTTTACCTCGCCGTCAGAACCAACTCATGTCCCTTAAGGGGCTCTTTCTTCTTTGGGAAGTGGTGAAAGTACGCAATGTGCAAAGTCTTTCATTTTTGAACTGCAATTTTTCATCTTTGAACCGTAGGCGCTGCAACGCCTCTGGTGTGTGGTGACTCGTGTGCGGGCGGACGTTATCGTACTCCAGAAGAGAGTCCAAAGCTGCCATTCAATCCTGGTGTCGACAACAACTCCGGAATTCCTCTCCGACGGGTTCACCCAACCAGTCACGCGTTGGCGCAATGCGTGGAAAGGGATGGGGACTATGTCGAAAATTCCATCGCTTGACGAAGCCGGGAAAAGATGGCGAAATTAGTTGTGAAAGAAAACGTTGCGGTGACCAGTATAATCTTACTCGACATGCGATCACATTGGTTGTTGGGCCCAATGATGTGCCACTTATGCTGTGACCCCCCCCCCCCCACCCCCAACCCGAGATGACACGACCTAACGGCCTGTGATTTTTCCTTCTGTGGGGCTGCGTGAAGGACAGCGTCTTCTTACCGCATGACTTACAGGAGATTTAAAGCGGTGAATTTCTCAAGCGATCGACGCAATTGGTGATGGGGTGATGGCACGTGTGTGGGAAGAATTTGAATGTCGTTTAGATGTCTGTCGTGTCTCCCATATCGAGAGAAACATAGAGAGTTTATCTTTCATGTGATATCCATATTTTGTTAATATATCGATTATAGTGGTCACAGCTACGTTTTGTTATTGCATCATTCATTTTGAATAACCCTGAATTCGGCGAAAAATGAAAAGAAGATACTTTTACGTATTATAAATCTTTCTTCGTCACTAAAATTAAATTTACCATAACATTATATTCATTTGAAGATTTTTTTGTGAAATTCTACCAATCAACTTGTTTTGTTTTTTTTTAATTTTTTCCAGGCGTTTTATTCAAATGGGCTTTTTCTCCCACTTAAATCACCGATAAGAAAAAAAGCTGTTCATGGGAATCCTACAATGACATGTTTTAACCCTATGAAAGACGAGTACAATCAAAAGTATCCCGACATCAATAAAGATGCATCCATTTTCATCAAGTGGCGTTCATTCTTACCCACAGAAGATAATATGATATATGCCATAAGAACCGACGTATCTGTGTTTCGTAATTGGGATTATTTAGATGTAAAGAAGAGCGTTGGACTAAAACCGGATGTTATGGAAATGTACGTAACATATTTGAAAAAAATATATCACAAGTTTTCGCTTTACCTTAAGCAAAGAAACTTCAAAATACGCATGATTGTGGATGACTTCCAAGAGCTAGACGAATACCTTTTGCCAGATGAAAAGTTTGATCGCATTTTCACGTCAAACCTCTGCGATTTTTATGTATCACCAGTTTTACTTGAAAAATTTTCTCATCGTTTAAATAGACTTAATCAACATTCGGTTTTGATTTGTAGAGAAGAAAATTGGCCTGGCTTCACACGCGCTTATGACAAAATGGTTGAAGATGCGTTTTTCCCGAAAGCCATGCTTTTGATGGGAAAAGATATGAAAGAACGAAATGAGGTACTGCAAGGAATGCCGGATATTGCACGTCTACAGTGTTTGAAGACACAGTCTGGGGTTTGTGAAGATTATTTTAACACCCGTCCTTTTTTATTTAGTAAGATTTTGTCCAATATTCTTCTATATCGACATGTAAACGACGGATTGCCTTTAGAGAAAGCGTCAACCCTCCAGCATCCTTCAGAAATTGCAAAAATATTCGGAATGAAATTTAGGGATTTTCGCTTGGAGTTAAATCATGTTGTTCCATTCCAGCGTGAGGCGAATGTAAGAAGAGTTTCAATGATGCTCAATAGCTATCGCTATGTTGAATGGTATATCTCATCATAGGGTTGGACTCAATTATCTTGTTTTGGTTACAAGATTCCTGTGAATGTAGCTTTTGGCTTTTTTACATTTTTGAATGCCATGTTTTCTCTTTGGGGTATTTAAGTACGTTGCATATTTATAATGCCAAAAACTACAGACAACCGATAGAACAAACAAATTAATAACAAACTAAAATTCCACAAATGAGATTTTTAATCTGGAGCCACGGATGTCTATTTCGACGACACTGTCATCTTCATCAGCGTGTAAATTGGGAATACAAATGACTAAATAAAGTCATTGATAACCAATCAGGTTATTTTACAAATAAGTTAAGTTACAAGTAGCCAATCAGGGAAATATAAAAATGAAAGATTACAGATAGTAATAAAAGAGATAATAACCAATAAAAATAACTTTACAAGAATAAAAACACTAACAATGGCTAATAATACAGACTTTACCATAAAGAACTCTCTGATTTTAAGAGTAAATATCTCGGAAAATGAGATCGACAGAAGATTGAAATAAGTGGTATGTTTATTTTGACAGCTGAAAAAATCCGTTTCCGAGATTTTACTTTTAAAATCAGGAGTTCTTTGTGGGACACCGTGTACTTATACTATTTAAGAAATGACTTCTTTAGCAAATTGTAACCAAACATTGACAGGCAATTGGCCCAAGTCACTATTAAGTAAATTTCCAATAGTTTCTTTATTGCAAATTTCCATCGATTCAAGGAAATATAACACTTCACAGTCCTTAGTGGTATGGAGATATTCGACTGCGGTAATTTAAAAGTAAAAAAGATTTGGTTATAAAATTACCAAAAGAGGAAGTAAAAGAAGAGGAAAAGTCCGCTGTCCACAATGACATTTAATTTATACACAAATGTACATTTCGGCAGCCACGCTGCCTTCGTCAGCATGTGAGAAATGTACATTAACTTATGAATTAATATCATTATGGACAGCGGACTTTTCCTCTTCTTAATGTAAGGTAATTTTAAATCCAAATTATGTCCCTCTTTTAAGACATGGTCTGCGAAGCTGGAAATACGTAATTTACAATTCTTCGATTTAATTCTTTTTTCAATGCTTCGAAGCGTGGACCCTTAATAACAGTGTCCACAAATTGAACTTGGAATTTTATAAACACCCGATTTTTGTTCTATTGGAATTACATTTTAAGTGCTATCTTAGTGATTTTTTAAGAGAATTTTGACTTTTATAAGCTATTTTAAAACTATATATTCTGATTTACTGCGTAAAACCTTTATTTAATGCTGATTGAATGGTAGAACTAAATACTGCTAATTGTCTTTTATGATTTTTAATGTCGTGATATTTGAACTTTTAGTTATAAGATAACTTTTAGATCGAGTACTTTTTGATACATGATAATGATTAATGGCAAGTTGAACAATACTTTCCAATTCAATATTTCTACTTTCAATACTCAGGGGTAATTTGCATTGATAGAAATTTGCAATAAAAATTTTTATAACTAAAAGTTATATACTGTTATTAAGGGTCCCGCCTCGAAGCATTGAAAAAAGAATTGAAAAGCATATTTCTTGTATAAAAAATTGTAAATTACGTGTTTCCAGCTTCGCAGGCCATATCTTAAAAGAGGGCCATAATTTGGATATAAAATTACCGTATTTGAATATCTCCATACAACTAAGGACTGTGAATTGTTTTATTTCCTTGAATCGATGGAAATTTGCAATAAGAAATCTACTGGAAATCTATTTGCGATTTACTTGGGCCCTATGCATGTCAATGGTTGATTACAATTTGCTAAACTTGGCCTTTCTTAAATAGCATTAGCTATTATTAGCCATTGTTAACGTTTTTTTTTTCTTGTAAAATAATTGAATGTATATTTGTTTTTCTGTTTATCATATTTTTTATTTCTTTGATTGGCTCTTTATTATTTGGAAAATAATTTGATTAGTATTAATGGGTATATTGAATCAAATTTACACGCTGATGAAGAGGACAGCGTCTTAGAAATATATATCCACGGCTCCAGATTAAAAATCTAATTTGTGGAATTGTAGTTTGTTATTATTTTTTTTTTGTTACTATCTTGTAAATATTTATAAGTATGTTATTATACTCTCCAGACACACTGAAACTTTATGAAGATCCAGCATTTTCAGTCTTATACATAGAGTAGAACTGATTAGATAAATGCATAAGCTTTTCCATTACATCGTAGAGCATAATTGCAAAACAAGGAATCTCAAAATATTAATTTATGGCACCTGGTCAGCTAAAGGCAATCATTTTTAAATTTCCATTTTTATTATTGGTTTTGAGTTTCTTGTTCCTCTAAAGGCACTTAGAAATTAAAAGGAAAAGAAATTTGGACGTCTTTTAAAATGAAGAACATTTAGTTAATATATACCCTTATCCTTTTATTTGGTTAGATTTATGGGAAACCGGGACAGGTTCAAACACGTTGAACGTTGTAACTTTGATGTAAGTTTCGTTACGTGCATATAAGATCCAGCGAGACAGTCACCTCTCCTTATAGTCCCATATTCTTCTTGTGTAATCCTAGGTTGGTGCGTGTAGTTTTTTGCTGACCTTATGGGTAAACGTCTCCTGTGTTTTTGTTCCTTCTTTATACAAATGGGTAACTTTGTTAATATTATTGGAAATTAACTGTTAATAAACAGTCAGACATATTGTATTTAAAATTTAATATTCAATTTTAAATTGTAAACTGTTATTCATAAACAACATGTTTGTTAGAGTTAAACAAACTTCTTTCCCTCTTCATTTTTCGAAATTGGTAAAATTGTCATATAAAGATTTTTGTTTGTAATTAGATAATAAAATAAATGTCACTATTGTAATTTATTTTTCGTTATTCATTTCTAAGTTGTACTAAGAATGTTATTCTTGCGAGAATCTTCTCTGGAGAACTTCTTGAAATGGATAGCAACTGTGTGGGCAGAGTTATCCGAGGGCAGTATCAGAAGTTCATTTTTGCATTGTGGTATTGCCATTGCAGTTGACGGAAGTGAGGACGATTGCATAACCTGCTTGAAAGTTCCAGACTTGGAAGAGGGACGTAGAATGTTGGCGGAGCAAAAAGACTCCACGGCTCAAGTCTGTGATATTATTTACAGCGAACACGAAATTGTGATTGACGAAATTGATGGTGATTCAGAATTTGATAAAGAAATGTAAATAATTCATGAAATTCAACTAATATTGTGAGAAATAAGCACCGCACTGAAATTGTTCTGAACCGAATAACTGCCACAGCGCTGGTTTGCGCTTTTACGGTAACAGCAGCAGTTATCACACGGAAGAGAGAATGAATAGAATGCTCCCGTTGATTGGTTGCCTGTGTCACGCGATGCGAAAAGACAACCAGAAATGGCGGTACATTATACGAGTGAACGCCGGAATCGGTTTCGGCCTTTATCTAAGTAACAATTAGAAACACTCATAAAAAGTATATTTGTTCACGTGTTACTGAAACAGATAACGAAGGAAAAACATGAGTACCCAAGAGGCCGTTTCACAAAATAAAAAATTGAATATGATAGACGATTATCATTCAAGATAATAACACACAAAAATAGACAGAATAAAAACTAGTAACAGAGAAAAAGAAGCAAATCACATTCTCCAGTATTCCTGGAAGGAAACTTTGCTAATGTCTGAACTTGGCATCTAGATTGAACCTTGGCTTTCAGTACTTCGTATGCCATTCACAATTCCCGCTATCAAATTTTACCTATGAGTTTTCATTTTCTGCATAGTATTCGCTAACCAGTCGTTATTGGTTTAGTAGCGCGTGCCCTAGTGGTGCCATATGATACCATATGGTACCATTGGAACTTTCAATGCTAAGATATGGCATGTAATATATCAAACAATTCGTAACAACGTGCTATGAGTGAATATAACGTGTAAATAATGAAAATGGTCATTGGTTTTGTAGCACGTGCCCTAATGTTGCCATATGATACCATAGGGTACCATTGGAACCTTCAATGCTAAGATATGACATGTAATATATCAAACAACTCGTAACAACATGTGATGAGTGAATATAACGAGTAAATAATGAAAATGGTTATTGGTTTAGTAACACGTGCCCTAATGTTTAAATAGTAAATTACAATTTAGTTTTCATATTTATTCATTTTCTCTTAAATGTTGATTAATTCAATATATCCATGCACGATGCTATAACATGAAAATGTGCTCCCTTTATCCGCTTTGGCGGTAAAATCATTCTTGTTTATGCTGAAACCAAGAGCATAAAAGCTGTTGAACATAAAACCTGAAAGCAGGAACACTGTCTCCATCCGTCTCTCTTTCTCTCCCATTGCTACTGTCTCCGGCTGTCTCTCTTTCTGCCCCATTGTAACTGTCTCCTGTCTGTCTCCTTTCTCTTTCTCTCCTATCGCCAGCTTCTTCCCTCCTACTTATACTGTCTCCTGTCTTTCTCTCCTATCGCCAGTCTCCTCTGCCACTGCTGCTGCCTCTTTCTCTCCCGCTGTCACTATCTGCTCTCTCTCTTACACCAGCACTGTCTCCTCTTTCTCTCTGTTATGCTCTCTTGCTTTCAGCATAAAAAAGCGCGACGGAATGAGGTGACTGGTGAGAAAGACGGAATGGGATTGAAGCAGCTGGTTTCCCCATTTTTCCGCATCAGATTCTTTTAAAGCGGAGCATATTCGCATTTTTGTGCTCTGATAGGAGTATTTTTTCCCTTCTCTTTACTGCTTGTATAAAAAGAATTCAACGGGTTATTAAAGCGTTGATAGTTTATTTATACGAAATCGAAACAGCACAAAAAATTATTGTTCAATTCAAATATAATTCATGATCAGAAGCATACATTTCAAGTATGACATCTCATTACTCATGTTCATCTTATTCAGAATAAACAGAACCTAAGTACAACAACAACAAATGCAAGTACAGCAAAAACATAAAAACACAAAAACAACAAAAACGCAAAAAATAAAAACACAAAAACAATAAAACGAATGCATGAGTAAAGGTACGGCCACACAGAGCGCTACGCGACGGATGCTATTAAAGAAAGAATGTTTATTACAATTATTATTATGGCAAATGTTTTTTATCTTTCATAGTATTTCGGAACGATATGGACTGAGGCTTTATAATGCCAAATATTAAGATAAAGGAATAATTTGTTTTGATTTTTGTTCCTGTCTTTTTCAAAGTATATTTTGAAAAATACAGGAATAAACGACGAAACTAGATAGTTTGCTATCTATGTAAAGCCATTATTTTTTTATTCTTTTGTATTTATTTGCTCAGAAACGCCATAAACATAGCATATTCACATGATTGAAATCACCGAAAGCAAAAAATTAAGATGCGTTCGATATTAATTATATTAATTCATTATAATTGTAATAAACATTATTTCTTGTAAACTTAAATTTATCTTCTCTTTACGTAAATCTTCAAATAAGCAATGAAATAAACAGAGTTGTAAACAAATCGGAGGGAACATAGCATCCGTCGCATCCGGGAACATGGCTGTGGTTTTAGCTGCAGGCAATAAACACATCACCAAAGCTGGTCTACTGCGCATGCCCATCCACGACGGACGTTTTGGACGTTCAGAAAATATTTGCGCAAATTAAAAGTCCAGAACGTCGCGTCCATAGCATCCGCAGCTCTGTGTGGCCACTTACATAGAGAATAAAGGCGCATATTTTTTGGACGCGTAGCGTCCGTCCCATCCGTCGCGTCCGTCGCACTCTGTGTGGCCGTAGCTTTGTATGAATCAAATACAAAATATTTTGCTTTAAACATTGCTAACAACTTCGCCCATCAATCGCATATAATCGAAACGTGTGCCTTGATGATTCATATCTTAAAAGAGTAAAAATTTTGACTGACTAAGCACTCTTTCCAATTTTACCTAATTTTTGTCAATTATTTTAAAGTCTTTTTAGGCACGTTAAGACCCTTTTTTGACGATCCTGGTGACCGCAGAACCCTAGCAATGATCAACACAATTCCAGAATTCTGCAACGATCAGGCTGACATTTTACAGCTTGTGTCTACGCGCTGGGTAGCTTTAAACTAGCCCTTCAGACTGATTTTTATGTGCAGAAACAGGGTAATTTTGAATCCCTGTATATCGGGAACGGATAAAGATTTTTGAAAACAAAAAAAATTGAATTAAGGGTCTTGAGAATATATGGTAAAAATTTATATCATTTTTCGTGAATAGAAATGGCAGGGAGAATTTTTGGTACTTTTGACACCCAAAAAACTATTTTTTTGAGGCGTATCTCGATAACAGATAAAGATTTTCGAAAACGGGAAAATGACACTTCTAGATAAATATCTAAAGAATATACTGTTAAAATTTGAGATACTTGATGTGCTTAGTTATTTAGATATCCGCGGCTGACGCTGAAAGAAATGGTAAAAACGGTTTGTTGGAATTTTCCCAGGAACCGCCTAAGAACAAATAGTGCCCTTATAAGCCTTCTAAAGCCCACTCCAGACAAGAACTAATGCAAAAAAAAACCCCAACCGATTTGCTCAAGTTGCCTATGCCTTATAATATTTGCAATGTTTAAACTTTGACCCTGCGCTGTCAGATAAGGTGCTGGAAAAAAAGTATAGAGCCGGGATGAAAATGCAAATAAATGTATGCTGATTTTGTTGCTTTTTTATAGACGTGAATTAGATGATACAAAACGTTGTTTCCAGAAGCATTTAACAACGAATAAGAATCAAATGCAAATTGACAGCCATTATCCCAACCTACCCTCTGGAAAGTTGGAAAAAAGTTTAGAGTCTCACGTTTAATACCCGATAAAGGCACCCTTTTTCTCAATGACCTTTATTAATCAGTTTCACTAACACTCCTGGATCAAGGTTTTGCCATGCTGCAGTGATAGTATTCACCAATTCTTCTTTATTACTTGTACTGACGGAAATTGCTGTACACAGAACGCACTAAGATTCCCCAAATGTTCTCCACTGGGTTGAGATCTGGACTCCGGAATGGCCAGTCTAAAGCAACCACATAGCGCCAAACCAGTCCTTGGTTGAGGTCAAGCTGTGAATCTCGGCATTGTCCTGCTGGAAAATCCATTCACCCTCCGTTATGAGCGGACCGTATGGAAGCAGATTATCCGCCAGAATATCTTGATATGCGATGGAATTCCTCCGGTGTGATACGAATGCAATAGGTGTAGTTCCGCCAGCAGCAAACCCTCCCCAAGTCATTACTGGGCCACCTCCAAACTTTGAGAAGAATTCCTTTTCATCTCGAATATCATGCTAATAGTACTTGAACCCATCTGGTCCGCCCATGTTGAACTTCTTCTCGTCTGAGAACACAACATTCTTCCACTTGTCACATTACGTAACGTATATTTAGCACGTATTTTTTCAAACGCCGTACGCGCTTCACGATGAGTTGCTGTTAGAGGTGGTCTTCCTTCCATTTTTGAGTAATGCAGATTTGGAGAAGAATGCAACACATTTCGCACGGTTCTACAAGTGCACGGGAGGTCTAGTTCGGCAACAATCTGCGAAGAAGAGAGGTGCTGATGACGAATAAGGTTTCTTATTCTTGATGTCTGGCGAACGGAAAGTGCACTTTACCTGCCAGATCTGGGTGCCATTCCATGTTTATCTGGATTTTGGAGAAATTTGTTAACTGCTGACTTGGAACGTCCAATTTCTTTCGTAATTTCAGATCCAATCTTTCCGCATCCATTTGCCCTCTTTCATACTCTGAAAGATGTTGCCCTTTTGGCATCTTGTATATTGGTGTTATATTACACAAACAGTGTGGTTTATGCTCTCATATGACGTTGCTGTATATTTTCATCACCTTAAATAATCCTTTCAACTAATAAAATATGCAAGAAAGTGGACGACTCGAAAGTTTTTTCCACCTTGTAATAGGATAGGTTGGGATAATGGCTGTTAATTTGCATTTGATTCCTTATTCGTTGTAGAATGCTCATGGAATTCACGTCTATAAAAAAGCAACAAAATCAGCATGGATTTGCTACGTTTATTTGCATTTTCATCCCGGCTCTATACATTTTTCCAGCACCTTAGATACAATAATCCGATTGGGTATATAAATAGTCGCTAGGCCAAGAGCTATCCAAAACACTTGATCGCACTTTCCTGTGTTTAATAGAACTGAGATATGAATCCCGGAAAAATCGCATTTTTATGCGTGGCATTTTGGATCATATTAAGTAGCATGCTATCTCATGCTTACCGATAAGTAATAAGGGAACACAGTTTTTGTTCAGAGGGGGAAGCAAAATAAATAGAATTTAATGGGTGGAACTGTAAAAGAAAGAACCCCAAAACTTAAGAGTAAACGTGGCTCGTTAAAAGACTTTTATTTTGGTTTAAAAATTGCGATATTTATTTATAAAATATAAAAATTCTGTACAAAAGAATTCTATACCAAATGATTTAATTGAGGAATAGGCATTGCGATCTCAATTACAAAAGAAAAAAATATTTCTCGGAATGAAATAAAGTAATACTTAAATGTACGTTAAATACAGCAAAACACTGTAACGAGAAATATTAATCGCTACATTGAGCGAATTGAGATTAAATATAAAAAGAATTGAGACAGACCAGTTCCTTAAAAAGAATAAGGAAAAAGAAATTTCAAATTCCCATTTAATGTTTAAAGAAAGACTGCGAAATCATAATTAATTATTAATGGGGAATAAGATTGAAAATGTGCAGCATGGCGTCCCTTATGCGCGTTATTGTTGAAATAGCATTAAAAGAAACTTCATTATTACCTTATGGGTAAACCCGCAAAACAATGCTGCTCGGTAAAGAATCATGGCTGCCGCGAGAAAGTGAGAAATTCAATAAAAAATTAAACATCGAACGGCAGGGTAGGAGTAATTTGCAGAGCATTGGAATGAAAATGAGAAATGGAAGTTGAACGCCATGCTGAAGGCTAGGAAGGACGTGGAGGACCAGAAGGAGGGTCAAGCCAGAAGCTAGAAGTGGTCTATCTGAAATAAAAAAAACAGTAACCACGGAAAAACATCAACAATAGTGGGACACACATCCTCGTGATCACGAAAATTATTCGCGAGGGACAACTAGCTGCAGACAGTGATAATCACGTGGAGATTTTTTAATTAACATTTATTAAAACAATATATACTCAATAATCACTGTCTGCAAAACAGTAAAAAAAACTTAAAGAATAGAAAAAAATAGAATAATTAATTACAAATAAAATTATATCTATTTTTACATAAAAATCTGAGTTTTCCCGAACAGTTTTCAAATCTATTTCTTCATTATTGCGCCAAAGTCAACTGTCAAAGGTGGGAATCAACTCTTATTGTGTTTTAAACCATCTGTTAGACAAAACTGCCCTAGGTACTGAAATGTGTTTATGCAAATTTTACCTCAACTCATGTTTTTTTAACTTTATTTGTGAATTTCAACATATACTTCGTTTGTTGTCCGGAGAACGTCTTAAGCGAAACTCGAATTCTTGCCGTATATTCTCTAACCTCTCTTCAGCATTTCTTATCCTTAATACAGAGTGTTTACAAATGATTGCAGTAGTCTAGCAAAATCACCTTGAGTTTGGCAGAATGGTGTTCAAGAAGCCAGACTTGGCGGTCGAAATATGGCTGAGCACCATCCTGTTGAAGGATGAAATCCGCACAATCAGTTTGCAGCTATAGCATAAGCATAAGCCAATTTCTTCCAAAAGTGGTGTACCATGTCACAGTTTCTTCCCACCCAAAAAAAAAGGCGGCTAGAAATTTGGAATTATTTTTGACGTGGCAGTCACTCACCTAAACCAAAACTAAGATCTGCTGTTTCTCCCACATAACCAAACTTCACATAATGCTAATAGAATTGCATTTTAACAAATCATTGGTGGATTTAGCCAGTTGGGAACGATGGGGATAACACCCCCCCGCCCCCAGGATGTCATTAGAATAATGCCCCCCTCCCAGATTTATAGTTTGTATACGTTGCTCTAACAAATGTGGGAAACCTTTGGGGAAGTGACAGAGGAGTTAAAAACAAGCTATAAATAAGAGGCGAAGTCAGTAATTTACAAATGGACATAGAAATGAAAGAAATAACAGTACTGACTTGATAACTACTTTATTTCTCCACATAATCTGCCTGTACAATGAGGCACTTGTCGTTTCATAAGCCCCTCAAAACTAGCAGCATAAAATTCTTTGGGCTGCTGTCTGAGCCAGACTTAATGTACCAAGCCTGTATTTAATGTATCTTGTGGATATATGGATAGGTCGTGGAGGACCAACATCCTGGCCTCCGGTTCTTCTGACCACAATCCATTGATTTCTACTCGTGTAACTTTTTAAAGGCCCTAGTGGTACATCATCATCATAAACTCCTTATATACAGGGTATATTCTTGTCATGGACTCCTTTATTTGCCCTTGATCTTGGGTATTCTTTTAAATGGTCTGACGTCATCGTTGAGCAAATTTTCAAGCTTTATAGCAAAATAAGTAATTTATGTCTTTTTCACCTTGCTTTAGTACTTTTTTACAATCATTTAGTACATTTTCACAAACGTTGCTTACTTACTACTTACTTTTCAATCCCGCTTATCCGTTAGGGTCGCGGGGGCAGCAGCCCTATGGAGGATCTCCAGCGATCGCGATCTTCTGCCATTAGGCGCGTGTCCTCCATGGTAATACCCAAGCGGCTCGAACCCAGATTCTCCATTTAGTCTAGCCACCTGGTTCTAGGCCGACCCTTTGGTCTCTTGCCCACAGGCTTGGAAAATAACTGCCTAGGAAGACCAGTTTGCGGCATCCGTATCACGTGACCATACCAGCGCAACAGACATCTCTCAATGCAAAGTAGCAGCTCAACACTTAAGACTCCCTAATTGCGCTGCTGTGCACTATCCAGTAAGGTAACATCTGCCACACCTCTCAGGAATCTCATTTTGGCTGCTTGTACCCGCGATCGCACTCTTTCGGTCATTACCGAAGACCATAGGTGAGAATGGGGACAAAGATTTGAAAACAGAGCTTGGCTTCGTTTCCCAGCTCACGGATCAACGCAGTTCACATATGGCACAAACATTTAATCCATATTTATAATAAATTGTGTAAATTCATTTTTGTATATTTACTGTATGCGAGCAAATATTGAAGCAGTTTTTATAGCTGCATCCATTAACCAATCAGAAACGCTTACAGAAAGTGTTTCTGG
>JAHWFO010033869.1:3193041-3205737 GCA_023313115.1 Rhysida immarginata
TTATTCTGAATTAGGGGACATTAAAACCAAATAATCAATATTCATTTCCCCCCAATCTGTTCCCCTTGAGTCGTTATTTGAACCCAAAGACGGGACACCAATTAAGAAACACCCTGTATACAAAAAAAAATGATCATTGCTTATAACTGACCCTTTAAATATACACAATTTATTATAAATATGGATTAAATGTTTGTGAAATAAATACTAAAGCAATGTGAAAAGGCTGTAATTATTACATGAATATTTCTTGTTTTCGGGAGAAGTAATTATTACAAGTACTTGATTATCGGCCCTTTAACAAATGTTTTTCGCTTTTGATTGATTCTGCTCTGAGCTCTACTAGAATGCCTATTATTATGTAATATAATAATATAATGTAATATAATTTAATAATATAATTATAAGAATGATAATTATATTCATCCATTCCTGATAATTATTCCAGGCACTTTAGCTCTACGAGTGTCACGCAGTTTTCGACTTCAAACTATTAAATTAATTTGATTACCTTAACCCAGAGATAGCAAGTCGTGGCGAGAGAGATAAGGAGGGATACGGATCATATTTGTAATCACTTTTTAATTATTTTGCTTAATAATCAAAAATACAAATAATAAAAGGTCTCATTCCTTAAAAAAGGATGAGTCGCCTTAAATTCCAAAATAATCTTGAGTAATTAATAAATTAACGTAAGAAAGATAAACTTGTAAACTTCAATTAATTCTTAGTAATTCTTCGTCAATTGTTAAGACGAAGTTCTATAGGGAGTGCAAGTGACGTCACAGCTGACGTCATATGCGCGAGAGCCTAGGAAATGGGATCGCTGGTTCCAAACATTGGAACCACGCAATATACGTACTAGCAACGTTGAAACGGGCGGCCAGTAAAAATGACATCTTTTAAATTATTATGTTAATTTGTGTAATTGATACTATTATTAAGACATTTAATACCATTATATAATTTATACATTAATATTAGAACGCTTTGTAATCACTTTTAATCACTTAGCAAAAGAATGCCATCGCTCGCGGATCTTTCTTTCTTTGGGAAAACGATAGATGTCTAAATCGCTGTTTTGGCTCCTTCTTGAGCAGTGAGGAACTAAACAATTTCACATCTTAAATGTGTTATAAACACTGGGCTTATACAAAGCGATTTTATTCCATCCCTACTTTGGAACCATGTTAAATCCCGAAGCGAGAAGACTTGTTTGGAACCAAATCGAGTCACGTTACTGAAGAATTCCAAGGACTGACGTCACACTTGCACTCCCTATAGACGGGAGCAGAGTCAACGCCTACTAAAGATAAGGCCTGAGCGCGAAAACGTCATACATTGTTACATCATCATGCGAAGACATAATTTAGGGCGTTTTCGCGCTCAGGCCTTATCTTTAGGAGGCGTTGGCAGAGTGCGCGTTGATTAATCTGGTTAGTCTGTTTCCCACTGCAGCAAACGAGATGGAGTGGCCTATATGAATATCTCATTCCCGAAAACACTGGAAGCAGTAGTGGAAGCATCCGAGGCTGCGTCTGGCACCGTACGAACAGAAAGCGGCGACCATGAATGTTTGTCAACGGAAGATCGGAGCCTATCTCAAAAATAAACAAACGAATGAGAACAATTCCCAACCGCTAATCGCATGGGGATGAGTTATCAAGAGCAAGATTAATAAGAGCATTCTTTAAAAGTCAGAAATGAAGTCAAATGTAAGCCAAAGCAACAAGTCAGGCAACCGAAATGCCCAGGACCGACAGGATTTTAAGGATTTCGAGGATAAAAAAGCATTTGTTTACTAAAGAAGCCTTTAATCGTTAGGGTTAGATGAAGTTGATAAGGAAACCACTGCTTGTTACGGCAAGGCGTAATACTAACAGAAATGTGAAGTTCAAAATGAATAAAATATATATATGTATTGTAACGTGCTTAAATGGGGCACGTTCAGCTAGGGCGGAAAGGATAGGGACTCAGAAGGTAAATTAAATCTAAGAGCAAAACACAAAAGTAGATTAGAAATTAATTCCCCTAAACCCACAAAGAAGAGGAAAAATGATAATTAGGTGGAGGACCCTCCCACATTAACCCTCGAGGAACTCTGACAACAAGCTGAGAAATAAAAGAGTGAGAAGTCCAAGCAATAATTGAATATTTATTATAGATTAAAAAAGATTACTCCATTACAGATAAAAAAAAAAATCATAAAGTAAATATTCTAAAAAAAAACCCAACAAATAACAATCTTTAATCTTGACAGGAAGATGAGCTGTGACTAGGAGAAATCAGTCAATCGGTCACAAGGCAGGGAACGAACTAGTACGTCCAGGAAGTGTAAGTAGTCTCAGGAGGCAATCTTGCTTGGAAATAAAATCGGGAAAAAAAAGTTCTCTACAAAAAAACCAACTTCAAAGTAAAACAGGAATCATAAAAAAGGCATACTAGTACAATTGAATTCTTATGAGTTAAGTTAAAACAAAAGGAAATTATAAAATTAAATAAACGTGCACCTTACTACAAAAACTCGAAGATTAAAGGCCATGACAAATAACATTACAGCAATACTGCTCTTGATTCTCGTTCTATGCTTATAAGGAGATTCAACTTTGGATTCAAAAGTGTTTGGTTCATTTTTGAATTTTATGATCTATAACCATTAATAAAAATAGACCTATTATTTATAATTGTGTGAACTTATCTTATTTTAATCTTAACAGACAAATTTAAAAATAAAACCGTAAATTTCGTGTGAAATTTTATAATATACGAATCCTTCTTTTAAAAATAACATGAATTTAACATAATCTTAGAAATAACAAATTTAACGTAATTTTAAAGTAAAGTGCATTTAACATAATCGAAAATTAATAAAACAGTTTTTAATTTTCTTGAATGGGATTTGAATGGATTTTCAGCACTATATGTGTGATCTTCGTCTTCATCATCATCCCGCCGTTAGCAGAATCCTTAAAAATTCCTGTTTAAATAATTATGCAGTCCAACCTCGATAAGTGGATAGCCTCGAGACGAGAAGAAAATATCCACTTTCAGCAGAGAGTTTTCTTTTTAAAAAAAGTACACTACTCAACGCTATTTTTAATTAAACATTGTCTAATGTTTTAACAATATATAATTATCAGTTATCACAAAACAAAAGAATATTCCACTTTTGTATTCACTGTTGTTGATGGATTTATTTTCAGTCACTGATTCCACAAGTCTCCTGTCATCCATAGAGTAAATTAAGCTAACTAAATACTATATTATAGAGAAAATTTATTATTCCTTAAATTCCCAATTTTGAACCGTATCTTTACATCATCAAGACATCTACACCTTTCTACATACATATCAGTGCCCTGTTCAACATTTCTATCTCCTAACTGTACCTTCTGTCAAAATTTCTTTTATCTTCCAACTGCACCACCTTCCTTCCTACAATATCTGTGCCTTGTTCAACATTTCTTCTGTATTCCATCTGTATTTCACCCTCTTCTGTCTGTCTATCTACAAGATGCAATTTCTTCCATCCCTCAACGAGTTTACTTTCATCAGAACTTACACTGAAGAGCCAAAGCAATTTGACCACCTACTCAATAACGCGTTGCGCCACCTTTGGCGTGCAAAACACTGCAACTCGCCTTGGCATATGCCACAAGTTCTTGGTAGATGACTGGAGACAGGTTGTACCAAATGTTTAAGCAGCGGTCACGCAAAGTCGAGATATTCCCACATGGTGATGTTTGAGCTCTGAGCTGCCGCTCCATGATATCCCAAATGTGCCTTATCGGATTAAGATCCGGCGAGTTAGGTGGCCAGGACATTAATTGGAATTCATCTTTATGCTTCTCGAACCACTCCAACATAATTCGAACCTTGTTAAAATGGGGCGTTGTCCTGCTGGAAGATTCCATTTCCAGTTGGAAAGACAGACGCCATGTAAAGGTGCAACTGGTCCGCAGTGATGTTCAGATGGTCCGCAGCTTTCATGGTCCGTTCTACCACAACTACCGGTCGCAGAGCCTCCCATGAGAACGTCCCCCAAAACATAATACCACCACCCTGCGTATGACCTGCTGTACAAGGGGGGGGGGGGAGCAACTCTTCGCTTGGAAGTCGGCATACCCTGACACGACCATGGACGTGATGAATAAGAAATCGTGATTCATCCGACCAGGCAACTCTCTTCCACTTATCCATGGTCCAGTCTCGATGTTTCCGGGCCCACTGTAGGCGTAGTTGACAATGACGTTTGGTCAACAGAGGCACACGAGTGGGACGTCTGCTGCGCAGTCCCATATCCAACAGTGTCCGCTAAACTGTGTGTTCCGAAACATTTGCACTAGGACCTGCATTGTATTGGGCCGCCAGTTGAGCCACTGTCTGGCGCCGATCTTGCTTGACAGTCTCCGGCGTCATTTTTCTTTGATGACGCGTGGGCGTCCAACACCTTGGCGGTCTACTGCTGGTTTCACCGTCATTTATCCGCATTGCATAAACACTAACAACGGCAGATCGTGAACAATCTACCAGTCGTTCAATTTCGGAGATGATGAAGAAGACGAAATATTGGTCGCCGCCGTTATCCGGGCCAGAGGGGGCCCAACACGTTATTAGGCAGATGTGCCAAGACTTTTGGTGAGTGAATATAAGCATGATAGAAGAAGAAATGGGGGAGCTTGCATAAAAAAAATGTAATGCAAATCTAATAGATGCGTTTTAGTAGATAAGCCTGAAATAGTTGCAGCTCGACGTGGTTTCTGGAAGAGATTACAAAACAAACCCGCCATATATATTTGAAAGAAACGTGTATTCATATAAATTTTCGGAAAGTGCTGGCAAAATAACAATGAAAATGAAGTTTTAGAAAACTGTAGTAAAGAAGCAGGATTTATTGTTCACGCAGGAGGGGAAAAAAAGATAAGTTAAAAATGCTGGCCTTGTTTTCAAATCTGGAACTCGTACGGTGATTAGCATGAAGATGTGAATTTTGAGAATTTTCAAAAATGGTTAACACGTAATTTAATGCCAAATCCTTCAGTCTGTGCAATATGCATACTCCGCTTGTAATAGCCGCAATATAAATTCTGTATGAGGTCAGATTTCTGGAAATGAAATGGCATACGAAATATAGAAAGCCGAGGCATATTCTTAACGTCAACTTTGAAGACACTGGCAACGTCTTCTTCCCGGATTATTGGAAGATGTGACCCCCCCCCCCCCCAATCTTTGGACAATCTTCAATCATATTATTTTTTCTTAATGTGGAAGACCTCTTGGGTTAGTCAGGCTTCTTGCCTATTTCAGTTGATTTCATTTGAAATTTATTCTGGAAGGGAGAGCCTCGTGATAGCATTGCTTCTGTCCCACCTGAACAAATATACACTTCACTGTTCGATTGTCAGATAGGGTGGCCAGGTGTCCGTTTTTTGACCGGTCGGTCCGTTTTTTTAGTCATTTGTCCGGTTTTTAACCCTATATCCGTTTTCCCCCCCAAATGTCCGTTTTTTTGGGTCGAACCTCAAATTTGGCAGTTTTTTTCCGAAAAAAAAATGCAGTCGAAATTGAAGGTCAACGTTGGAATTGATTATCTTGACGTCACACCCTAATCACATGAGGCCAACGAGAGACAGGCCAGGGTACTCAAAGTCACTTGATCATCGGGCTCCAAGCAACAATCCATCCTTCATTGTTTCCAACAAACGAAAAAACACTGATTGTTAAAATTCAGAGGGGGGGGGGGGGGGGGCTCAGCCCCCTCAGCCCCACTCTGCGTATGGCACTGCACGGCACACGTTGATACGATCTAATTTGTATTCGCTATTACTTCAATGAAAGCGGTCATCAACAGGCTGTTATTATTCATTATTTTACACTTCCAGAAGGACAATGTTTTAGACTTTTATGAAAGCCCTTTTGAAGACTTCCAGACCATTAAAGATGAACTATGTCGTGTCATTAACGAAGGGAAACTCAGTTTGTCCGGTTTTGTCCTCTATTTGCCCGGTTTTTTCAATGGGATAACCTGGCCACCCTATTGTCAGATCACTGGGTTTGGTATGTGTAGCTTTTTTTTTATTTAGTGATATACTCCAAGCTCAGACAATCGTCAGTCAAATTTCCCTCCACTAAGAGGAGGTAATTTTATTCGTTCATACAGTGGATGACCTTTGCAGGTACATCAGGCTTCCTTTGAAATACGAGTTGATGTTGATGAAGAGTGATATTATGGAAGCTATGCTTCAAATTCCACTCCAATACCGATACACTATACATGTACTGTTCGATTGTCGGTTGTCATTCGGAATTTAGTACACAGCGTCCTTCTGTGAAGACACCCAGCTTTCGGTGCAACACATAAATTTTCTCTAAAATATACCGTTTAGTTAGCTTAATTTACTCTATGAGGTAAATCAAAAAGCACGAGAGAAGACTTGTAGGATTAGTAGTTGAAAAAAATCCATCAACAAATGCGAATGCAGAAGCGGAATATTCTTTTGTTTTGTGATAATGATAATTTTATATTGTTAAATTAAACATTAGACACTGTTTAAATGAAGTAGTACTAAGTAGTGAACTTTTTTTAAACGAAAACCCCTTACTCCGGATAAGTGGCTATTTTATTCCGATCTCGAGGCTATCCACTTATTGAGGTTCGACTGCATAATTATTCGAACAGGAATTTTTAAGGATTCTGATGACGACTGGTGGGATGATGAAGAATACGAAGATCACACACTGAGTGCTGACAATCCATTCAAATCCCATTCAAGAAAATTAAAAACTGTTTTATTAATTTTCAATTCTGTTAAATGCATGCTACCTTAAAATTACGTTAAATATGATATTTCTAAAATCATGCTAAATTCATGTTATTTTTAAAAGAAGGATTCGTATATTATAATATTTCATAGCGAATTTACGGAATTTGTTAAGATAAAAATAAGATAAGTACAAAAAATTATTTATAATTTTGTGTGCCTAATTTAATAAGTCCATTTTTATTAATGGTTGGACACCATAAATCCAAAGATGAACCAAAAACATTTGAATCCAAAGTTGAAATAATGTATATTCTTTATAAGCATAGAACGAGTCTCAAGAGCAGAATTGCGGTAATGTTTATGCATTATACAATTTGGCATTTCAATGAAAAAGCTATAAAAATTAATGTGTAAATAAAATGAAAAAATTATGATGAAAGTGGATAAATAAAAATAAATTAAATAAATAAAATAATATAACTAATATAAGAATATATTAATTATACAGGGTGGCCCAGATTAATATATACAATCTTTTCGTATATAAAATACAAATCTTTCATGTTGTAAATGATAGTTTTTTTAATCATTATTAGTAACTAATCCTTTTCACTGATTACAATGTTTTTCACTGAGTATTATCATGCACTTGAAGTTTCACGTGGTGCTTAAAATATTTCCTGCGGACTGTTTGTAAAATTCATTGCAAAGAACAGTTGCATAACTTGAATCTGCATAATAAATGTCTCATGTTTCTTCAGAGGAGTTAATATTTTGTTAATTTATTAAATATTTATTTTACTTCTATAATTCGATGTAGAGGATGGACCGATAAACAATTAATATTTTTTCGGCCGCTGTTAAAATAGTAATTTACAGAATTAAGTATTAAATTTAATAAAATAGTACAAACTAAATACCATGAAATAATGAATTAAATAGTAAAAACATTTTAATATAAATTTAATATTTTCAGTCCTGCGGAAAAAAAATAAAAATTACGTATATGCCTGCCTCTGCCTCTCTCTCTCTCTCTCTCTCTCTCTCTCTCTCTAATGATTTGTTATCATAGCGAAATTTCTGGTCCAAATTTCTTCCTTCCTCCGAGAGCGAGTGTGTGAAATTCGAGCGCTTTGCCAGTTTTCTTAGATCGAGTGCGTTTGCCTGGTAATAATAAAGATAGTACTTTTACTTTCGATTTCGGATCTCTGTACGAGGAACCTCGAAAAAGTTGTTTTAATACTTCATTGTATCTGTATCACTTTATTTCAAAACTGTACGTTATTGTTGAAACGGTTAGCGTTCATGGATAGCGTTTACGGTGACTGTTGGCGATGCCAAAAACCCGCCAAAGGAGTTCGGTGCGATACGTGTCTTATCGCTGAATACTGCAGCATAGAATGTAGGAAACAGAACCACATCCTTCACGAGGTAAAATATCACTGTAGTTAGTATTTTATAGCATGAATCGATTTTTTTAGAATGTTTTTTATGATAACACTCCTCTGTGGAAATGAAAAGGAAGATCAATAACTGTGGCTATTTAATATAACGAAATTTATTCTCTACCACAGAATGATATTCATGTATTGATTTAATGATATTCTTGTCATTATAAAGCATATAATCATATCTTATGATAAATTAGTAAACTTTTTTTTTATAAATTCTGTTACTCTAGTAAGAAGTTTTCAGATAATCAGCATTTCATACTATATATGGAGGTCCCATATCAACCTCCTATTTTACTTTCGGTTTAAATTTTTTTTTACATTTTAAAGTAGAGCTGCGAAGAGAAGAAATATTCAGTTGTAAATTTGTTAATATTTATTTTCCAATTTATGTAGAATTTACTTATAAAAAATGTAGGTTTTTAAAATTGTTTAATGCACATTAATACAATGCATAAACATTACAAATCGAATATTTAGACTAACTTATAATAACTTTTATTTATGCTTACAATATGCAAAAGTTCAGCATAATGTTCCCTAATTTTCCCGAAAGATAGCGGTTTAGTCTGCTTTGTTCATGCTTTGAATTTTATTATAAAATTATATAAGGACTATATAAAAAAGACTAAATTTGAGCTCAACACATTCATGTGGCAATAATGCAGTGATGGGAAATGTGAAATAACTATTTTTGAGTCAGAACAAATAATTTTATTAGTACATTATAACAAATAAAGTTAAAATTATACAGGGTGTCCGTAAATTCTCTCCGCAGTGGAAACCGCAACGTTTGAATGGATGGAAGGCACTTTTAACATTTCCTGCGTACCCTCACAACTTAGTATAGTTCATTCCTATAATGTAAATAAAGTGCTATATTTTCCTATGTATTGGTTATTGCTTTTGCTTTTCACTGCGGAGAGAGTTAACGGACACCTTGAATCTATGCCATCACGGGCGCTGCCAACTTGGGGACGTTACCTTATAGGTTTACCATTTTATAAATAAAAAAGAAAAACATAAAGTTACATAAAAACCTAATTAAAAACATTTTAATTAAACCAAAAATCTGAAGAAAAAATGAAAGACTTTAATTTACAATAGTTTTGGACTACAGTAATAATAACTTTTAAATATTTTCAAATAATTAAAATAATTTTATCAAATCATTTATATTTTATACAATTTTATGAAACAAAAATAATTAAATTACCGTATTTTTTGTATAAACACCGCGGCGTTTATTTCACTTTAACATTTTGAGACGCGGCATCGATTTGAGGCCGGCGATAAAATGGAGGCGGCTATATATTTATTCTTAAAAATATTTTTTTCATAAATTTATATTTATCAAAAATATAATTTTCTAATTATAAAAAATTATAAAAATAATTAATATATTTGTGGTCTAAAGATATAAAGTATTAAAACATATTAAAACTTTTAAAAAATAATTTATATTCATTTTGCTTGGTCTAAAATTGCTGGAAAATAAAAAAAGTTTTGTAATTATTTAATATTATAAATGTTGTTGGGGTTTTTAATTTAATCAGTTACTGTTTCTTTTCAATCTTTTAATGATTTCATTACCTAAAAATCTGTCTAAAAAAAACCCCAATTACAACAAAGGTATATGAAAATATTTCAATCAATAATAGATATAACAGTTAATTAAATGAAATTATAATTTATCTCACTTGCCTGATTGATTTTATCTCGCATTCTTTAGTGTCAAAATGTTAAATTGAAATCTTATTTTTAAAACTTTTTATTTTTAAACCTCAACAATCCTGAACAATTAAAAATGTTTAATAACTAATATTAATAACTAGAAAAAATCAGCTACAAAAAAAAATTATACAATTTTTGAAGGGGGGAGACCTATTCGACAGACTTAAATTCTCAAAAATTAAATGCAAAAACAAGATTTGTAAATCACAATTATTATTATTATTATTATTATTATTATTATTATTATTATTATTATTATTATTTACTCAATTTGATCCATACCAGTCATTAGTACTTAAGAATTTATTAATAAAAATTTAATGTGGAAATCGCATGTGCATGAAAAATATTGATCTTACCCTTATTAGAAAGCAAATGGACTAATCGTTTAAAAATAAAAAGATAACGTCTTAATTTAAAAGTAATTTTTTTTCACAATTTTGATGAAATTTAAAATCGTTAAACCATGGAAAGACATGAATCAAAATTTATTGGTTTCCTTTTAATATTTACAAAGTTTGTTTTAAGGTCAAATCTTTTGATTGAGCCCATTCTTTCATTTTTTTTTAGTCTGATTGAAACCAAAAGTCTATAATATGATTTTCATATTCCCCAGCAAAATTTTAGCTAAATATTTAAATAATAAATATGTAACTTAATTATAAGTACATGCAATAGATCTAAAGGATAAGTCAGATTTATGGATTTTGTATAAAAATAAATTTTATTTCGAAATGGATTGTTTGGTTTTAATTGTTTGGCTGTTTCTTTATCAATACTATTAAATTTAACTAAATCGTTAATCTTTTTTAAAGTTCGTTTATAAAATAAAATTTAGATATATCCACTATATTTTTAACAAAAATTGCATTATTCTCTAAAAGTTCATTTGCTTTACTAATATAATCATTTTACCCTTATCTGCTTGAGAAACCATCAATTTGTGTTTGCGCAAAAAATATTTAATTTTTAGGGTTTTAGCATTATCTAAAACCCTATTAACGACGGTACAGATGTATATAACATGCATGTCACACGCCATGACTTTTGAAAGGATTTATCTAGAGGCTTGAAATTTTCTACACACGTAGGCCCTATACAGAGGACGGAGCGAAAAATATAGCGAATCCCCTTGGGTGGACCAAACCACGTGTTTTTCTGGTTTCCCCAACTGACTTCCTTTCGAGTCTGTGGAGTTTTGATTGCGTTTGAGCAATTTGTGACGTCAGAGTTTGACTGTTTGAAGTCAGAATTTAAAGAACTCTATTTGAAGTATAGCGAATCCTCCCGTTACTGCTCGTAAAATTTTGATACCATAACGTTTGAAAGGATTGACCTAGAGGCTTGACATTATCTACACACGTAGGCCCTATACTGAGGACGGTGCGAAAAATATAGCGAATCCTCTTGGGTAGTCCGGGGCCCCTCAGGCAACGCTACCCAATCCTCTCTCTAGGTGGCGTTGCCTCAGGAGTCACTTGTATGAATTTCCTGGTTCCTTTTTTTATCTTTTGAACAAAGAGGGCAAAAATCCTGAAATTTCGTAAATTTGTAGTGTGGTTCTAAAAAAATAAAACCAATATACAAGATAAGCCTCCAGGGCCCCGCCGTAGGTTCCGAGGCCCCAAATACAATTGAAGCTGTAACATTTGAACGGAACGACCTAGGAACCTGAGATTTTGTATATTTACTAGTTGTTACCCGCGGCTTCGCCCGCCCGCGCCATCTGTTGAGGGGAATTACAAAGCAAAAGCAGATAATTTTAAATGAAAACCCCAGAAAGTGGGGACGGGGGGGGGGGGTCGTAGGGGGCTGATTTTTGGCGATAGAGCAGGTCCTTTATTGATAAGCCTGCCCTGAAAATTTCAAGTCGCTAGCTCAAACTGTCTAGGAGGAGATTGAATTACAGATAGATAAATAAATAAATACACGGAAGAGTTTTAATATATAAGATACAAATTGGTACTAAAAAAATATAACAAAAATCCAAGAAATGTGATGTAGGGCTATAGAGCCCGCCAGAAGACCCCGAGGCCTCAAATACAAATCAAGTTATAACTGTTGAATGGAAAAGTCTAGAAACCTGAAATTTTGTATATTTTTAGTTTTGTACTAAAAATATAGCCAATATAAAAGAAAGCTGATATAAGCCTCTAGAACCCCGCCAGGGGCCTCGAGGCACCAAATACAATTGAAGCTATAACATTTGAACGGAAAGGGCTAGGAACCTGAAATTTTGTATATTCATAGTGTGGTACTAAAAAAATATTGCAAATATACAAAAAAAGTAATATAGGCACCAGCAGAGCCCCACAGGCCCCAAACACAAGCAAAGCTACAACTTTTAAACGAAAAGATCTAGAAATCTGAAATTTTGTTTACTTAGAGAAAATTACTTAAAAATTTAGCTAATATACACTAAAAGCTGGTATAAGGCTCTTGGATCTCGACAGGGACCCTGAACCTCCAGTCACAAATCAAGTTATAACTTTTGAACCGGAAGTCCAGAATCTGAATTCTTGCATATTTATGGCGTGTTACTTAAAATTTTAGCTCTTATACACTAAGACTTATATAGTCCTCTGGGGCCCTGGCAGGGGCCCTAAACACAGAGTTATAATGTTTGAACGAAAAGGCTTAGAAATCTGAAAATTTGTATACTTATAGTAGTTTACTAAAAAATTTAGCTAATACAGGGTGTTTTTGAATTGAGTACAGATTTTTTGGGAGATGATAGAAGAGGTCCT
>JAHWFO010033869.1:3226778-3246947 GCA_023313115.1 Rhysida immarginata
GACCGGATCTCGTGGTTTATGGAAGCTCTTTATGTACTCTATTGTTTCTTTTTTTCATATATGGAATCCTCAGAATATGGAGAAGCAACTACATACGTAGGGTGATTAGGTGATGGAATCGCGCTTATGAAGCCACTAAACGTGTTTATAGACTTTTAAAAAGGTGAACTGTTTCTTCTAGTGATGGGCCAAACGACTCTTTGGCGAGAGTCGACTCTTCAGCTTCCGCTTGTTCAAAGAGTCTTGGGAATGATCACATTCCAAGAGACATCCCACTATCAACGTGTCTGGATGAAATTATTCAAAAGAGTTATATATTTGAACAGTTTTTTTATTAAATAAAAAATCCACACAGACAAATTAATTGACTGAACAAATCAACGGTTATTAACTGACTGACCACAAAACTAAACGAAAATTAACCTCAATGATAATATTTTTTCAATTCAATTTAATTCAATCTTACTTATTCAGTTCAACAGCAGTGAAGCCAGATCAAAATTTTAAAACGTTTGTTAATTAAAAATTGTTTTATAAAGGTAAATAAGAAGTAGTGCAGAAAACATAGGATGTTCATAGCGTTTTTGTTAGTTTTCTCCTTTCAACTGACTTCATTAATCAATACAGTATTGTATCAGAAATAGATAGATGAGAAGTATTCATAAGACGCATTCACAGCAGGCTATTGGCTACTCGAGAACTTCATTCTTCAGGCGAAAGCCTGTATGGCTGCGGTAACTGCGAACTATTTGAAAACAAAATCTTTTCCGAGTTGTTGAAAACAAAATTAGCAATTGTTATTTCAGTTCGCAATATTCAGTCAAAAACTTGATCCAGTAGAATTCACTGAAACTTTTCATTATAAATTAGTTTAGTTATTTTTATGTTAACTTTTCTGACTAAGATAAGCATTAACAATAAAACATACATATATTTTTTCTTTAGGCTTATCGGTTCTATAACAGCTGAAGACTACTTAAATCTCTCTAAAAACGAAGGTTCATCATATTCATCTACACTAAGGCTTCTTTTTGTGGGAGTTGGAGACATAAAAGATGTTGTTAAAACAGTAACTGATGTTCCGGAAAATTTCTCTGGAAATATTCACTTTGTACTGAACGATTATAGCCCTCACATAATGGCTCGCAATATATTGTTTCTATATTGCATATTAGTGAAGGAAGAAATAGACCATATAATTCAAATTTGGTATTCCCTTTTGCTGTCACCACAATGCCTGAAATTCCTGAAAACTACTCTACAGTCACTGATCACTAAGAAGAAAGATGTTTTGACCAATTCAACAAACATTGAAATTTCTGATTCCAACTGGGAATCCTGTAAAGATGTTTGGAATGGTTGGTTGCAAATAGCCAGCGAACCAAATCTTTGCCAGAAAATAATTGATCTTTATCACAAGAAATTTGCATGTGATAAGAAAGCAGCAGGTGGATTGGAGTGTCTCTACGCTTCAACTCCAGATTACCACGAAGCTAGTTTAAAAGTAAGTATATTTTAGCTAATTACACTGAACGAGCAATTTATTAGAGACACCCCTTTATTAGCGTGTTGCGCGTCCTTTAGCGGCAAGAACTGCCTGATTACGTGCTGGCATGGATTCAACAAGGTGTTGAAACCGTAGCGGAGGAATAACAACCCAGGCTGACATCACAGCGTCCCGTAATTGGTGCACGTTGGACGGTAGTGTGGGAAGGCGTCGGATGGTTCTCTCCACTTCCTCCCATAAATGCTCGATCGGATTGAGATCGGGCGACCGAGCCGGCCACTGACAAGACCATTCGAGGACGGTGACAGGTAGCATTGTCCTGCTGAAACTGTTCGTCACCACCGGGGAACACAGTCATCATGAACGGGTGCACCTGATCGGCAACAATGTCCAGGTAGCGTGTTGCATAAAGGGATGTGTGTACTGATATCAGAGGACTCATTGTGTCCCAAGAAAAGACACCCCAACCAGCACTCCTCTTCCATCCGCCTGTACGGTTGTCTGCTGACAGGCTGGGTCCATGGCCTCGTGCTGTCTGCCGTCCGCTTCGGCCTGTTCCATGGTTTGGGTGTCACTGGGAGGCCGATCCATTTTCCGTAAGAGGTGTCTCTAATAAATTGGTCGTTCAGTATATAATAAACGGTTCTTTTTTGTAAGTTAGAAACTAGACACACTCGTATTACTTAAGTTGTAAAATCTCATTTTGCTAAAGCTTTAATTTTTATATTCTGTCTGTCACGTAGAAATTAAGTCCGCCTTGAAATTAATAAAAACACGTGAAGACGGAAGGTTGTCTATTATTAGATGAATTTATTTTATATAAATAAATATATTTATGAAAGAAAATTATATGAAGGTAAAATAGAATAAAATCTTGCAAACATTCCAAGAAGGAGCATATCTGTGACACAGAAATACAATTATTAATGATGTGTCATGAGCAATCGAGCAAACATTCCTCAACAAAGCGATCGTCCCGCGCATATTTTACATCAAAGGTAGAAATTCGGCAGTGATTGTTAACATCATTAGCTATTGAAATTCGTCTTCTTCGATTATACTGGGATTAAAAAAAGGCACGAAGAAAGAAACATGGAAGATGGGAGGAAAAGATTTACCATTTGTGAATATTTTTTTCCTCCCACCTTCCATGTTTCTTTCTTCGCGTCTTTTCTTTATCCAGTATAATCGAAGGGGGAATGAAAGTAACAGCGGCTTGAATGGGGAGGGAAGAAAAAGGAACAGCCGATTTGTTCACCAGTCCACACGTTCTTCCGCTTTGACGCTGTTTTTATTTCATAAATTTAGCATTGAATCAGTTAGCAACTTCGCTTCCCGTTCTCCCTATTCCCTGCCACAGCAACGTCCGAAGTTGTCAGTAAATTGTAGGGTCGACGGGCAATAACATAGCCAGTTCCGAATAATCAGGTTCGTTACAAGCTACTATACTCAGTGGAGATAACACAGGAGAATTCGTTTTAATACCAAAAATACCGTAACAGACGACTGATCATTTTGTTGAGTTCGAACATCGACAATTTCCCGTTCGCCCAGCTTATGCAATGACAATTAACGAGTCCCAGGGTCAAACCTTAAACAACATTGGTATATACAGGTATTGGACATTGAAACTGAAACACCTTCGCAAATAGCACTGGATACCCCCAGGGCTGAATAGAACCTTCTGCTAGGTAATTAATCGTATGCATATCAATGAATCACGTGTCAGAGTTCTTGGTAGTCACTCCAGTAGAAAAGTTCGATAGTAAGCTTCAAATTGTCTGTGCAGAGCGCTATAATGGGAGACATATCCGACTTCAAATGAGGGCAGATTGTTGGCGCGCGTCTAGCAGGTGCATCTGTGTCCAAAACTGCCACACTTTGTGATGCCTCACGTGCTACAGTATCCAGGGTGAAGTGTGCATATGAACAGGAAGGACGAACCACGTCCAGGAGGAGCAACTGCAGGAGAAAACGGAAGTTGTCGGAAAGAGACGTCAGGACATTGACCAGGATTGTTGCACGAAAGCGGAAAACTACCGCAGCAGAAATCACCGCAGAAATGAATACACACCTCCAGGAACCTGTGTGCACGAAGACAATCCGTCGTTACCTGCATAAATCCAACATCCATGGCAGGGTTGCTATACCGAAGCCTTTCATCAGTAGTACAAATGCCTCCAAGCGGGTTCAGTGGTACCGGACGCATAAAACCTGGACGTTGGATGACCTCAAAAGCGTCATATTCTCGGATGAGTCCAGCTATACTGTCTTCCAAACAACAGGGAGGGTATTTGTCTGGAGGAGCCCCTCTGATGCCAACAACCCAGACTGCTTGGCAGCCACAGTCAAACACGGAGGTGGATCAGCAATGGTTTGGGGTGCAAACTGCGCAGGACCTCTACCGATCCTTCCCAAGACGTGTTGCTGCAGTGCTGGCTGCCCACGGTGCCCCAACACCTTATTAAATAAAGATTTTGGATTTCTACCAGGTGTTTCAGTTTCAATGTCCAATACCTGTACCTAGAGTAGATAGATACTGATACCCCGCCTTCGTTTTGCCTTAAAAGCTCGGCGAAGACGGGCATCTCAGCTAGTCAACAATACTTAAAGATACTTGAAGTCACATTCACAACACACCATTACTTTGATAGTACTGTACACGCGAGTGAAAATTAAGCGGTAGGAAAGCTCAGTTTCCCTCTACCCAATAACCCTCCTTGTTCTAGTGTGAAACAAAATAGCGGATAGCATTATTATAAACTAGAAGCGAACCCACCCGATTGTATAATCGGGAAATAGTCCATTGTTAGATTTTTGACACACAACGCTCTCCATACTTAGTGACAAAGTCCACCGTCGCTGATTTTATATATATGATGGTGACATAACCTTCTTCTAGCAACGTTGAGAGTAACTGAACCGCAGTATTTAAACAAAATTCCTGACTCATGCCGTCATACTGTTGATGACGATTAACGCTGATTAGTGTTCTACTACTATGCAGTGCTTGTTGTCTTTTACGTCATAAAAAAGCTAGTAATTAAACTGTCATAACTCGCAATGTGCAAATGACATAACTCGTTTCTTTCAATGGAGGGTGTTCTAATGGGAAAGGACCACTGATGATGAAAACTTAAGGATCAGCCTGTAAAATATCCCTGTAATTTCAACAAGTACAATCTGTCGGTTTTACGAAGCGGCAAGATCTTTGCTAATTGGATTTTCCAACAAATGGAAGATGACGTAGACTGGCTGTTAAAATGAAGTGGACAATGAAGCGCCATCCACACTTTATGAAAGTGTAAATACAGATGCTGCTTTTGGGCTACATAGAACCTATATACATCTTTGTCATTCAAGTTTTTAAAAAAATTTTTTCATCCGATTTTTTAAAACTGTTGGCCCATAAACTGTGGGTTTTTAAACTTTCTGTCGGGCGCAAAATGGCCATAGCTGCCGACGCCCTAAAATTCCAACCAACCAACCAACCACAGTTTATCAGCCAAAAGATATAGTGTGCAATGGCTCAGGTTCTTTCTTTATTGGTCCTGTTTTCCTTGAAGAGGTCCACAGTTCAGCATTTCAAACTATTGCTGTGCTTTTACTAAACAGCGTGTCCCCCATTGCAAGAGACAAATTTTCCATAATTCATTCATTAACATTCAGGCTTGATGGTGTTTCGCCGAAGATTGCTGCTCTTTTCCAACGACTGCTATGCTCAACATTTTGAAGAAAACCCTGTTGTAAATCACTCTCTTATGAATGAGTGGGCTCCAAGTGCCCGGCTGCAGTGTCGTCAAAGGTGAGCAAATCAGAAGTGATCACTTGATCGTGTATTTCGACGACGTCGCGAAACTTGACAGACTGTAGAGCTTCTCGATACCCTGTCCGTGCTTCGCAAAACTTTCTATTCGCTAAAATCTTCGAAATCGCTATCGTTGTCGTGTTCTTCTTCTGTATTTTCTAGCTCTTGAATTAAAAATCCATCTTTCTTGAAGTAATTAGTGATGGTTTTGTCTGGCAAATTATCACAGGTTTTGAATATCTCAAAGATCGCTTCTAGCACATTCTGTTTTTTGAATTCATTCTTTTTCTCTCATGAATTCAAATTGCACGTTCCAAATGTTTCTTGTATGCACATTATAGTGAGTGGATTATGCCTTGGTCAAGAGGTTGTCACATTTGGTGGGAAAAAACCTCCAAAATGCCATTAAATTACTGGTAAATAAATTGCTCGGAACGACGTGCGAATACAATTGTCAATGAAGAGGATAGCTCCCCCGCCCCTCTTATGCTTCAGTTTATCGTTCCATTTCCGCAGGCACTGTGTGAATATTTCTGCCGTCATCCACGCCCGTTTATCAGCAAAATGATCACAGGGCAGTGTTTTATCATTCTAAAACATCGTCGGCGTTATAAATTTCGCTTGGAGCGAAATCGACAGTCAATGCAGGAAGAAATTTTTCACGCCATTCGGCTACACTCGGTGTCGACGGAACTGGGCTCCGCCGCTCATTGCATGGAAAGCAATGTTGCAGCGTTTTTTGAAACGCCCAAGCCATTCGTTTGAACATTCAAAGTTCTTATTGTTTAGTTTCCCCGCTAGCTCGATAGACTTTTCCTTTAATAAATCACCGTTGACTGGCAAGTTTTATTGACGTTTGTCATAATGCAGAAACGTTAGTAAAATAAAATAAATCGTACAAAACCACTTTACATACTTGACAGAACTACGTTAGTAAACTCTCATCCAAATTGTGGTGAACAGCATTTCGCATTCACTCTTCACTGTCATGGTGGCCTCTTGAAATTGCTTGCGTATTTGTTCCGCTTTTTTTATTGTCGATGAAGTCGATAGAGGATAACCGAATTCTTTAGCAATTTCTACATCCTTTAGTGATTGATCTTCAAGCTCATGTGGGATCCGGACGTTCAATAAGACATAAAACGATTTCATTAAATAAATACGATGCTACCCGCTTACCAACACACCCCTCCAGTTATTCATTAAGGTTAGTATGAGAGACAATTAGATTCAACCCCCAGAGAAAATGTTTAAACTTTTAATAATCGGACAAGTTCATTTATTAAACTTAAAGATGAATGAATTTTATAAGCTAAGTGAAGGGGTAAAATCTTTTTATAAATAACTAGCAGACCCGGCAATGCTTCGCTATTGTTATATAGCAGAGACCATCAATAAGGAGACCAGACGTTTGCAGCTTTTGCCATACAAATTTAAAGCACTAGATTAGGAAAGTACGGCCATTCTTTTCCTCTACCAGTTGCCGACAATCTTGTGTTCTCATTGGTTTTTCCTAATCACGTGATCTGAATCCGCCATTTTGGTGCCCTAACGCGATTCTGTAGCAAGGTAAAAGTATATGAATGAGGAGTGGAGTTTCCTAATATCATAAGCATTATATTAAGTTGATTTGTTCTTTATCTAGAAAATTGTATTATTTAAAATTGCTTAAAAATGAATAAAACTTGAATATTTTATTCAATTATAAAATAATCAATTTTTAATAGAAAAATTTTTGGAAATACAAAAGGATTTTAAGGCTACAGTAAATAAAAAATTTAAGCTTTTAAAGCTTAGAAGTAAAAGTTACTTAAAGTGCAACAGAAATCAGCATTTTGATATATATTAGGAGCTATTTTTTTTTAGATATTCATTCAGGGTCCAAATGTATTTTTAAAGGTGGTCTATTAATTATTATATAAGAAAAGGAGTGGTTTAATATTTCAGTTACATAAATATATGAATCTCCTTTTTTATTTCATCAGAACTAACATTGGTGACTTTTATTTATTTAATTTTAATTAATATAAATGTATAAATAAAAATAAATATATATAAATAAAATTAAATAAATAAATGAATAAAAGTGTAAGTTCCAAAATTTTATTTATATTTTATTATCATTTCATAAACATAACATAAAATATTATAGACCTATTTCAATTACATAATTACAACCTGTGCCAATAAAGTTCGGTGAATGATGGCATATTGAGAGTGGATTGCTCGCTTACATGAAACAGCAGTTACTATCCTTCAAAGTAATCCCCGTCGATGGTAATGCACTCACTTCTGGGAACGCCTGTGCAAGTCCTGGAAACTTCCTCGTCGTACCATTGCTTCAATATTTTAGTAAAAACTGCAGACATTTTTACTAAATGCTTACTAAAACGCTGCAGATGACGTGTTCAGATAAAACTGGCGATGTTTCCATTGAGGATTCAACGTTTCAAGATCAAAAACCATTATATTTGCTGTGTATTTGCCCACTGCTCGACATGTCAGACACATATTAACGGACTTAACGGTCGTTTCCAACTTTCATTTTCACTTTTATTGAAGCCAATACGTCATCACCCGCAGCGCTACTGTATAAAATTTAAGAAACAGAATTTGCGCGTGAAAAATGCGCATTACACGTAAAATGAGCTAATGCCAGGTCTCCTTATTGATGGTCTCTGTTATATATGAGCACATTCTAAAAATCAACTAATGAAGCGCCATCTTTTTGACTTTTCTACGAACCTGTACTAAGCCAACACCTCCTAAAGAGAAGGCCTGCGGACAAAAGGTGTATATATTGTTACATCATTAGCAAGCGACTATTGTAAATCGTACTTCTACCAATAATAGGTCTTAAATTTGGCCGCTTGATGATGATGTAACAATGTATACACCTTTTGTCCGCAGGCCTTCTCTCTGGGAGGTGTTGACTAACCTGAGCATAATCCAAAAATCTAACTGAAAAATCTCTTCTAAATCTTGAAAGAAAATTTGCTTCCAACACTGTCTTGCATCAGCGTTATGCGCAGTTCGTGCAAGAATATGAAGACTTGGGCCACATGTCCGTTTGCGATCCTGCACCTTCTGAGGTTTCCTGCATTTTACCTCATCATGGCGTTCTCAAGGTAAATAGCCTAACCACAAAGCTTCGTGTCGTTTTCAGAGCTTCTGCTCCCACTACCTCTGGTGAATCGTTTAAGTCCTTACAATTGGTTGGCCCTGCAATTCAACAGGATCTATTCAGTGTTCTAATCCGATTTCGCAAACATGTCTACGCTTTCTCTGCTGATATGGAAAAGATGTATCGCCAAGTTTTGGTTGATGAGTCTCAAAGACCCTTGCAACGCATCTTATGAAGACCTGATCCAAATGATGTCATCAAAACCTATAATCTGAACACTGTTACTTATGGTACTGCTTCTGCTAGCTTCTTAGCAATTCGATGTTTGTACGAATTGAGTATTGAATGTGCACAATCCCTTCCTGAGGTCTCTCGAATCACAAAAGAAGACTTCTACGTTGACGATTTGTTGAATGGAGCGAACGACATTTCCACAGCAAAGTTACTGTGCAAATACTTTTCTGCTACTTTACAAACTGGTTGCTTCAACTTGCGAAAATGGATCTCGAACGAGCCTCTAATTCTTTCATACTTCATGAAGTTCGACATTCACCCCAGTCTAGTTGATATTGGCTCGCATGATAGCACAAAGACTCTTGGACTGCATTGGTCGCCGCTTGATGATAAGTTGACATTCACTATTTCTCTTACCTCTCCAAAAAGGATAACTAAGCGTGCTATCCTGTCCGACATATCTCAGATTTTCGACCCTCTTGGCTTGCTAAGCCCTTGCACTATTAAGGCCAAGATGATGTTGCAAGCGCTTCGGTTAAAGAAACTTTCATGGGACTATAATATTCCTCGCTCCTTGTCCACTCAATGGTTGAACTTGAAAGATGATCTTCCTGCCCTAAACGAAGTTGCCTTTCCCAGACGTATCATTTGCGATGAGCCGAAAAGTATACATTTCATGCCTTCTCCGACGCGTCCATCAAGGCCTATGGCGGCTGCATCTATGTACGCTCTGTTGATCAAAACGGTGCTATTTTCTCAAATTTATTGTGTTCAAAAGCCAAAGTTGCTCCTCTCAAGTCTACAGGGTGTTTCATAATTGGTGTTGCGTCTTTAGGTCCAAATAACGCTCAAGAGGAACAGATTGGGGGAAATGAATATTGATTATTTGGTTTTAATGTCCCCTAATTCAGAATAAAAACATTAAAACCAAATAATCAATATTCATTTCCCCCAATCTGTTCCTCTTGAGCGTTATTTGGACCTAAAGACGCAACACCAATTATGAAACACCCTGTCCCAAACTAGAACTTTGTGGTGCTCTCACTCACGCCGGTTAGTCCAGCAGGTTACTTCTGCGCTCCATATTACATTTGATCAGTGCTTCTTCTGGATTGACTCCACTATTGTTCTTGGTTGGTTGAAAATGCATCCAAATCGTCTACACACGTTTGTCGCCAAGCGTATATCTGAAATCCAGACACCGTCGAAAAATGCTGTGTGGAACCATGTCTCCAGTGGCAACAATCCTGCCGACATCATCTCAAGAGGGATCTCTCCTACTGCGCTGAAGGATTCCGCCTTGTGGTTTCAAGGTCCACCATGGCTCTCTCTAGAAGAATCTTCATGGCTAACTCTGCAAACGCTTTCCATACCACTTGATCTTCCGGAAGTAAAAGGGTTAGATGTAATATCTGCCACAACTTCATGTTCTTCATTCCCATTTTCAAGATTCTCAGATTTTGAGCATTTGAATCGCATCATTGCCTTTACATTGCGTTTCAAGAACAATTGTCTATGTCCTAAGGATGCCCGAATGTATGGTCCTCTTACGCCTTCTGAAATTGAGCATGCCTTTCTGGTTCTTGTTAGACTTTCTCAAAACCACTCTTTCCCTGATGAGATTAAAATCTGTCAATCCCACGATCCTCGATCACGTTCGAATCTACCCTCCTTGTCCTTGTTTTTAGACTCTGACGGCCTGCTGCGGGTTGGAGGTAGATTGCTTAATTCTGACTATTCGTTTGATAAGAAATTTCCCCTCCTCATCTCTGGGAAGCATCCGCTAGCTAGACTGTTAGTCGCTTCAGCACATCTTCGTCTTCTGCATGCTGATCCTCAACGACTTCTTCCACCACTGCTATTCCAACTTGACGCTGGACTCCCTTGTGATCATCAAGGACGGTCTCCAACCGCCTATCCATTGGAAGAATCTCGGCCGTATCACCCAGCTTCATCCTGGTAGAGATGGCATCCCTCGTGCTGCCACCATCCGTATTTCTACCGGACTTTTGAAAAGATCGTTCACCAAGATTTGTCCATTACCCAACAAATGTTAATGTTCTTTACTTGTTTTTGCTGCTTTTTTGCCACGTTTTGAAAGTCAAGCCTTTCAAGGTGGGGGCTATTATGTTAAGAATTTTTTCGTACTTTTCCTTTTTCAGTTTTTGCCACTAGGTGGCGTTACTTGTTCTTTGTCTCTTCTTATTGTACTTCTCAGTGAATAAACATCGTAAGTTTTGCTCTCGTACAATTCGTGTACTGTCGTCGTTTCTTTCGCCAAATACAACTCTATGAGCTCATGAATCGCAAGTAAGTAAATAAAAAGTTCCTCATGCAAAATGTCTAAAATCCAATTTTTAAGGGTCTAAACCCATGATATGATAAGAAATAAGATCACGGTTGATGTTTTGGTATATGGTTTTAAGTTTTTGTAATTTTGGCTGGTCAAAATAAAATAACTTTTGCCTTGCTATGGTTATGCAGTTGTTTGTATCCAAAATGAACGAATACAAAATTAGATTAATTCAAAAAAAAGAAAAAATATTACGCAGAAAATAATACAAATTACAAAATATAAATAGAATACTGTAATACACGAAATACAAAAATAATACAAATAATAAAAGTACAATAAAATTCAATTATAATCTATACATATAAAAGGCAATGTAAGTAAGAGCGATGTTGTATCAGTCTAGTGGAACGCTGTTTTTGGAAAAGAGTGCCAATAAACCTGTTTTGTTCATCTTCATCCATAACGGTCAGCAGACTTTATTCTTAAATCCGTGAACAAAGAGAATAATATTTATTTTGTATTATTTAGGGGGGAAACATTCCTGTACACCACGCGAAGTTTGATGTATTTTGCCTAATTGCGTCATCATTGGGAATTTACGCGTCATGGTTTTTTCTCCTGTCGATGAGATGGAATAACGCTTGATGACGCCATAATGACGCCATGAAGTGCTGTTAAAGCTTGGTGCTAGCGAATTTTGAGAAAAAAAATTTGAGATTTCGACATTTTGCAAGAGGAACTTTTCATTTATGTTGAAGTGAAGAATCATGCTAGGTACTTATTATCCCTTATTTTATGAACACCCTGTACATCTTTCTTCATCAGTAAAATTAAGCATACCATATTCACTTAAAGACTTTTTGTGAAATTCTAACAATAAACTTAATTCTTTAATATTTTCCAGGCGTTTTATGCAAATGGACTTTTTCTCCCACTTAATTCACCGACAAGAAAAAAAGCTGTTCATGGGAATCCTACAATGACGTGCTTTAATCCTATGAGAGACGAATACAATCAAAAGTATCCCGACATCAACAAAGATGCACCCATTATCAGCAAATGGAGTGCATTCTTACCCACAGAAGATAATATGATATATGCAATAAGAACTGACGTGTCTGTCTTTCGTAGTTGGGATTATTTGGCTGTAAAGAAGAGCGTTGGATTAAAACCGGATGTTATGGAAATGTACCTAACGTATTTGAAAAAAATATACCAGAAGTTTTCATCTTACCTTAAACAAAGAAACTTCAAAATACGCATGATTGTGGATGATTTCCAAGAGCTAGACGAATACCTTTTGCCAGATGAAACGTTTGATCGCATTTTCACTTCAAACCTCTGTGACTATTATTTATCACCGGTTTTACTTGAAAGATTTTCAGGTCGTTTAAATAGACTTAATCAACATTCGGTTTTGATTTGTCGAGAAGAAAATTGGCCTGCATTCACACAAATGTATGAGAAATTGTCTAAAGAGGAGTTTTTCATAAAAGCCGTACTTTCGATGGGTAAGGATATGAAAGAACGAAATGAGGTACTGGCTGGAATGCCGGATGTTGCACGCTTACACTGTTTGAAAACACAGTCTGGAATTTGTGAAGATTATTTTAATACCAGTTCTTTCTTATTTAGTAAGATTTTGTCCAATGTTCTTCTTTATCGACATGTAAACGACGGATTGCCTTTAGAGAAAGCGTCAACCTTCCAGCATCCGTCAGAAATGGCGAAAAAATTTGGAATGAAATTTCGAGATTTTCGCTTGGAGTTAAATCATGTCGTTCCATTCCAGCGTGAAGCGAATATAAGAAGAGTTTCATTGTTGATTAATAGCTATCGCTATGTTGAATGGTATATCTCATCATAGGCTTGGAGTCAATCATCTTGTTTTGGTTACATTCCTGTCAGTGTTGCTTTTAATATTTTTCACATTTTTGAATGCTATATTTTTTCTGTGTAAATATACAGGGTGTTTTTGAATTGAGAACAGATTTTTCGGGAGATGATAGAAGAGGTCCTCAGAAGTATTTTTTGTCATATGAACATGGGGTCCCCGCAGCTCCGTTTACTTACACATACTGCATTGAACAATCAAATGACACCGGGACGCAGTGTGCGTTGGTAGGCCTAGATTATTTTATTTTTAACAATTAACACAAGCAATCGACTGTAATAACTTTTGAATTAAATGTTTGCAAAGAAATTTCAAGGTGCACGTGCTTGTTTGTTGTAAAGTCATAGGACAAACTTCGTCAAGGAGATACCATGGTATCCAACCCCTTTGTAAAATACGATTAGTCAATAAGTAAATGAACTAATCGCATTCTGGGAAAGCAGTAGGTAAATATTTGTTACATACAGTAGATTGCTTGTGTTAATTGTTAAAAATAAAATAATCTAGGCCTACCAACGCACACTGCGTCCCGGTGTCATTTGATTGTTCAATGCAGTATTGTAAGTAAACGGAGCTGCGGGGACCCCATGTTCATATGACAAAAAATACTTCTAAGGACCTCTTCTATCATCTCCCAAAAATTCTGTACTCAATTCAAAAACACCCTGTATAAATATGTTATAAATAGTGTTGACGTTATAATGCCAACAACTGTGGGAAAACGGCAGTAACAAACAAAATAAAAGCCACAATTCCACAAGATTTTTTTCGGAGCCACTGTCTTCGTCTTCAGCCTGTAAATTAGAAATACAAAATGAGTATTGCGAAAATTGCAAATTTTGAATCGACTGTGATGTGACTGAAATGGTTGCTTGCAAAGGATAGTTTATATTGCCTATTTCTCGGACTCCGTATAGCAACTGCAGCTTGCAGCTAGCCGGCCAAGTGGCCGAGAGGGCTAGGGCGTAGGCTTTCTAGTTCTCGAGTCAGCCTGGTCGTGGGTTCGAATCCCGCCGTGGGCATGGATGTGTGTGTTTGTCCCGGGCTGCATAAAGATATAACTTGTGTAAAAGGCGCAAAATGACCTTAGTAGTCGACGCCAAAATTTCTAATAAACCAACCAACCAGCTTGCAGCGCCACCTGTCGGCAACATTTGTAACTAATTTTGAAACTTCCGTTTAACTTTGGCAAATTGCATGTTTTCGAAGTAAACATACCACTTGTGTCATTCTTCTATCGATCTCCGTTTCCGAGATATTTATTCTTAAAATCAGGGAGTCCTTAGAGTGACATCCTGTAGCTAATACTATTTACGAAAGGACAAGTTTAGCAAATTGTAACCAAACATTAACGGTCATAAGGCCCAAGAGTCGCTATTAAGTAAATTTTCAGTAGATTTTTTTTAGTGCAAATTTTCATCGATTCAAGGAAATATTCAAATTTTTGGTCCTTAATGATATGGATATAATCAACTAATTCTATATCAAAATTATGGCTCTTTTTTTAAGACATGGTCAGCGAAGCTATAAATACCTAATTTGTTATTTTTATACAAGATAGGTGCTCTTTACTTTTTTTTCCAAAGCTTAGAGGTGTGGACCCGTAATAATAGGTCCACAAATTGAACATGGAATTGTATAAACACCTGATTTTTAAATAGAGAAAAATAGTAAAGAAAGTAATGGCGTGAAAAAATCCTCCAAAGACCATTTTCCATTTATTATTATACCTGATTTTTGTTCTATTGGAATTGCATCTTCAGTGTATCCAAGCTTTTTTGAGGGAATTTTGACTTTTATAAACTAATTTAAGACCAAATGTACTGTATATCTTCGTAAAACCTTTATTTCATTGCTGATTGAATGTTAGAACTAATTACTGCTTATTGCCGTTTGTTTTTAATGTCTTAATATTTTCAACTTCTAGTTTTAAGATAACTTTTTTATTGAGTTTCATAATAACAAATTCATTGTGCCCATTAACTTTGGCAAATTGCATAATTCTTTCCAATTCATTATTGCAATAAAAAATTTACTGGAAATTTGCTTAATAGTGACTTGGGCCTAATACCTGTAAATGATTGTTTCACTTTGTTAAACATGACCTGTCTTGAATAGTATTAGTTATTATTAGCCATTGTTAGTGTTCTTATTCTTGTAAAATAACTTGATTGTTATTATTTGTTTTTCTATTTATCATGTTTTGTATTTCTTTGATTGGATCTATATTATTTGTAAAATAACCTGATTGTCTATATATAGTCACATTTTATAGTCCCAACTTACATGCTGATGAAGATGACAGTGTCTTCGAAATGTACATCAGCGGCTCCAGATTAAAAATCTCATTTGTGGAATTGTGGTTTCTCTTCTTATTTTGTTTGTTACTACTTGTAATTATTTATATGTATGTTATTATATTCTCCAAACAAGCAGAAGCTTTATGAAGATCCAGCATCATAAGCTTTCCCATTATATTCGTACCAGATCATAAGCTTAATCAATTATGCAAAAGGAATCTGCAAATATTAATTATGGCACCAGATCAGCTAAAGGTAGCTCATTGAGCCATTCTTTTGGAACTTTGAAGAAAGGTAATCATTTTTAAATTTCTACTTTTATTTTGGTCTTGGGTTTCTTTTCTCCTCTAAAGGTGCTTAGAAATTTTAAAAAAAAAAGTAAAAAGGAAAAAAAAAAAAGAAATTCGGAAGTCTTTTAAAATGAAAAATATTTAATTATTATTGTAATTACATATACCGGTATAATTAAAATTATCTAGATAAATTTGATACCTAATCTTTCTTTTATAATGTACAGGTTGTTTATAAATATAAGACGGTAATTTGGTTGCTTTTGTTCGATTGCATTGATTTTACATATATATTCTCAGACTACTTTCTTAATCAAAGTTCATGTCTGGTGTAAATTCCTGTTTGAATGATGCTGTGATTTTCCTCTTTAAATCGTCCAGATCCCTCGGTCGTAGGCCCTTGATATGACCCTACAGAGAGTCAGGTCTGTGGAGTTGGGAGGTCATGGTATGAGCCTTCCTCAACCGCACATTTATACTCCAAATAGCGTGTTATGAGAACTATCGATCATTGCGTTATCACCTGGAATAAAATTAAAAATTGCGTTTTTAAAATTAGTGTCGTATTGAGGTTGCTGTTAAATTGGTGGCTCTTAAAAGGGCCTTTTATGCAATTAATGCGAAATTAAATTTCCTCAGAAGAATCGTAATATTTTTTTGTTTGAGCAAGTCTTGGACATGCGCATATTAAATAGAAAGTATGAACGATAAATAAAAGATATGTGCAACTAGACTAAGACAGTCACTGATTGGCTGATAAATTTAGTCAACACCGTGATCACGTGATTTACTGCAGGAGGAGTGATGCTCATGATTAGTATGTTGGACCATGAATAGTTAAACAGTAAGATCTAGACCCTGAATGGGATGATCGATATTAACCAAAAAAAATAAATAAATAAATAAAAGTTGATAGTCCTAGAACTATAAGTCATTTCTGAGAATGTGCGGCTGGAGAGCTTAGGTTTATAAGAATATTAAAAGGAAAGATAAGTGAAAATAAAACTTTCGTCACATTATAATGATAATAATCCTCTGATGAGCCTTTTTCAAACGAGAAAGCGCGAGATTATGGCCGCGCTCATGCTTGATCGAAAACGAGGCTGAGCCGTGAAGCTGAGTTTGCTGCGAAGGAATGAATGCTTATTCAGTCCGTTTTTAAATGCACTACCACAGATCCATTGAAGGATACAAAAGAAATTGTTAGATCCAAGGCTTAAGGAGCTGAGAGAAATCTGGAAACTGTTGATCAAATCAAACTGTTTATTGTTTTCAGAATGCAAATTACAATTTTCAAGAGATAAATCACAATTTCCAGTTCCTTCTTCAGTGGTGATAATTACTTCAAATTCATTTGACAAATGAGGTTTATTTTGTTGTCGTCGTCGTCATTGTTGTTGTTGTTGAATAAGCCGCAATGGACTACGTTCTTTTCAACTCTTTATTATTCCTTTCCTGAGTCCAAAATGCGCAGTTTTAATTCTTCAATTTTTCCCGAAAGCCTTTTGATTGTTCCAACTTGGTTTTATGTGGTGTACGTTTTTGTATGTCTGCTTGTGAAATTTGCAATTCTTCTATGTCCTTTTGTGTTTCATTTATCCAAGTATTGGCTAGTTTCAATTTTGACATATATTTGAAATTTTTTCCTGTGAGCCTAATGGGGTTTATTCTTTCAAGATGTTCATAAAAAGCTATTAACCTTTTCTCCTGACGGTATAGTATCAGTAATTTTTTCAGTATGTGTGTATATTTCATTTTTGTGGCGTACTTTAAAAATTGACCCCAATATTTATCGTAATATTTTTCTTTCAGCTATTTCCAGTTCTTGAGTTAACATTTTTTTGATCAGGGTCAGACATTTAGCTGTATAAAGTGCTTCTGGGCGTATTACTGTTGTTTATGCCAAAGTTTAGCGTTGAATGATATTGACTACTTATCAATACCATTTGGTGAGGAAATAGGCCGACTTCATCTTATTGACTCTTGCTTTAAAAGCTTTTTTTTCTGTTCCGTTTTGTTAAATTCTCCTAAATATTTGAACTGTTATTTATTCTGTCAAATTGTCATATTGGGTGGTCTGACGTTCGTCATAAACTTGGTTTTTGGAAGGAGATTCTTAAACCATCTCTCTTGTTTTTTTTGTCAAATAAAGTGTTATTATTTTCATTGCATGGATTGAAATAAACACGAATCATTATCAGTGCGTTTACATCGAGGCCAACGAGATAACAAGGCCTGGAAGCGAAAAAGTCACCTGACCAACTGGGTGCTAGCAACAATCCAACCTTCATTGTTTCCAGCAAAAGGAAAAACATTGATTGTTAACATCCAAGATGGAGACAATGAAGGTTGGATTGTTGCTAGCACCCAGTTGGTCAGGTGACTTTTTCGCTTCCAGGCCTTGTTATCTCGTTGGCCTCGGTTTACATTTATATTGTTTACTTCATTTGCACACAGATATGTACAAGCAGAATATTTAAAGAATAAAAAAAAAAACCGACGACGTGTTTTTCCAGTGATTGGTACACACTTAACAGTCCGTATCTTGAAAACCACTGAACCTATTTGATGAAACTTGGACTGTTCTACTGGAGTGAAAAAATTATTGCAATTTGATTTCTTGTTTCTGAGAAATACGTGGACAACCATACGTTCATACATGCACTTATGAAATTTGGCACACCTGTTCAGAAACCCGCATAGACTAACATAGACGAATATTGTGCAATTCCAACAATATTATGTACATACGAGACGAATTGATAACCTACTTTTTTTGACGTCGGTTAAAAATGATATTAAGATCAATTAATTAATTAATTGATTTTACCATATTGATATAAAAATATAAATAATAAAAGCAAAAATTAATAAAAAAAATAACATCCCAATATAATTTTAATTAATTTCAATTAATAAATTTTATTATACAAAAGGTATATGTTAAATTAATGATTTATATTCAATATAATTTATATCATATTTTAATATTAATTATCGAAATAATAAATAAATAAAAGTAATGATAGTATAGTAATTTTTGAGGTGATATTTCTTTAGTCATTGGTTTTGGTCTATTTCGCAACACAAATTTATTTAGAATAGCCCCCTTCTTAAGTAAATCCGTAAAATATTCTGAGTTAAAATTCAGTGATTAAACAGTTACGTCTTTATTAATCTATAAATTAGCACATACAGTGCTTTCCCGTGTGTGAATTTCACGGCTCTGCCTCGTTTTCAATCTGCCAAGGACGCCACCATTTCTCAAGTCTCGTAAACGTGAAAAAGGCCCATTGCCGTGAAACCCACCGAACCTCCTTTCTCTCATCTCCCGTGGTCCCCTATGTTAATCGATCACTCCATCCATGGTGTCGATCTTACGCTTTGACTGTATAACCATTTTCTTTTACATGAGAATATGTGTAAAAACGCTGGTTGATGCCCCATGATATCCTTGTGTAATCCTAGATTGGTGCGTGTAGTTTTCTGCTTGACCGTATGGGTAACTTTATTAACAGTTAATTTCCAATAATATTAACAAACACCAAACATATTATACTTAAAATTTAATGTTCAATTTTAAAATGTAAAATGTTATTCATAAACAACCTCTTTGTTAGAATTAAGAGCTTTCCTCTTTTTATCTTTTGAAGTTGGTAAAATTGTCATATAAAGATAAAACCATACTTGTTTTTAATTAGATAATAATAAAATAAATATCACTTACTATCGTAAATTATTTTTCATTAAACCGTTATTCATATCTAAGTAGTATTAGGGTAGATTAAACATGTTAACATTATAGAGTTGTAATAAAAAAGCAAAAACCTTAATTCCATACATAACATTGAGTCTGTTTTTGTCACTGTGTAAATATTCACCCTTTTTCTGGTACTTTTTGCCGCCAGTTTTTGCTTTCTTGAGTAATCGTGTATAGGTTCTTCAATTTAATCTGGACGTTCCTTTTAACGAGTTTGCTCTTGAATAATTTCCTAATGTTATTAAGTGATTGGCAACATAACCCTCTCATACTTTTCGTTGCCATGTCAGTCAATCAGCGCACTGCAGAGACTAAATGACGTTGTAATGTTTGCCGGCGAAAGTGACAACGAATAATTATTGAATTTCTCAGCAAAGTGCCTTGTTTGAACGAGATTGGGACGTCATTGCCTTATCTACAATATATTATGTATCTTATTCAGCAAACCTATCCATTTTTCATATTACATATCTGGGTACTCTCAGGACAGACCTTGTATATATATATTGATGGATGGACAGATATAAAACATAAAAGTAGATAATCCAATGTATTATAACTGATAACTGCATGTTTGGTCAGTTTTGTTGGTAAATGAAGTAAGGTAGGGTCTGGTAATAGCAATACGGTAACGTTTTATTTTCGTTCGACGCGTGCAGTTAACGTAGTTCCTGATAATGAGGTTATTCTGCTACCGTATTGCTATCACCAGATCCTACTTTACTTCATCAGTGGCGGATTTAACGGGGGGGGGGGGGGCTACTGGGGCTATATATCACTGCCCCCCTCCGCCCCATTGGTCCTAAACTTATACCAGTTAGATAAATTGTAAAGATTTTTAATACTGCAATATTTTTACAAATTTACATTTACAAACTTCTGTATAGAAAAGACCCCAGGACCATCACTTCGAAATAACTTATAACATATTAGCCAAACCACCTGATAAGCCCCCC
>JAHWFO010033869.1:3247347-3275731 GCA_023313115.1 Rhysida immarginata
GGGGGGCAGCATTTCAGAAATAACCGCCTTTGTGAACTGCTCTAGGGCTGCCGTTGTGAAGGTGTACCACGACTGGACGAACCAGACAATTTCGAGCAACCGAAGAGGTAACTGTGCCTCGGGCCGTCGATCCTAGAGAAAGACCAATCGGCGTATCACTATTGAGCAACTGACACAGCAAATGAACAATGGGGCCACTAGGCGTGTCAGCACGAAGACAGTGCAACGATCCCTCTTGAGGTTGGGGCTCCGGAGCAGGCGTATGGTAACAGCACCCATGTTGACGCCTGTGCATCGCCGAAAACGCCTCCAATTTGCGGGAAACATCTGAGAGCAGGTATCCCGACACCATCGTTGGCAGACGACAGGCTGGTGGGGGAGATGTGACTGTTTGGGGGATGTTTTCGTGGTATGGTCTGAGTCCACTGATACCGCTGGAGGGTACACTGAATGCTGTTCGTTACCTGACGATCGTTGCAGACCAGGTACACCCCTTCATGTCGACAGTGTTTCCTCAGGGTGATGGCACCTTTCAACAGGACAATGCTCCCTACCATACTGCCAAAATTGTCCACGACTGGTTCGAGGAGCATGAGGATGAATTCAAGCTCCTTCCATGGCCACCAAACTCCCCGGACCTCAACCCATTGAACATTTGTGGGACCATCTCGATCGCCATGTCCGCAAGCTGGACCCTCCACCACGCACGGTGATGGAATTACGGGATGCACTGATCGCCGAATGGTCCCAGATACCTGCAACCAACTTCCGAGGACTTATTGGCTTTCTGCCACGTCGACTAGTTGCTGTGCTTGCCTGGATGCGAGCGAGCAGGAGAATGGTGGTGACAACTCTCACTTTTATGGCTTCCGTCCACCATTTTGATCCCGAATGCGCTCAGGCACGCATAGGAGAACGCATTTTTTGCTCAAATACTGATATGATAGTAACAGTCTCGCTTGGTAATGTTAATTACCTTTATTTGTCTATTTTTCTGAACTTTTTATCGTTTGAACTTTTAAATAAAGTTAATGATATCGAATTTTACCGAGCAAAAACGATACCTAGTTGTTGCATTCCTGCGTGTAGCAAACACTTTCTCAAAAGTGGCAGGCTTTTTTGCTTTCCTGCAAATACTGCAAAGAAGAAATTATGGGTAATTCAAATAAAAAGAAACAAGTCAGGCAACCGAAATGCCCAGGACCGATAGGATTTTAAAGAAATCGAGAACGAAAAGGAAAGTATTTGATTTCTAAAGAAGCCTTTCATTGTTATGAATTAGATGAGGTTGCTAAGGAAGCCTCTGGTTGCTAAGCAAGGCGTACTTCTAAGGGAAACGTATAGTTTAAACTAAATAAAACTCTCTGAAAAGTTAAATGGAGAAAGTAGCATTTCTCTATAGATGCTACATATACGAATCCTTTAATTTGTTAGCATTCCTATTTAATAATCTTTCTTCAAAAACTATTGCCAATGCTTTTCTACGTAAGCATGTATCATTGAAGGGATGAGTACCTACTAGCTATTGTTAAAATTTGCCTAACAGAAACTAGCTATTGATAATATAAGGCGTAAAAAGTTACATGCCATATCTTAGCAGTGAAAGTTTCCAATAGTTTCATAATGGTATCATTAAAACACGAATCTTAGAACCAATTTTAATTATCATTAATTTAATGTTATATTCATTCATGACACGTCATTCCAAGTCGTTTGATATATTACCTGCCATATTTTAGTATTGAAAGTTCCAATGAACTATAATGGGTCCACGAAAACCAGGTTTTTTTTATATATTACATGCCGAATCTGAACTTTGAAAGTTTCCCCTGAACCGCACTGATTCCATGAAACCACATACCATTGAACCTATTTCGACTATCGTTAATTTTACGTTAATATTCAATCATGATATGTTATTTCAAGCTGTTTGATATAATACATGCCATATCTTAGCATTGGAAGTTTCCAATGGACCATAATTGTACCACTTAACCACATACCCTTGAACCAGTTCTGACTGATATTGACCATCAAGGAAGACGATCACGTGTCTTCACTTAATTCACTCTGCTTTAGCTATAGAATCTTAAAGGGAGAAGAGCATTTGGCAATGCACAGGCCATTTATACATGGAACTGTATAGTGAAAAACGTGGTCCCCTATATTATTTTTGACCTTTTGAACCGGAAGTAGTTCACCGATTTTTTCCACCAACGAACTCAGTCTTCCGATTTTCCTAAGTTGTCGAATTGCGAAAACGGAAGTCGAAAATTTGGAAGCGTTCGAAAGCTAGAACACCAACGGACAGACAGAGAGACGGACGGACGCACATTGTGAAAACATAAGTACCTATCGGTCCTAACAAGTTAGGTGTAGGCCACATAGAATGAATACTAGCTGAAAACCCGGCGTTGCCCGGGACTTTACTTATCCTCTTGATTGACCTGCCTCAGATTAAAAATATCCATTTTCACCACCGGGAAATATCACTGGATACTTTAGATGTCATCTTTTCTTTCGAAGTTCCCTTGCCCCTGACGTAGAAGTTCTTATACCTTCCTGCTCTAGACGAAGCTCCCGTTGTTCAGATGTTCCCGATGCCCATTCGTCTTTTAGCTGCAGAGTTTCCTGACCAATACTCATTCTTTCTTTCTCTTTCCTTTCCAAACACACAAACAAATACACAAACTTTTGTAGACAAGGGAGACACGTGTTTCTCCTTTGCCTCCTCGATAGACACTTCCCTCTCCTTATCGTCTGCTATACTCATTTTATTTTCAATAGCATAAAACGAATGCTTTGTCATTGCATCATAATTTTATGCTCATTCTATCCTGCTATCCTATGCTCGAGTTTTTGAAAATAAGTTCGGAAGGTGGTAGATCTGCTCACGAAATGTCAAATATTGGCGAGATTCAAGGGCTTTTACGTACATCTTTTACTGTGGCTAAAAGAAAAATTGTCTCCCAACCAAATTGACATTATTACTGCAGAAATTTCTGATGTGAACAGTGACAAAAAACTACACGACACAGTTGTCAAAAACACGATCCACGGATCATTCGGCACACAACAAAAACAATCATCCCCGTGCATGAAGCACGGAAAGTGAGCCAGGAAGTACCGCCGGACGCTTCTAATGCTGTTTATCTCCAATCGTACAAAATTTGAATAAAACCAAACGTCAGTACCTATTCACAAAGCAAAAATAAAATCCGAATTGCAAAGCAAATCGAAGTCCGTGAGAATAGCCAAAACGTATTAATATCAATACGAAACCAAACAACAATAGCATCGCAAATTAATCAAATCTAAACCCGTAAAACACAGAAGATAAACACCAATAATTATACGACAGGTAACCCCTTAGAACCTAGATCAGACGTGTCTGGCGCCTCAAACAATAACACTAAAATGAAGTTCGGCAGACACGACCTAAAGCGCGTTTTAAACAGTTTATTTCTGATATTGTGGTTTTAAAGTTAAGGCAGTACCATCTATTGACAAAGTTCAGAACTAGAGTGTTATTATGGTAATATTAAAGTTATAGGCCTCGGTGGCTCAGCGGTTGCGTGATCGCCTCTGAAGCCCGAGTACGCGGGTTCGATTCCGGCCGAGGACGACGAGGATTTTTCAGGGCACGTTCTTTAACGTGCAGCCGTTGGTCCCGTGTAGTCGTTTGCCGGCTGCACGTTAAAGAACCCTTGCGAGGCAAAATTTGCGGCCCCTATAACGCCGTCCTGAAATGACCATAGCAGTTGAAAAGGACGTTAATACCAACAAACCAAACCAAACCAACATTAAAGTTATTAGTTTTGGTCGCTTACAAAATATTGGGCAAACCTATCCAAAAAGGATTAAACGGTATGGTATTTATCTTTAATATATCTAATTGATATTTGCCTTTATTCTTTAAGCCACTGTTGAAAACTATGTTGAATAATAAAAATTCTAAGTAATGGTTTAAGATAATTAGGTTGCAATAACTGAAAGAAAATACTTTTTTAAAATTTGAAAATTGACATTTTCAAAAATCAGAGAAGTCATCATATAATTTTATATTCAGATACATGATTTTACTTTTCAAATGCAAAAACCATGTTTTCAATGAAAGGATATTACATTTTAAAGAAGAAAAAATCTCTTTGCTATCCAAAGTTTATTATACAAATAAAAATATTGCAACAATTAAAATTCTTCTGCTCATCCTGAATTTAACAATAATACTGTTGTAACAATCGAAACAATTCCTTTTCCATTAGCCAATAGGAACGCCTGAAGCTACACAGACATAAACTTACAGACTTTTGGTTTTTATATATATAGATTTGTGCTTGTCCTTCATTGGGAAGTAATCCGCCGTTACGATGGCGTATACTCCCCTGAATACGGAAAGTATATACACCATCACGTGCATTTGAATAACGCGGATCTACATCAACGCTTTCACTAACTGACGCACCCATTGAAGTAAAAGCAAATATACTGTTGTACGTACGGATTCCTTTCATAAATCATGGGTTGGACCATAGCTGTATGTAATCTAGTGGCAGTTCATTTGGAGGAGCTAAAGCCACTTTGCCATTGAGACAGCACAGCATAGACGACTCATCTTTCCATTCTCGTGCTCCACAATGCACACAGACTTTGGATCGTGTGCCAATTGAGTGAAAACTTTCTTCTAAATGGACAAAATCCTCTAAGCGGTGGGTCGCAATTCGCCTTGTAGGGTTCGGTTGTGCGTATGATGCGCAGCGTTGGCTGGTGTTTTTTGACATTCTTCCTTTACCATAATGACTTGGCATACGTCAGTTTCAGTTTGTTGCTGCCATTTTCTCCACCGTATAATAGCTTGACTTCTGCTCTTTAGCCATCTGCTACGTTGCTTAACAGTTTCTTCTCCTTCAGTAGTAGCAAAGGATTCTTCAATCTCGCTAACGCTGTTGTATTTTCGTTTCTGGGTGGCATTTTGCCGTTTTGAATGTTCTCCTTAATAAATAAGAGGTAGGTGAGATAAAGAAATATTATCTAATTTCATTTATTACTCTCAGCATACTCACTACTAACCTTGAAATCCCTTTGTTTATGATTTGAAACATTAACCACAGTTTCTTACGAAGCTTTATTACTGATTTTCGAATGGTATAGAATATTTTACCGTCTGATTTAATAACTTGCTCCCGCTTTCTTATTGCTAAGAATGGAGAAGCTTAATTGTTGATCCTTTCATTGCAGTCTGCGAATTATAATCGTTTACTTTGTGGCGTCGCTTGCTTCACTTGAAGCAAAAAATATATACAGGGTGATTTACATCGAATGTAAAATACTTAAAGGGGGTATTATAGAGGTTAAGATAAACACAAAACGTCCTATGAACATGGGTCCGAATTTGAACGATAACTGAGATATGAACAGAAATAAAAATGCAAAAACCAAGTTCAACAAGTTAATAACTCAGGTTCCGTAAGGCCTAGATTAATGAAATTTGGAGAAATAACAGGGTACATAAGACTGTGTATACCGTTAAAATTTGATCGAATTCCAACGAGAAGTTTCCGAGTTACGCAGTCAAAATTGTAACAAGTGCTGGTTAGTACTCACAAGTGAACACTTGTTATGATGTTGAATGAGTAACTCGGAAACTACTTGTTGGAATACGATCAAATTTTAACAGTGTAAAAGTTTTATGTACCCTATTATTTCTCCAAAACTCATTATCCTAGGCTTTACAGAACCTGAGTTTGCGAAGTTTGCCGCCACCAAGATCAACAAGTTAATAACTCAGGTTCTCTAACGCCTAGATTCATGAAATTTGGAGAAATAACAGGGTACATAAAACTGTGTATACCGTTAAAATTTGATCTAATTCTAACAAGTAGTTTCCGAGTTACTCATTCAACATCATAACACGTGCTCACTTGTGAGTTCTAACTAGCACTTGTTACAATTTTGACTGTGTAACTCGGAAACTTCTCGTTGGAATTCAATCAAATTTTAACGGTATACACAGTCTTATGTACCCTGTTATTCCTCCAAATTTCTTTAATCTAGGCTTTACAGAACCTGAGTTTTTAACTTGTTGATCTTGGTGGCGGCATTTTTATTTCTGTTCATATCTCAGTTATCGTTCAAATTCGGACCCATGTTCATAGGACGTTTTGTGTTTATCTTAACCTCTATAATACCCCCTTTAAGTATTTTACATTCGATGTAAATCACCCTGTATAGATAAATATAAAGAATATCATCTAAGTTCATTTGTACTCTCAGCATACTCACTACTAACCTTGAAATCCTTCAAACTTTTTCCATAGTTTTTCTTAAACTAATTATATTTTGAAAAGTTTCGAATGGTATAGAATATTCTTCTTCTTCTCGTTTACTGTCTAACTTTTAGTAATTTGTTGCCGCTTTCTCATTGTTATAAAGAACGGACGCGTTTAATTGTTTGTCCCTCTATTGTTGTTCACGTTTTTAATTGTTGCCTCACTTGCTTCACTTCAAACACTATATATAGATGACAGTTATTTCGAAAATGAACATGACAGTACTGAACACGGCGTCATCGAATATTCAGGAGGCATGATTATTAAAAATATTCTGAGTTGAATAAAAAATTGTTTCATATGCTACAAAGCTTTATTGATGAAGAACACATCTGAGAGGAGAAGAATAATGGAGCCAATAAGAATTTGGGCAAAGTGGTATGTTTTCATAAAAGGGTACGTGGTGCTTGCGGTGGCTAAAGAGGGAAGTTTGCTCGTTGATCGACGTGGTTCGTTTAGGTCAACTTTGCCTTATCTGTATATATTAACAATATAACCTGTTTTTCCTGTTAAAATGTACAAAAATAGTTTCTTCTTTTTTTTTACACTTGATGTAATTTAAAAATGTTTAAAAATTTAAAATAATGATTTGCGTTCCATAAGAAGAAACAAATGTGTAAAAAAACAAATCTAAAATATATTTTAGATATAAACTTTCGTTATCGCTTCCTTTTAAGTTGTACTATTTCAAAAGTCGTTCCCCTTTTTTCCAAGTAAATATTTTGTTGACAAAATTACATTTATTGTATTTTGTTATTTTTTTTTTAATTTTTGAAATTTTTTATGAAATCGGAAGGAAACGTTTGCTTCTGGAAAGCAATGTAAACAAGCCAAATATTCTTCTTGGAATTTATTTTACTTGTTAGTTTTAGTGAATAAATGATTCCCATAGAATTGAATATTGGTAAGATTTCACAGATTGAGACTTCAAATAAAAAAACAAAGCATTTACATTATTTGTTTGATATTGTGCAATTTTATTTGCATTATTTTCTTGAGAAAAAAATTAAACTTGTAGTACAACTGTTCGACCAATCCACCAAATAGAAAATCTCATTTCAAAGTAATCCTGAACTATGTGAATTAGTGAAAAGTAGAGATGATTATCTTAGTGATCGTCTTATTGTAATTGTGGAATGGGAAAATTTTGTGTTCCGCATAATGCCTGCATTTTGACCGGGATAACAGTTTAATTTAAATATAAGTCAGTAATTGTTCATAATTAGATAATTTAATGGACATTTAAAAATTATTTACATTCAAACTTTCATATAGACCTTTTCTAGCAGAAATTGTGCTGCCACTATTATGACATGTTGATTTGAGCGAACTGAGCATGTTGAGCACTTAGTATGAGCAAATAACAGAAGAATAGCAGTAATTATCGTTGAGGAAAAATTGCTAAGAATCATTCGTAAATATACAAGCTTCAACTTCAAATTTTAAATTAATATTTGGGTCATTCCACGTCAGTTCAGACAGGCACTGGCACTTGACCTTTCGGATTTTAATGAAATTTGATATATACAATTGCCCTAGGGAGTTGGTAATGAATGCCAAATATTATTTTTTTTTTTCATTTTTATGGAAGTTACGGACATGTAAAATTTTCGAAATTTGAGTGAAGGCCTTATCTATGAAGTACTGTAACTTCGGTTGTATTTTACTTAAAAAGATGCGATTGGTGACATATGAAAGCTCTTTAACTGTAGATTCTACATGAAATTTTAAAAATTATATTAAGCATGCCCAAATATTTGAATTTAAGGAAAATATTTTATTTATGCAAATTTCTCAAATGGTGGGTATTTCTGTTTCGTTAAAAAATTATTAACATCTTACATATACTTTCATAAAAACTATACAAAAAATTCAAAACTGTGTTTTGCTTCGTTTTGAAGATATTAATTTTTAAAGCTTGAGCTCCAAGCAGTCAGGTAGTAGGGACTTGACTACTCGTACACAGGAAGAGAAAGCGTGTAACCTTGGAACCATTCATTTATTTATGTTTTATTATTTACATAAATAGTATTATTAATTATAATTACACGAAAAAATAAAATCAATAGTAGCATTACAATAATAATTATATCAATAGGAAAAATGTTTCTTAGAACTTCAGTTTTTTTTTCAGAAGTCAGAAAAGTATTGAGCACCTGTTAAATAGGAAGATATAAATTTGCATTATTATGTCGAATTATTATTAATAAAGAAAGTATATTTACTTTACACTTCCTCAGAGTCAATCACTTCTGAATTACTCTGAAGGACATGATGAATTGCAAAAGCAGCTGAAGTTGATACAGGCTTCATTATACAGGGTGATTCAAAAGTTAGTGTGCAGTAGTGCATGGAAACGTGTACAGCGCACACATCAATGCACTTTCTGCAGGACGTCTTTGCTGATCGAATCATCTCGCGTGGCATCTGGCCTGCATGCTCGCCGGACCTCACGCCTCTCGATTTCTTTCTTTGGGGTGCCTTGAAAGGTAAAGTCTATGCAAACAATCCGCACATTTTGCCTGAGCTGAAAGAAGAAATCACAACTGAAGTTCAGCAAATTTCACCAGCCATATTGAGCAGAATGTTTCACAACATGCAACTGCGCGCAGCCGATGTCGTGAGGCCGGTGGCGGGCATTTCCACCTCCGACCAGCCACTGTAAAGTATCTTTTAAATCATCTCATTCTGGATATGTGATTCAGATAAAGGTACCGCCGTAAGATAATTTCTTAACCGTTTCACAGCCTTGGCTGAATCGAATCTATTCTGTAATTTTTTTCATATAGGCTAACTGTATTTCTTCCTTTGAAACGTAACTGAAATCGTATAAATCCCTTGGGGTTTGTATTTGATTTTCTAGGGGCATTTGAAGGCTAGCTCTGGTAGCTAATTCGTCACTTATCCCCTTCCCATGAGATGTGGCGAAATAGAGCCACTCTGCAGAAATTCGGAGAAGAAATCCGGGCTTATTTTCGATAAGAGGATTGAATGGCATTTTATCTCATCATCAGGGATTGAATGTCCCGTAAAGTGCTTTTTCTTCTTTGGGAAGTGGTGAAAGTCGCAAGGTGCAAGATCTTTCATCTTTGAACTACAGTTTTTCATCTTTGAACTGTAGGCGCTGCAACACCTCTTGTGTGTGGTGATTGTTTGCGGGCGAGCGTTACCGTGCTGCAGAAGATGGTCCAAAGCTGCCATTCAATCCTGGTGTCGACAACAACCCCGGAATTCCACTGCGACGGGTTCACCCGAGTGGTCACACGTTGGTGCAATGTTGAAAGGGATGAGGACTATATCATTACATAATGAATAGTGCATTACATAGAGGACAAATGTAATTATTAGATACAAAAAAATTTTGAAAATCGGTTAACAAATAAAAAAGTTACAGCTATGGAGCCATTACTTTTCGACCAGCCCTCGTATCTTCTCTATATTTATTGAATTTTCTTTTAAAAACTTAACGAGTTCACATTAAAGGGAATAAAAAAGAGCTGTAGAATGTTTAAGACAATCGGATATTACCATAAAATTTATACAGTATTTCTTAAGGTGCCTTGTCCATCTGAAGAACTGTAACATACAAACATGGTATTATGGCTTGGAACTCGAGCTTTAAAAATTAATATCTTCAAAACGGAGCAAAACACAGTTTTGACATTTTGTATAGGTTTATGAAAGTATGTGTAAGGTGATAATAATTTTTTAACGACAAAAAAATACCCACCATTTGAGAAATTTGCATAAATAAAATATTTTATTAAATTCAAGTATTTACGCATGTGTAATATAAATTTAAAAATTTCATATAGAATCTATAGTTAAAGAGCTTTCATATGCCACCAATTACATCTTTCTAAGTAAAATACAACCGAAGTTACAGTACTTCATAGATAAGGCCGCCACTCAAATTTCGAAAATTTTAAATGTCCGTAACTTCCATAAAAATGAAAAGAAAATAATAATATTTGGCATTCATTACCAACTCCCTAGGGCAATTGTATATACAAAATTTCATTAAAATCCGAGTGCCAAACTATAAAATTTCTGCCGGAATGGCCCATTTACATAAATTTCAAGAGGCAGGAAGAGGCACTTCTGTAAACTACAGTTCCGTTTGACTTTATTGCACATTTTTACACAAAATATATACTATAAAATATTTATTTCGCTTAATATAGTTCTTTAATGTATGTAACAGTGATTGATCTGCCTTCTAAATTGAATACCTTTCTTTATTTTTCTGTTAATTGCAGAGGTCCATTTCAGTTTTTCGGCATCATTTTTAGGAAACGGAAATAGCAGTTTTCATGAATTAAAGGAGAGTCATCAACACAAAATTGCTTTTCTATAGCCGCAATCAAAAATAGCTGAACATCTTACCGCGGCACATAATGTACCCCACTGCATGTTTGGCTATTCCCTCTGAGCAAACCATAACGACTTATATTATAAAACACTACAAGTATAATTATAGAAAGGTTGCCTGCCAGTGCCGAAATCCTTCAACTTCCATACAGATGCTAGATTGAAAGTTGAAACATCAACATGTCAGAAGGGCTGACGGAAGTTGTGGTGAAATGCGCGTTTCGAAAAGATCTATCATGAAAATTTTATAAAACAAAATGCCTGATAAAAGGTACATTTCGATATAAAATTTATATATTTTATATTTTTATTATACTATTTAGAGTCAAATAGTCAGTTTGGTGTGGAAATAATTTTGGTTGAGCACGTTTGAATTTAGAGCAGCAATAATAACAAACAAAATATTTTTTATTCATCAAATATGATTCATCGGTAGAAATAACCTTCTCCCACCATTCAGGAAGATTTTTTAGTTTTTAATTTAAAGAAATTTTGCTTCCGTGAAGAGATGAACTCATTGAAGGAATTTCAATATCAATCTGATGTTGAAAGCATATTTTGTCTAAGGCCAGAAAGAAATGGTAGCCCGTTAGGGAACGGTGTGGTGAGTATGGCAAAATTTCATATTCTAATTCCTTCTTTTTTTTTATTAATTTTGATGGCGTGTATTGTCATGAAGGAGAACTTTGCTGTTCCACACTGAAGCGTGTTTTTGCAAAGTTTCTTGTGAAACGTATCAAGTTGCTGACAGTACGCATGATCTGTAATGGTTTGGTCAGGTCCAATAAATTCTTGGTGGATCAGCCAGGTTTAATAGATTCTTGGTGGAATATCGCATAACCTTCTTAAGATGTAGTCACGTTTGGCCTATTTTGACTGGTGGAGCATCACTGTCTAACCGTTGTCCTGAACGTTGTCCTGAACTGTAATACAGGATCCATTTCTCATCAAGTCACAAGTTCCGTTAGAAATTATCATACGGGATCCACTCTCTCATGGGGCACCGATATTTCTGAACTTGTGCACTTTACCAATGTTGCTTTAAATGTTCAAAAACGGCTGTATGATCATTTCTAATCTTGGTTGCACGTTCTTGTGATGTTAGTCGGAATTTATTCCACTAATGATTTATAATGGCCATTAAAACTTCGATGGGCGTTCGAGCGGGATTTTTCTTTAAGGATGATGTCTCCGAATTTAAAATTTTGAACAATCTTAAGCCTAAAAACTGAGTTCTTGCCCATGATTTGTTCACATTTTCTGCAGCCTCAGCTGCACATTTGCCGTATTTGAACTCCTCTAACAAATATACCTGCATGTCTAAACTTGCATATTCAAAATTTTTACACAGAATTTAAACTGCATATGCTAAATCGACATTACTTTCCCATCATCCTGATACCTTATTGTTATTTACTTTAATTGTTCAGCTTTTAACTCTTAATCCTAGCAAGTTTTAACAAACAGGGCCATATTACATGAAGCCTGTTTATATATTCATTATTATATGTTTTATTTGAATTTTCATCGTTCATATTGTCAATTTTTCATTTTCGTTTCAAAATTTTTAATGCTTAAAAATTTACATTTTTATAAGTTATAAATGGGTATAGAATAAAACAATTAATAAGGAATCTGAATATTGCACACCACTCAGTTTCAGTCTCTCAGTATCATTATTCTGTAGTTATATGCCAACATGTATAAGTTCTGCAAATTATACATATTTGCAGAATCAAATATAAAGTCTCAGTAATGAAAAAAATGGGATATCGTTTGAATGGAAAAAGATTTTTATTTCAAATTTTCAGATTTACATATGAGAATAAAGTGAAATTAAAAGACGAGTTTCTCCAAATGCTTCCGAAACGAACCCTCTGCTCGAAGTTCTCGATAACCCGCGATTGCATTGATCTATAGAAACCGACCTTATCAATTTGTTTTCGCTGTTTTCAGTTCTTCTATGGTTCCTGGTCGATCTTTGTAGATTTTATCTTTAACACAGCCCCATAAAAAGAAGCCGAGTGGCGATAAGTCAGGGCTATAGGGTGGCCAAGCAAGTCCTTCGCCAAAGCGATTCGGGAAGCCTCTTACGATGAGACGATTGCAATAGCGATTTCTGAGCAAGTCCAGGATGTCGCCTGTTGAATGTGGAGGTGCTCCATCCTGTTGCAATCATGTCTTGGATCCGGTGTTCGCAGTAGGCATCAGGAAAGCGAAATAGCGTGCTGAATTCACTGTCTGTCAAAAAATACGGACTTAAGATGACTTTACACAAATGACACCAGACAGTGACCTTTTCAGACGATGAAAAGGCTTGACAACGATCATTTCAGGCTTTTCCTTCCCCAAATCCGATAATTTGTCGCAAAAATAATTTTCGAAGTTAATAATCAAATTCCGTAAATAAGGCTCCCTTGGATATCTGCGTATGCGCACGACATTTGGCGACTTTCTAGCTCCGCCCGTTGACGAGTTATTAGGTAGCGGAAGAATGGAGCTACTTACTGTTTTCACAATGTCCATCTGTCTGTCCGTCTGGGATAAACAAAAAGAAAAAAAACAAAAAGTAATACGGAAACAATAGAATTTATTGCCTAACGCGTTACAAAGTGTAGCGGGGAGACTGTGTTCCTTATATAATCTTCTGTATTGTATTGTAAAGCGTCTGAAGGATAACAAAACACAAAGAGAAGTAGCAAACCTGTCAGGATGTGGGCTTGGAACAGTAAATCGTATTTGGAAAAAGATTCCTAGAAATGGGAAAAACACATATCTATAAAGAGGGATGTTTGTTTGTTTGTGGGTTTGTGGGTTTGTTTGTGGGTTTGTTTGTTTTTTATACAAATCTACAGTTTTATTCCGATCTTGATAAAATTTCGCATATATGACTTTCAAAGCATGAGGAAGGTCACTGTCTACCTCAGAATTCGAAAAAATAATAATTATTGATAAAAAAAAGATATTCATGGTTATGGCAGGGCATATTAATGAGAAATATCTCATGACCAACAATGCAAGACAAAGTTTTTGCAACAATAAGTATCAACAATGGTATCAACACGCAATTCACAAACACTCTGCACGGACCAACAATATATATCTCATGACCAACAATGCAAATAAAAGTTTGTGCAACAATAGGTATCAACAAGGGTGTCAACACGCAATGCACCAACACTATGCAAGGATCAACAATATATGTCTCATGACCAACAATGCAAGGCAAAGTTTGTGCAATATAGAATTCAATGCATAGAATTCCTGTTATTCAGGCTTTTCTTAGTAAAGAGAATTCTTAGGACTTAACAATTTCTTGAAAATCTTTAAAAATGATCAGTAACTGGAGATAATGAGTTAGCAGACTATTGAGAAACAGTGAAAGACGATAGAGGAAGCACTCCTAAAGCACCATGCTGTATTGAGCAAATGGTAAGCAAGTAAATAGAAGAATCGGCGACCGCTAGACTACACAAAGTGATGAATGGCCAATTTTTGCTTCAAAACATCGAAAGAAGAGAGGAAATTGCAGCAACATCAAGTGTACATCTAAAGTAAGATTACGTGAGTAAAAAATTATTTAGACTAGAAGGCATCCTTGGAGAGGTCCATCCATTGTGAGCCTTTAAAAATTTTTTTCGGTAAATCAAGTCCCGGTATATCACCTAGAATGGATTTTTTCAGTGAAGAGGTAAATTTCTTGTCTTTCGGATTTTTCTTAGAATGGATAGTCCCTTCGCTCTATATTGTAGTGATTGAGTTATTATGTAACCAATTTGGATGTTTAATTTAGCTTTTTGAGGTTGTTCTGTTTACCTACAAGCGTAATTATCCCGGGCAACGCCGAGTCCTCTGCTAGTCTTTCTATCTATATAAAGAAGGATGTTTGTGGGTCTGTTTGTTTGTGGGTTTGTTTGTTTCTTATGCAAATTTACAGTTTTATTCCGATCTTGATGAAATTTTGCATACTTGACCTTCAAAGCATGAGGAAGGTCACTGTCTACCTCAGATTTCGGAAAAATAACAATTATTGATAAAAAATTGATATTCATGGTTATGGCAGGGCATATTAATGAGAAACATCTTATGACCAGCAATGCAATGCAAAGTTTGTGCAACAATAGGTATCAACAATCGTATCAACACGCAATTCACCAATAAAAATGAGCACAAAATCATGATGCAATGATAGAAAGTTCATTTCAAAGAATTATAGCAATGAACATAAAATGATGATGTAATCATAGATCATTCGTTTCCAAGAATTAGTAACAATGAACAGGAAATGGATATAATAGACGATATAGATAGGGCAGTCTCTCTCGATGAGGCAAAGGAAATACACGTGTCTTCCTTCAGCTCCCTAACAAGCGTTCAGACGATTGGGAAAAGTGTGCATATGTTTCTTAGCGTGTGTGTGTTTATGTGTTTCGCACGTTTTAGCAGTGCATAACTTAATAACGGTTTATTTCTAAAAAACACATCAGTTTATTTAACTTCTTGAGATTGTTCTGTTTACCTACTGTGTAATTATCCCGGGCAACGCCGGGTCCTCTGCTAGTCTTTATATATATAGAAGAAGAAGGATGTTTGTTTATGGGTTTGTGGGTTTGTTTGTGGGTTTGTTTGTTTTTAATACAAATCTACAGTTTTATTTCGATCTTGATGAAATTTTGCATACTTGACCTTCAAAGCATGAGGAAGGTCACTGTCTACCTCAGATTTCGGAAAAATAACAATTATTGATAAAAAAAAAAATCGATATACATGGTTATGGCAGGGCATATTAATGAGAAATATCTCATGACCAACAATGCAAGGTAAAGTTTGTGCAACATAGAATTCAATGCATAGAATTCCTGTTATTCAGGCTTTTCTTAGATAAGAAAATTCTTAGTACTTAACAATTTCTTGAAAATCTTTAAAAATGATCAGTAACTGGAGATAATGAGTTAGCAGACTATTGAGAAACAGTGAAAGACGATAGAGGAAGCACTCCTAAAGCACCATGCTGTATTGAGCAAATGGTAAGCAAGTAAATAGAAGAATCGGCGACCGCTAGACTACACAAAGTGATGAATGGTCAATTTTTGCTTCAAGACATCGAAAGAAGAAAGGAAATTGCAACAAAATCATGTGTACATCTAAAGTAAGATTGCGTGAGTAAAATATTATTTAGACTAGAAGGCATCCTTGGAGAGGTCCATCCATTGTGAGCCTTTAAAAAAAAATTTTTTCGGTAAATCAAGTCCCGGTATATCACCAAGAATGAATTTTTTCAGTGAAGAGGTAAATTCCTGTCTTTCGGATTTTTCTTAGAATGGATAGTCCCTTCGCTCTATATTGTAGTGATTGAGTTATTATTTAACCAATTTGGAAGTTTAGTTTAGCTTTTTGAGGTTGTTCTGTTTACCTACAAGCGTAATTATCCCGGGCAACGCCAGATCCTCTGCTAGTTCTATATATATAAAGAAGGATGTTTGTGGGTGGGTTTGTGGGTTTGTTTCTTATACAAATCTACGGTTTTATTCCGAACTTGATGAAATTTTGCATACTTGATCTTCAAAGCATGAGGAAGGTCACTGTCTACCTCAGATTTCGAAAACAATAAATATTTGATAAAAAATCGTTATTCATGGTTATGGCAGGGCATATTAATGGGAAATATCTCATGACTAACAATGCAAGGTAAAGTTTGTGCAATAATACTTATCAACAATGGTATCAACACGCAATTCACAAACATTCTGCACGGACCAACAATATATATCTTATGATCAACAGTGCAAGGAAAAGTTTGTGCAATAAAGATAATTTTCAATTTGTAACAATGCATACAATTCCTGTTAGTCAGGCTTTTCTTAGAAAAGAGAGTTCTTTGTACGTAACAATTTCTTGAAAATCCTTAAAATTGATCACTAACTGGAGATAATGGAGAGTTAGCAGACTACTGAGAAAGAGTAGTCTACCGCTAGACAACAGAGGAAGCACTCCTTCAGCTCCATGCTGTATTGAGCAAATGGTAATCAGGTAAATAGAAGAATCGGCGACCGCTGGACTACACTAAGTGATGAATGGGCATGTTTTGCTTCAAGACATCGAGATAAGAAAGGAAATTGCAACAACATCAAGAGGACATCTAAAGTAAGATTACGCGAGTAAAAAATTATTTAGACTAGAAGGCATCCATTGTGAGCCTCGCTTATTTGGTAGCACATCAGATCCAAATATTACATAAAAATACATTTTGACTATATTCTGTGGGAATGTGTATATTTTGGAAACTGAGATACTGATAATTCGATGAGTGAACGTTCGTTTCCAAGAATTATTAATAATGAGCATAAAATGATGATGCAGTGACAGAACATGATTAAGGCAGCGTATATTGATGAGGAAAAGGAGTCACATGTGTCTCCCTTGAACTCCCTATCAAATGTCCAGAAGACTAGCGAAAAATTATGTGCCTGGAAATGAACGAGTATTGGTCAGGGAAACTCTGGAGCTAAAATAGAGAATCTATAAGGGCATTGGAAACATCTGAACAACGGGAGTTTCGAATACAGCAAGAGGGTATAAGAGATTCTACGTTAGGGCAATAAAAACTGGGGTCTAAAGTATCCAGTGATGTTCCCCGGTGGAGAAGATGGATATCATTTTAATCTGAGGCAGATCAAGAAGAGTTTAAATAAAGTCCAGGTATATCACTTGGAATTCCTGTTTATCGGGTTTTTCTATAAAATGGATAGACCCTTCGCTCTTTGGCTGTGGTCAAAAACCCTCACCAGTGAGAGAATGATGACGTAATTTCTCACTGGGCTAACCGTCTTTTTCTCGGTGAGGTCGGTATAGCAGCACTAACTGGCGTTTCTGACCGCGTTAAAATGACGTCACAGTTTTCTCACTGGGATTTCTGACCGACCAAACGCTAACTCTTCTCACCGGTGAGGGTTTTTGACCACAGCCTTTGATTTATTGATTAAGTTATTATTTAACCAAGTTGGAGTTTTAATTTAACTTCTTGAGATTGTTCTGCTTACCTACAAGTGTAATTATCAACGCAGTGTTCTCTGCTAGTAACTAATAAAGAAGTGGTAGACCAAGGAAAACAAGTAAGGTTCAGGATCGAGCATTAAAATGAATGCTGGAAAATGAGAAAATGATTTTTCTGATTGCAGAGTGGAAAAACTGTAATGTAAGAGTGTCTGATAGAGCTGTTCCAAATGAAAATTAGATTAAATGAAATGGGATCCACAGGCCAAGACAAAGCCATTTATGATAAAAATACACAAAAAAACCGTCTGTAATGGGCCAGGTATCACAAACATTGGCAAGTGATGAAAGTGGAATAAGTCTAAGTTGTGGTGCTGATTCCGGTAAATTTGTCTGACGTAATACAGGTAAAAAGTTTAATGAGGTCTGCCTTCAAAATAAAGTGAAAATCTCTATTGTAGTCTCATCATGATTTCGGGATGTATGTCCAGACGAGAAATTGGTATATTATGTGTAGTAAAATGTACAATTGATGCTGCTGCGTACAAGGATATTTTGAGTCTTTTTTTTTTTTTTGTTACCACTACTGAAGAACAGTTTGGTGATGATAATCATATTATTTTCTAGGAGGGTAATGCGTCTTGACAAAGCGCAAAAACAGCGGAAGACATCTTTGAAGAAAATAAAATTTAAATCCATAGTAATTACTCGCATTAAAAATAATTATTTTAACCCGTACATATCTTAAACCGACTGAAAAGTTTTGGTGGAAACTCAGACAATTTGTGAATCACAAGTGCCCAGCCACCAAAGATGAACTGAAAACTATTCTGGTTTAAACCTGATCAGAAATTGGAGTGGAATATTGCAAATTTCATGTGAGATCAATGCCAGCTGAAACAGTTTTTAAAGACAACGGAGGCCCAACAAAATAAAAGCTCATTATTAATTTTCTGTTTTGCATTCACTCTTACGTTTCGTCACTTTCTCTAACGTATGAAAATGTAAAAAAAAAATTGTGATTCTTGGGTTTAAATACAAGATTATTCCCTCTGGAGTTTTATCAATGGATAGTGCAAAAACTATGACAGATAAAGCGAAAACACTCATATCAACAGATATACAATATCTCCAAGTTTGTATCTACAACAGGTCCCATGGTGTGCCTGTAGAATTCCCCCATTGGCATTCATTGGAAATGAAATATGGCAGCATTCACTAGTGAAAAAAAGAGTTTTGCATCATGGAATTCGTGAAATGTGACTCTGTTGTGACTGTCTGGACTTTGGCAATCGTCCAAAGATCTGGTGTGCGTTTTCCGATGCAACGTTCAGAATCATGGACGCATTTGCTGGTATTGACAGTGATGACATGTTGAAACGATTGTTTCAGGAACTGGAATAAGGTCTGACTTCTGCCATGTATTGACATTGGTATTGGCATTGGAGCGATTGTGTGTCTGTTGATATGAATGTTTTTGCTCTATCTGGCATAGTTTATGCAAAATCCATTGATAAAACCCCGAAGGGAATTTGATTAATCCTGTATATGTTTTGAAGTTTGCTGCAAGTTTAGCTATATAACTACAGAATGATAATAAATTTTTTAATTTCTTTTTCTTTCATTTTTACCGACTTCCAAAAAAGGAGGTTATCAATTCGATGCGTATGCTTGTAATATTGTTGGAATTGTCTATGTGGGCTTCTAAGCAAGTATGCCAAATTTCATAAATGTGTGTATGTATGTATGTAAGTATGTATGCTTGTCCACGTTTTTCTCAGAAACTAGAAATCGAATTGCAATAATTCTTTTTTTATTGGATTAAATATTTTTCAACTAAGGGACAAATTTAAGTTTCATCAAAATCGGTTCAGTAGTTTTCAAGATATGGACTTATATAGCTAGGCGATAGTGAAAGTTTCATTAAAGTCGTTTTTTTTATACTCTGTTTATACTCTTGTTTTATTAAAATCTGCACGGAATCAAACTCTATGAATTCAATGCTACCGTTCCATCATTTTTTGCCAGGGGGTTTATCTCCTGTTTACCACGGAAAATGTCCAAGTTTCCTGTTTACGTGATTTCCCAGAACGCATCGTCAAAAGGAGATCGCCGTCTACAAATCACAATTTGTCCGTTAAGTTTAAATAAATAATTTTGGCGAAATGAAGTTTTTAAACCTATCGTGTTCTGTATTAAAGTATAGATTTTCAAATTGATAATTTATAAATGACTGGCTTTATACGAATTTTATAATATTTCTTACATTTTTTCTTTTGTAGGCTAAAATCTTCAAATGAGCTTTGTAGTCCTTTTGTTTTGTTTATTATTGCGAGATTAATTTGTTCTGAATATCCCCGATTAATTAGAAAAATCGTTTGAGTCCAACATGGATTTATTTAACTTGTGCATTCGTTGTAATCGATAATGATTTCCGTTTAAATCTTGGAGTCTGTGGTATGCGCCTTCTTACTGTTCAAAAACTGTCGCTATTTGTTCTTTCATAATGACATTTTTAAAACGGAACTTACGTTTTTTTACAAATTTGACATTTTTTTTAGGTTTTCTGTAAACAAACTTTTTTAAATCTATACTTTCATTCTTGAATCTATACTATTATATAAAAGAAAGAGCGAAAAATGTATGCATTCATTCATTCATTCATTCATTCATTCATTCATCACGAAATCTCCAGAACTGCGAAGCCTACAAACTTGAAATTTGGCAAGAATATTTCTCTTGGCTTCGAGTTGCTCGCTAAGAAAGGATTTTATTTTTTCTTTCTTCCTTTCCATTTTAGTTTATTTTTAAAATTCAATTTACCTGGAGCTGAATGGGATTTTTGCCATCCTTAAAAAAATTGCGACGTTTGCTTTGTTAATGAAGATTTTTGCGATTGTTCCGTGAAGCAGAATCAACAATGATGCAAATCTTTCGCGCGTGAATACAATGTATCTTTTATTTTCTACAGAGTCCGCCAAAAAAAATGTATACACACTTTACTATACTCTGTCTCACTATATGAAAAAAGCTGTAAGGCAGTGTCGGAAAGCACGTTACTACTTTTTCACCTCCGCCCCGTAAAATAGTCTCAGACTGCGCACGCGTAATGCTCAAAAACCCATGAAGCACAGTTTGAGTTTCGTTTTAGCCTCTATGACTTCAGTTTCTTTTTTATTGGCTGCGCATTGATCTGAATGGGATGTCGATTGATAATGTGGCTTTCCCATACTGCCTTGCAGCTTTTTTCATATAGTGAGACAGACTTTAGATATCATCTATAATATTTTCCGTAACATCGAAATCGAAAGATTACACCCCAATATTATTACATGTATTGAATGAAGACGAACCCGATAAAAGACGACCATAATTGCAAACCTAGACATAGAGGTTACTAATAAGAGTTTGCTAGGAATGGATAGGAGCAACTGTTCGCAGTATTCAAAAATATCTCAACGCTTATGATAATCACTTTGAACAGCTGTCGTAATTGTAGAAGACAAGAGAACTTATATTCATGGCTTGATGCCTGTTTGAATTTAGTGTTACAACTTTTATATAATTTTTTCTTTTGCTGAAGTGTGTATACATTTTTTGGCGGACTGTTTACAGGGTGTTCTCGAATAACGTGTACAAACTTGGGGGGAGGGGGTGATAGAGAGATCAAATCAAATCTTTCATTTTTTTTCTCTGGGGCATTGTTTTTGAGATAAAAAATGTTGAAATCCTACCTGCAGGAAACAGTTGTTTCGATTCTGTGGGGACACTTACAGACATTGATATACGAGACACCTGTGAGATCCGATGAAGAGCTGGTAGCCAGAATCGCCATAGCTGCGGACTAGATTCGCGAAGAACCAGGAACTTTTGAACTTTTTACGTCAGTCCATGCGGCAACGTTGTGAAGCATGCATTCATGCCAGAGGGAATCAATTAGAATACTTATTGTAAAATATTTACATGTTTCATAAAAAACAAGTCACATTATTGTACTGTATGCAATGTGTTTTTTGTTCTTTTTATTCCATAATTGACCATGATTTTGACGTGTTCCAGAATTACGAGTTGAGTGGCATATTACGTCTACGCGACGTCCAACATTTTTTTATCTCAAAAACAATACCCAGAGAAAAAAATGAAAGAGGGAAATGTTGCTTAGATTTGATCCCTCTATCACCCCCCACCCAAGTTTGTATACATAAATATGAAAAAAACTATATTTTTCTCCGAGCGACGCCGGGTACTTCAGCTAGTATATACATATAAAACAGATTCTAAAAATAGTTAATAATATCACTGAGAAATCTAATATATATATTTGGAACTTGATTGTTTCTTAGGGCTCGTCTGATGTTACCAAACCCTATAAACCGGTCCCATCAAAAGCTGTCCCAAAGGCTCATACGAAACTTGTCGCAATAATCCTCGATCTCGCTACCAAAGGTCCTCGACCGCGACTACCCGAGAAATTTGCAGTTGCGATCAGACACGTATTCCAAAACGGCGAAAGACGGCTACGAGGTTGTGTGGTTTTAAAGTGATCAGGTTTTTGGTTCGAAAATCGGAACGGGATGGGAAAAGGGAAAAGTAATTTTATAAATTTTAAAAACTTCAACAAATTGATTAATAAAAAATAAATAAATCAAGAAAAATCACAAAAATGGCAGGTTTAATAAAATCTCAAACTGAATTTAAAAATTTCTTAATACACCAATTTTTAAATGAATTAATTTCTAAGTTGCCCTAATTACAATTTTAACATTAATAGCCTAATAATAATTTTGACATATAGCCTGATAACCCAAAATTAAAAATTTTTAATTTAATCTTCAAAATTCATGTCAAAGTATGTTTATATCATTTTCAGGTTTATGTCAAAATTATTATTAGGCTGTTAATGTTAAAATTGTAATTAGGCCAACTTAAAAATTAATTCATTTAAGAATTGAGGTATTAAAATTTTTTTAATTCATTTTGATATTTTATTAAATCTGTCGTTTTTGTGATTTTTCTTGATTTAGTTTTTTTTTTTTTATTTTATTAATATGTTGAAGTTTTTAAAATTATGAAATTGCTCAATTAATTCACTTCAACATACTATTGTACTTAATAAAGAAAAGGATATATTTATTTTGTCAATATAATAAAATTAAAAAGTATTATTGTTATTTATTTAACACACAACTGAGTAAAATTGATGATAATTAGACATATCTTCCGAATTCAACCAACAGTAAGTAAATTACACTTACAGGATTTCAACAAAATTATAAACTTAACTCAAAAGACTTAAAAATAAGCCATTTTTCAACTAAAAAACTTAAAATAAATAAAAATAATTACGATAAACAGTACAAATGACTGATAATTACAATTACAAATGAAATATGATAAAAACGTAAAAATGAAAAAAAATTGTTTAAAGCTCATTAAGAATCAACCATTTCTATGCTCATTTAAAATAAACAGATATAAATTACGGTTAAAATGTCTGCAACCTTTTAATATACACGTATATGATTTACAATTTAAACAAATAGAATTTCATAAATGATACACACAATAAGGTATTATATGGGAAAAAACGTTTTAAATTTTGTGGTGATTTATATAATATTAATCGACTTCTTGTGGGTGCTCTACGATTTGAACCCATTTGAAAATATTGTAAAATATAATTTAATGGGTGATTTGTAGATCGCAATATAATGACCATCTCACGCAATTTATAATATCTAACAAGGTTAGTAAAATTCACCATATCATGGGCATTCAAACACGAGTGACAGATTGATATCTATTAAGATGAAATGCCGTTCGGATCCCATTTTGATGGTCAAAATTGAAAATTGCTCACTAATTGTCAATTTGTGATTGATCAGCAGTTAAGTGTATTATATAGCTCTTTTGATGAAGCGAAAGCTTCGAAACGCTTAAGCTAAAAGTCAATAAATTTACACATTGTTTAAAACCACGTCTATTTCATTCAAATTAATAAATAGTTAATAGCTGCGTGTCATGGGTTCAGAGACGTAGTTTTATTCGTTTCCAAGGAAGACGAAAAACGAAGAGAAAAATGGATCAAAGCTCTCGGGCGAAAAGTGCGGAAGCCGAACAAATATAGAATCCTCATCAAACAGGATCCGATATTCCATTATTTTCTAACTTTAGCCGATTGTCGTGCTTTAAATTGTCACTTAAAAGTCTCATAATAATCAGTCATGACTGTTTTAAAACGTAGACAAGCCCACGACAATACTAAATCCAATCCACTTGTAAAGCAATGTAATCGAGGTTGTTTTGCCACTCGCTGTGATACATGACACAACCTTAACGTCATTTGATGACGTCGATGCCGCCCCTCTATACATAAAGGTCTTTTTTACTTCATATTATAATCTTCAAAATCTTATAATCCATAGCAAATCAATCCACGTTATTCCTAATTTAATCCCTATCGTAATCTATGAAGAAAGGAATAAGGATGGCATCACAAATAAAATTCTACGAAATGACAGGAACGGTAATTACATAACAGGAAATTTAAAACCCTAAATTCGTAAATCACTAACATTTTTCAGCAGAAGATCCACTCCTCCCCAACTAGAACTAGCTTCAAACTAAAATTAAAAATCATTAGTTTTTTTAAAAATCCCTGTTTTTAAAACGCTAAAATAACAAGCTTTCGCATTTTTCTTTGCTTTCCATTTTTGAGCATTATAATAGGGGAAAATATCTTCGCATTGAATGATGGGCACAGCTGCCATTTTTTGAGGGCAAGAGGAAGGCAATCTATACTGCTACTCATCGAAGTACGCCGTTTTTGCCCGACTTGGTATTGTATAACGATGGTAACGAGTTGTTGCGTGTTTGGATGTATTGTATAACAATGGGATAAGTTCAGAGCCATGGCAGCCATGGGTCTCGATGCCCTCAAAAGATGGCGGATATTCAATGTTTATGTTTTGATATTTCTCCCTATAAGTATTATTATTATTTTAGATCTCTATGACATAATCATGTGGGGTTTTTTTACTCTTGTTTAACATTGATTATATCGAGTTTAAATTGAAAAATAATTGCATAGGAAGTTAAATGAATTATTTGAAATGAAATGCGCGATGGTTTTGTCCCATACATCCCTGCTAAAAAAGACCGAAATTAACTCGGTCAATTGCGATCAGTATTATTAAATATTTTGACAGGCGCTTAGAGACAAATTCCTTCAAGATTCTTTTTTATGGTATATCTAGTCCATTTTTGGTTATGATAAAGATGATAAAGTTTCAAAACAATTATATAAACAGCTCCTTGTCAAAAAATTAGAAGATATTTTACGCTCTGAAGTTAAATTTGAGTGGAGAATGATCAAGGAACTTTTGTAACTAATCGTTTAGATGCTCTTTTCCTGTATAATATATTTATTCCTCTAGTCGACCTCAAAAGGAACATTAATTTATACAGAAACTAGCTGATATGCCCGGCGTTGCTCGGGCTATTTGTTTGATGAAATTTTGCAATATTTAATTAATACAGTAAATTTTCACTTTAGAAAAACGAAGGAATTCTTTAAAAAGCTTGTACTGTAAGTTTGTGTACAATTGGGTTTGGCCTGGAAAATTCGACATTGCATCGTTAACTTTTTAGAATGTCAAAGAAAAGCTACGAGTATTGAATTATTTCTGCCTATATTAAAAAATACTTCATACATGGATTGAAAGAGTTAATTAATTCCGTTTACAGCCCCATCAACACCCCTTTTCAACACGTAACTGTTTCAATAGAGTTGTATTCAGTTATAGAGCGTGGAATCATGTCCTGAATGTGGTTGTTCATATTGACAGTATCAGTTTTAGTAGCAAGGATTGTCCTCACGCACAATCAGTTGTGATCTTTAATATTTTCTAATATGTTTAGATAAACATTATCCATAACTTCTCTACAGAAAGTTTATACATTAGGAACACCATATGAAATATAAATTTACTCCACTTATTGGCTCATTAGGGAAAGTACTTTCACCTTTTCAACAAAATCTTGAGCTGCTGCACGCCTTAGAAGTTGTATTCTCTTATTTTTTTAAGATCATTTTCTTCTAGTTCTCCAAAGATTTAAATAAAAAAGAAATAATAGTGATTTTTTTTATTTATTTATTTAATACTTTTAATTATTCCTTAAAACGTGAATCATTAAGGCAAGGATCGAAACCGATGAAAAAGATGGTCAGGTGACTTTTCAATGCCGCAAGGTGATTTTTCAGTTTTTTTCTTCGGCTACGGCAAGCATTAATTTCATCAACCATTGTTGACGCAACATCCAAACACGACCAACCGATTATTTGCACATGCAAGCAAACAGACATAAACCAAGTCTATTTCATATACACTGGCTGCTCGTAGACACTTTCAATATTAAACGTTTTGTCGAATATCTAGAAAAATACTTGACGAATTATCCAGTAAAGAGTATGTCTTTATATACAGGGTGATTCAAATTCAATGTAATAAACTTTTAGGGGAGGTAGTACGGGTGATTCAAAGCAAAAAATTTCATATGAACATGGGTCCGAATTTGAACGCTAACTGAGATACAAACATGCCACCACCAAGATCAACATGATAATAATTCAGGTTCTGGAACGCCTAGAATAATGAATTTTGGAGGCATAATAGGGTACATAAAACTGTGTAAACCGCTAAAATTTGATCGCATTCCAACAAGTAGTTTCTGAGTTACGCATTCAAAATCTTAACAGTGCTCACATGCGAGTACTAACCAGCACGTGTTACGATGTTGAGTGTGTAACTCGGAAACTACTCGTTGGATTCGAGTAAATTTTAACGGCATACAAAGTTTTATGTACCCTATTATTCCCCCAAATTTCATCACCCTGAGTTATTAACTTGTTGATCTTGGTGGCGGCATTTTTATATCTTTTCATATCTCTGTCAGCGTTCAAATTCGGACCCATGTTCATATGAACGTTTTTGCTTAGAATCACCCATACAACCTCCCCTAAAAGATTTTTACATTGAATTTGAATTACCCTGTATTTCAGTGAAGGTTTTGTACCGAAAGTAAATAGGGGACCGTCAAAAGTTGAACGAAAAAAAATTGTTTGGGATCACCTTGTAAAAAATAATGCTTGAAATGATTATGAGGCTTCTTTTACTTCTCTATATTCGTTTGTATGAGAATAGCACCTATTTAAATCTTTAGAAATATAAAGGTTTCTTTTAAAAAATCGATATTTTTATGTAAGTTTTTTGTTTATAACATGCAGGGCTTTTAACCCAACGCAATGTCATTTTCAGGAAACTTGACAAACTACAGTAGAGACAACACCCTGCAATATAAAAAAAATTAAATATTTCACGAAAGATGAGCATTTTTTACTAAATAATGTTTAACTGCGCATGCGCAAGCGTTACCAAAATTTCTTTTGCATAATTTATTAGCTAAATGTATAGAGCTATTTTTATAAAAAGTCCAAGCAAATATCGCGAAAATTCAAAAAGATATCGTCGATAGAATGAGTTTAATATCAGTTGCTCTCAAAAATAAACAAACGATAAGAGGTTTTCTTCAAATTTTTATGTTTGGACCGGATACCATATATCTTCTTCCCCTTACGCTAATGTGAAGTCAATATGCAGCGTAAGGAGAAGTTGGTACTGGTGTCCGGTCCAAAAGTAAAAATTTGGAGAAAAACCCATGTGCTAAGTTGGGTAAGTCTTGCAATTAAAGGCAAAAGCGACGCTATTTAGTATTAATTTGGTGAATTGTTTTTGATTAAATTGATTTGTCTATTTTTTCTTTTTATTCATATTTTTTTGTCTCTATATTGGTATTATTCTATTATTTTATCATCTTCAATTTGTTTAATATAAATTTTAATTTTTGAATAAATTAATGCTCCTTTCCAGAACGACTAGAGGAATAAGTTCATCATCTTAGAAAAAAAACAGTCCAAACGTTTACTTACAAAAGTTCGTTGATTACTCTTCACTCAAATTTAACTTCGGAATGTAAAATACCGTTAATTCTAATTTTTTTGGAAAAAAATTGTATATTCAAAGAAATATTTAATTAAAAGCGTTTTTTAGTATTTAACTCATCAGTTAGTAATAGCAGTAATGGCATTTTTTAAATGAATAGTTATACAGAATTATACAAGGTGAAACAAAAATAGTGGTGGGTTACACGTAGTCAGTTTCTACATGTGAAAAAAAACAAAAACAGATTGTTATTATACATTTGTAACATACGTCGGAGGGGGGCGGGTGATTCCTGGGATTAAAACAAGACAGAATCTCCTTATGAGCTTGTTTTTATTCACGTATACTGCAGTATTTTGGGACGACACCTCACGACGGTAGCTTGGGCGTTGAGGTCCAGTGCATTCGCCTGTCCGATCTCCTGACCTTAATCCATTGGACTTTTATTTGAGGGAATATTTGAAAAGGGTGGTGCACGCTTCTCCGGTTAACGAAAGCAACGATCTGAAAGAGCGTGTTAATAATGCCTGTGTCACTGATCAACAGAACGCAGGCATCTTCGAGCCGCTTCACCAGTCCATGTTGAGGCGTTGCCACACATGCATTCCTGCTCATGGCAGACATTTTTATGATGTAGCTACTGTACATCTTGTAACTCCGTCGTATATGTTCATAGAATCCCCCCCCCCC
>JAHWFO010033869.1:3280731-3309764 GCA_023313115.1 Rhysida immarginata
TTGCTACAAATGTATAGAAACACTCTGTAAAAAGATTTTACTTAAAGAATTACATCCACATGATGGATTTGTCGTGGAGGACCTGTATCATGGCTTGCTAGATCTCCCGATCTCGATCCTATGGAGACATCTAAAATCCATTGTTTATTTCATTCCTGTTCATGATACTGAGGATCTGCAACTTGTGAGGTTCTGCGAGGCAGTCCGACCTGTTTCATTCGGTTAAGCCCCATTTGGTCGCCTCCCATTTGGTCGCCTCCCATTTGGACGCCTCCCATTTAGTCGTCCTCCCATTTGGTCGCCTCCCATTTGATCGCCTGTTCTTTATTCAGCCCATAGGGCCTTGATGAGCCACGGTAATAAAATGTATTTTTCTGCATGTGTTACTTAATTATTAATAGAGGTGTGCGATGGTTTAAAAACCACCATCGGTGGTATGAACCATCATCGAAACACAATCGATGGGTACAGGAATACCCTCGATGGGTTCAGGAATACCATCGATGGTTCTTTTATCTCAAAAAAATAGCATAAAATCACATAGATAAAGTTTTAGACTACAACAGACATTTTATTACTGATAATTTGACAAATGTAAAAGTTGGGTTTAACAAAATTTATGCAAGACATTCAAAGGCATCGATTGTAAAACCAATTTGTCCAAATGCTTTGGACTTAACATGGTCCTTTTTTTTCCAATGGTGCAACCTGCTTTTGAAAAAAGTCTTTCTGCAGGCACAGATGTTGCTGGTGGCGTTAAAAATCTCTGGGCCATCATTATAAATGCAATATTATTTCCGTGCATCATCTTCCATGCATGCAGTGGATTACTATTATGAGGAGTCAGTGGCGATTCAAGGTAAAATGCCAGAATAAAAGAGAGGAAACCACTAATCCACATAAGGTTTTTAATCAGACGATGGATGCACATTTCGGCAGCTAAGCTGCCTTCTTCAGCATACAGGAGAGCTTCGATCAGAGTACTGCCTAATTTTTAATCGTTTAAATACAGTTAGTTAATAGAAAGTCTTAGAGGATGCAAGCGACGAAGTGGGAGGCGATCAAATGGGTCAGGTCAAACGTCCAAATGGGAGGCGACCAAATGGGAGGCGACCAAATGGGGCTTCACCTTTCATTCGACTCAGCAAAGCATTGCCGCTCGTGGAGGTCATTTTGAACCGTTTGATGTGATTTTATGTATTGATCCTTCGCGTTTTCATTGCAATCCATTTAAACTGGCTAGAAATGAAGGATTTAATCTAGTTAATTAAGTAAACACCCAGAAAACACGAATCACATAATAATGCATTATTTATATGAGGTTTCAAATTAAATTGTTAAACATTGAAGATTTTTAAATTTGAAACAAAATAAATTTTCAACTGTTAGATTTGAAATAAAATTTCCCATTTATTACTGATATCGCTTGGTGTTTTGCTAAATGGACTTATTTGACATACTGCATATTATTGCTTTAATGAGTCTCTGAATAATTAGAAGTTTATAATATAAGTACTAAATAATATAAAGTTTTTTTAACTTTCGAACCTCATTTGGAATATTTTCGTACAATATATGAAGGTTGCACTTTTGAATGCTATAATTTCAGGAATCTTAATGAACAGTTCGTTTTTATTTCTGTAAATAATTAAATAAAAGTTCATCATTAATATGGAGAATTTAAATAAGACTGACCAATCTCTTACTAAAAGGAGGAAATTGCTGAAACTTTATAAACTTATTCATTAAAAACTTCAACTTTACGTGTCGGCATATTAAAAAATTCCCTGTGATATATGAACAAGGGCTTAATTCATAAAGCCGCCGTAAACGGGAAACACCATCAACATGCTTTGTGAACGTAAATAGCAGGTAACCTAAATGGCATCATATAAATATTTCTTTCCCTAAGCGCTTCATTGAATAGTAAATCCAAATTAAATCGAAAGCTTTAATACATCAGTTTAAATGGTCATTAACTTTAAAAGTAAATCTTTTGCTCTTTTGTCGGTTTGGACAGTCCAACATTTCGTAACCTTTTGTTACGCACAAATTGAGCTCAAAACATACATTCAGACAATAGAGACTAAAGTCTAACACGAGTGGGGAAAACCTTCAAAGCGGTCCGAAGATTCTTCACGGTCTCTTATCAATGAAGCAAAAATTTCTGCTTCCTCCCTCCCTTTCAGTATTTCCTGTTCGAACTTCACTGGACGGATTTTCCTACTTCTACGTTTCGTAATCCTTGGGTATTTCGAGGTAATTTTTTTTTCTTTAATTTTACGAATTACGAGTGGATGAGAGGAAAGGTGAAAATAACAGCGGAAACAAATAGAAAGTAATGTATCCATGCGTTTCTACGGTGTTCTCGTATATATATAAAGCGAGCTGCAAACACGTTTTTTCGTAAAGCAATTTGATAAGTCATAGGAATTTCATCGCAGCAGTTAGAATGCAGGTAAGGAAATATGATATAAACCTTGTATGTAAAGCATTATAATTTTTATGGTTTGCGTTTTATATCTCTAAGCGAAATGATTCTACGATAAAAAATTTTCACCGCTAGAAACGCGACTTTACAAATTTTAACTGAATCTAATATTAACTATTAAAGAGTTAATATAGCTGAAATAGGTATTGAGGAAATACTGATTATTTCATAAATAAATGAAGAAAAATTGTTTTATTAAACAAATGAACACTTTATACTTTAATCAATGCAAGTTACATCATCAAACTAACTTTCAACTTAAATTTTCTTTGGTTAGTTTTACTTTTCCAAGTTGTTATCTCACATTTAAACTCCGCATCAAATAACTCTTTTGCGAATTCTCTTATAACCATTTTACATTTTATTCTAAGTATATTCTAAGTAAGCAAAAGAAATTCTAGAATGCTTAGGAACTAAGGATAATTGACAGCTATAGTTCAAGTTTTTAAAAAATCCCTTATATGAAGTCTTCGACACACAATAACTTTTAGGAATTTATTTAAAAGCAAAAATCGTAGGAAAAAAAGTTCTAAGTCAAATTTGAATTTCCTATAACCTTTTTTTTAAAGTTCAGTTTATAACTACTATTTATATCTATTCATTTATTAATAATTAACTCAAATCTAAGAACATATCAAATAAAATTAAATTCTATTAACATTTCTAATAACTATTTTTCAGCCTATGATAGATAAGCTGGGCGTGTCCAATTAAATTTTTAGTGTTCAATTTTTCTATTAATTGTTAGATATTGTTATTTTCCTATACAACAATATATAATAATTTGATCTGAAACTGAATGTTTTTTATTCCAACTTGGGCAATCATCTAGTCGAAGAATACATTCTTCCATGGAGTGCCCTCATATTATGTTCACTTTGTATTTACATAAATTAATGTAATCAATCTGAAGATTTCAAATTTTGAATTTTTAATAGATTAATTTTAAAACATTCTTCAGAATTTTTACAAAAATATAGCTTATAAAGTAAGGTACGTCATTATCCGATTTTTCAATAGTACCGCAGAGCTAAAAATAACTCCCGGGTTTGACCAGACCAAAACAGAAATCGTTTAGCATAATTCGAATTTGGTAGAAGTAATATTTTCTGTGAAACCGTCGAATTCTAAATAATTAGGTCTTCTCACATGGTTATGATTTTTTATAATATCAGGTCGTTGCATATCTAATCTCGGATTGCAGAGGTCACCTTTAATGGCCCTCTAGAAAGGCACCTTCACACGTGCTATTCGAAATAACCCCCATTGCAATCCAAACATTGTTGCCAACGATTTGGCAGCTTCTCGAGCCCTCTCCGATAGAATTCACGGTCACGGGACTCAATAAACTCTCGGAATGCGTTTTCGACGTCTGCTTGGGTTATGAATGTTTTCCTCCGGAGAAAATTGTCCAGGCTCTGGAAAAGATGCATGTAAAAGCATTTCGTGATGTTATTATGGTCGATAGGGGAGAGGTCCGGAGAGTAGGGGGGGGGGGTGTGGACGCACCTCGTAGCCCAGAGTCTGTAGCGCCTGCACGGTCGTTTTGTGTGCATTCAATGCAGTTCACGAGAGTAGATCGTAGCGGTGATGGTCTCCCCATGCTGCAGGAAGCTGTAATGCACTACACAACGGATGTTCCACCAAGCTGTTCATGTGGGACCCATTTGTCCTGCTTTTTCACCTTGCCGATGATCCTAAGGTGTCTACTGACAGTCAATGCTGATATAGCATGATCCCCTGCAAGGTCCCGAACAGTTTTTGACGGGTCCTCTTCAACAGATCGCTTCAGATCAGCTCTTCGCTTGGGTTCAAATGCCATTAAATATCATCGCAGACATGCAAATTTCAGGCAGCTGGTCACTGATAGGTTTATATCTGGGAATGTACCACTTTGTTATGGGTACTTGCTACTAAACGTGGAAACCATGCTGAAGCGCGGAACCCATCTCGAAATCCGACATTTGAGATGCAACGACCTGATAATAAAATTCATGCCTATAGCAGAACTGGCGACCGGGAGAATGGAAAATCCACGCCTCGGGTCTATCAAAACATAATACATTGTTACATTATCAAAGACAGGGCAAATTTATGGCTTATTGGTAGAAATACGAATAGCAATGCCCTATCTATGATGATGTAACAATGTAATATGTTTCGTTGCGAAGGCCTTCTCTCTCGGTAGTATTATCTTTATAAGGCCTGGGCGCTGAAACGTCATTACATTGTTACATCACCTCATTACGGAATTGTTAATCGTATTTTCACCATTAATAAGCCCTGAATTTTCCCTAATGAGGTGATGTAACAATGTAATGACGTTTCAGCGCCCAGGCCTTATCTTTAGGTGGTGTTGTCTCTCGCTGGTCTCGGGTGTTGCTCGAAGTCAGCTAGATAAACTGATTGGTTCTAAGCACGGTCTATAGATATTCATGGTCATCGAGCTCCATGGTTAAAATGAAGCTTAAGTTTCTAGCTCCCGGTAGGGCGGGAACTCTATTGAAAAGTGGCGCTGCATGTACAATCTGCCCAATTGCGCCTGCAGCGCCACCCTATCGGCAGACAGAAACTTTACTTTCGTATTCAGTTTCAATGAAAATCTCTATCGCAGGTTGCGGTCAGGAATAGTGCGATCTATGCGGCACCTGGCACGATCTGTTTTCCTTAGCTTCTCGAAACAATGGAAAATAGCCGAAGCTCGATGACCATGAATATCTATAGACCGTGGTTCCAAGATCAGAAAAATATTGATTGTTAAAATCCAAGATGGAAACAATGAAGGTTACCTTGTTGCTTGTAATAGGTTCAACGTCACAATCTCAGTTCTTCAACAATACACGGGACCAACAAAATAACGGACCCCAGCCAACACCATCTAGATAAACAAGGCCTGTGGACTGAAACGCCACACATTGTTACATCATCATCAAAAAGCCAAATTTAGGGCTTATTGAAATTGGTAGAGGCTTTACAATACAATAAAGGGAAAACAGGGTTTCCGACTAGTTTCGCCATTTATTCTCTGCTTCATCAAGGATATAAACTACACTAGAGGTTTCTCGCCCTTATTTACAGAAATATGGTACAATGGAATTTTATGAATGGATAAAATACAACGAATAGTATGACAAAGTCAATGTGTATTATTGTCTGAATACAATGATGGTAGAAGCAAAATAAACAGCATAAGTGTACGTTGATTGGATAAGAATACAGCGAATGAAAAGAAGAGATTTGTTACACTATAAAAGATAGAAATACACTAACTGGATGAAACAGAAAAATAACGATTGGATAACAAATAAAAGATAGTTTCAGTACCATCAAAAAATACACTAAATGACGTTTCAGTACGCAGGCCTTCTTTATCTAGGTGGTGTTGCCCCAGCAGTGACCAACGAGAGATAAGACCTGTGCATTGAAACTTCATATATTGTTACATCTTCATTAGAAGGGCTAATTTAAGACTTATAATAAAAAAGGAATCATTGGGTGGAAATACGAATAACAATCCCTTTTAATGATGATGTAACAATCTATGAAATTTCAATGCACAGGCCTTATATCCAGCACCTCCTAGAAAGAAAGCCTGTGCACTGAAAAATCATATATTGTTACATGATCATAAGAAGTCATAATTTAGGGCTTATTATTGGTAGAAATACGATTTACACTGCCTTTTTATGCTGATGTACCAATGTATGAATTTTCAGTGCACAGGCTTTCTTTTTAGGAGGTGTTGTTATTTCTCAGTGGTCACAGCTGGAGCTCGTTATTTCGTTGGCCCCGAACAATACATTACTGACGTCATGTTCAGGCCTGGTAGTTTCTATAATCCATCCAGCCTTAGTTCTCGCATTATAACAAAAATTAAACAATGCATAACAATTAACATGTCAACGAGATAACAAGGTCTGGAAGCAAAAAAGTCACCTGACCAACTGGGTGCTAGCAACAACAATCCAACCTTCTTTGTTTCTAACAAAAGGAAAACCACTGATTGTTAACATCCATACACCTTTTGTCCGCATCCCTTCTCTCCAGGTGGTGTTCCCTGGCCTGTCTCTCGTTGGCCTCGTGTATTGTTCTGTGCCAACAATACATTAATTACTTTTGAGTGCCCGAGCAACACCCTTTCTCTAGAAGGTGTTGCTCGGGCACTCAAAAGTCACCTGACCTTCGGGGTCTGAGCAACAATCCAACCTTCATTGTTTCCAACAAATGATAAAATATGGATTGTGAAAATCCAAGATAGAACAACATCCTCCGGCCAAAAATCCTCCATCTTAGTTATCTCGCTTAGTCGAGTGCCTGTTTGTGCCTCGTTATCCGCCAACATGAGTCAGTTAGCAACCAGTTATCACCCTCAATGATCTATTTATGGAAAATGGAATCCCTTTGAGTACTTTTTATTCCGCCTAGAGTAATACATCTGAATTTAGCGTATTTGCTATGTTTCCTAACGTTAAAAAATTCTTCCCTTTCTGACACTAGATGGCGCTACTTGTACTCTATTATTATATCTCTTTGGTTACTTCGATTGCATTCGATACGAAAAAACCCCCACAAGATTGCATATTTACCGTTAAAGAGAAATTTTTGCACGAACACACTGCTTGAATATTTCGTAATTGATTTCTCGTAACGAAAAAAAACTAACTCTCTATTGGCGTGGACAATATCCAGAAAGGAGATGGATTTCGCGATGGTGTTTTATGGATTGAAGAAACGGATTTATGAATTTTGTAATTACATCCCTCTTGCACCTCAGTTGCAAAATGTGACAAAACTGAGTGAGTTTATCGATCACCTCACCAGAAATTCTATTTCAGGTTTAAGAAACCATGCCCTTCTATCGATCGACCAGACAGTGGATAGCGGTGTCAAAGGAAAGGGATTAATAAGTTTTTGGGCAAAGCAGATTGTCTTGTGTGAATTTTATTTATTGGAGTAAGTCTTATGAAACTAATAATTCACAGACGAAAATGATTTATTAATAGGGGAAAATATCTTCGCATTGAATGATGGGTACAGCTGCCATTTTTTGAGGGCAAGAGGAGGCAATCCTATGCTGCTACTCATCGAAAATGCGTCGTTTTTGCCCGACTTGTTATTGTATAACGATGGTAACGAGTTGTTGCGTGTTTGGATGTATTGTATAACAATGGGATAAGTTCAGAGCCATGGCAGCCATGGGTCTCGATGCCCTCAAAAGATGGCGGATATTCAATGTTTATGTTTTGATATTTCTCCCTATATTTGTTTTTTTTTGCAGTGGTCCACGGTTTGCATCGCTGTACTCCTTATTACTACAGTGATAGAACTCTACGCTGTCGAAGGAAATTCGGACGTAGCTCTTGATTATAATGAAGCCATTGAAAGCGTTCAACCATATGATAGACAGAAAAGAGGATTAAGGAAGAAATGGAAGAAGCTTAGAAAGAAGTAAGAGTTAAATAACATTACAGTACCTTCAACATTAAATATCTAGAGGATGTTTCCAAAGGAACCATTAGTTGTAATGCGATTAGGAAATAAAAAATGTTCAGTTAAATTCCCTGACCACTTCAGATGAACAGCGCATCTCTTCCAGATCATGACAGGATGGTTGCTACTAGACATAAATTAATACAATCATTATACAGTGGCATTGTGATTATACCAAATGGCTTTGGTAACCGGATAAAGGCCCGAACTTTGTAAATATCTACTGTAGTCTTCTACTGCTGAAACGCATGCTAATAATTTATAGAATTTCGAAGTGCAATCAGACAAAGTCTCGCGCGTACAGAGAATGGTTCTGTAAAACCTGTTGTATTGTTTGATGATGAAAAACCGAGGTACGACAGGGTAATTTTTTACATTATTAAACATTTCTGGCAATAAAATTCAGACGTTTTATCTATCGGGCAGAGGTGTCTACAATAGACTAGAGAGAAAGGAAATCCCTAGTCATGAACTAGTGGGGTTCATTCTATCTCGAGAGGGGAAACTTTAAGGGGAGACAACCATAAAAAATCACAATTTTCATCAAAAATATCAAAAAAATTTTATATCATAATATGATGCCTTGGTATGTTGGTCAAATATATCCAGGGTCAAATACTGTAAAATATCATTAGAAATATGTAAAAAAAAGTTTTCTATTCCATGGTGATAATGTTTTTGTATAAAATAGGCATTTTCCGTTTGTGCTTTTCTCAGCTTTTGTTTTTTTGCCTGCATCGAATTTTTGTCTTGATTTTCCAAAACAACTGCCTGTCAGATCCTAATGAATTTTTTTACTTAAAAAGAAACAATATTAAAAGTACATGACAGAGAGAAAATTATGAATAAAGTCATAGTTAATTTTTTAAAAAATTATAAAACAGTTATCGAGAGCAAATTTTTTGAAAAAATGTACAACACTACATTGTGATTTTTTTCACATTTTCAGACAAGAATACTTTAATTTTTTCTCTGTTACGTACTAAAACATGGATAGTGATGTCTTTCTTCAATTTTAGTTTATTGGTTTTGTAAATGTTTATAGATAGTGCATTGTTATTCGTATTCTACCAATAATAAGCCCTGAATTTGCACTATCTATGATGATGTAACAATGTATTCAGTTTCATTGCGGAGGCCTTCTCTCTCGATGGTCACGGCCTGACCAACGCCTCCTAGAGAGAAGGTGTTGTTCGACCATTCGACCATTGTTGATCGTGTTTCTACCAATAGTAAGCCCTAAATTTGGTAGATTTATGATGATTTAACAATGTATGGCTTTTCAGTTGTGAGGCTTTCTTTCTAGGAGATGTTGGTAGAATATGATTAACAATAGCCGCTTGATGATGATGTAACAATGTATACACCTTTTGTCCGCAGGCCTTTTCTCTAGGAGGTGTTGGTTCAGATGAGTTTTGCTTCAGGGCCTGTTTATCCGTGACCACCGAGAAGGCCCCCGCATTGAAACGTAATACATTATTACATCATCATAGATAGTGCATTGTTATTCGTATTTCCACCAATAATAAACCCTGAATTTGCACAATCTATGATGATGTAACAATGTATTACGTTTAAATGCGGAGGCCTTCTCTCTCGGTGGCCACGGTTTATCTAACTGGCCTTGGTTCGTGATCGAGGCTAACGAGATAACAAGGCCTGGAAGTGGAAAAATCAGCTGACCATCAGAGTGCTAGCAACAATCTAACCGTCGTTGTCTCCATGTTGAATGTTAACAATCAGTGATTTTCCATTTGTTGGAAACAATGAAGTTTAGATTGTTGCTAGCACTCCGATGGTCAGCTGAATTTTCCAGACCTTACTATCTCGTTGGCCTCGGTTCGTGATCGTAGCCAATGAGAAAGACAAGCCCTGGCGCGGAAAAGTCACCTGATCATCTTAGTCCAAGCAACAATCCAATATTCATTGTTTCCAGCAATCGAAAAATTGCTGATTGTTAAATCCAAGATGGAAACAATGAAGGTTACATTGTTATTCGGACTAAGATGATCAGGTGACTTTTCCGCGCCAGGGCCTGTCTTTCTCGTGGGCTACGTTCGTGATATAGTGACATAATATTAAGAAGCCCGTGCTATGAGTTTTGTTAAAAAGAAATGAGCATAATAGTCTTTTACAAAAATTTTGATAATCGAATTTCAATACTCTGCTAAAAAAAATTAGAAAAGCATACGAATTCAACAATACTGTGCAAAATAGTTGGTTGTTTTCACGGTTCAAAATAAACGAAGTTCGTTTTAAACGAAGGCAGAAAAACGAATTAAACGAAAATGACACAAGCTGTCGTTTATTTGTTCGTTTATTTGCGCATTCCGTTTTTCTGAGTCAAAACAAAATGGAGGATCAAAGCGTGCCAAAGCGGCGGCCAATCCGCAATGTAAATCGTGTGGGAAACGCCGGAAGAAGTCTTGATTGTCAATTTTATTGTGGAGACTCCATATAGTTAGACATTGGATAAAAGTTAAATTACAAACCCATTGCTTCGTCCTTACTCAAGGAGGCTGTTTTAAACAATTAACTCCCTCTCTGATCAGTTTTTTTAGAAACCGTTTAAATAGCTGGTGTTCTTAAAGATTTCAAAGTTCGGTCCACTTAAATGGTTTATTTTTAAACACTTTTTTCGAAACGTTTCAAAGCGTGAAACCAGACTTTGTTTAGAATTCCTCGTGAATCGATGAAAGTTGTTTCTCGATCACTAAAAGATGGCTCAACAACTGATTTACCAAAATCTGTGCGGTGATGAGCTTTTGGGAGGTTTGAAGCAGGTCAAACTCAACGGACGGTAGCTGACGCCATTGGTATGTCACAAACTGTCGATTGTAGAATCGTTTCCACGAGACTGGAAAGGTTCGCCAAGATAAAGATAAGGTCGCCCATCAATTACATCTGCACGTGACAACCGTTACTATTTCTAACAGTCTGGAGGCACAGGCTATAAACTGCTACCCACTTTCAACGCCAGCTCGCCGTGGCAACAGGATGCAGAGTATCGATGCAAACGATCCGCAATTGTCTTTATAGGGGTGGTCTTTATAAACGTGGAACATTGGTATGCCTGCCTTTAACTGCAGGGCACCGTAGGGACCAAAGAATCTGGACGGAAAATCATCGCGATTGGAGTGATGACGAATGGAGTAGAGTTCTCTTCACGAACGAGTAGAAATTCAGTCTACAGTCAGTCAGTCGACGAATACTGATCTGGATGGAAGTCGGAACACGGTGATATAATCCAGGTTTTGTGCAGGAAAGAGCACAGTACGGTGGAGGTGGATTGATGGTCTGGACAGGCATAAACATTCTTGGGCGCACTGACCTGTACATTATCCAGAACGGAACTCTGACGGAACACAGAGGAACAGGAACAAGATTTTTCGGCCTATGCGTTTATACAATATACTGGTGCTATCGGAGATGGCATCATTTTAATGGACCTCACAGAGCCCGCCTAGTGGATGTCGTAATTGAAGAAGAGGGCATCGAGCGTATGGAGTGGCCAGCATACTCACCGGACTTAAATCCCATTGAACATTTTGGAATGCCTTTGGAAGAAATACCTCCGTGACCTAGCGATTGGCAAATGTTACTTCAAGTGCTCATTGATGACCTGCAGCATGCGCTAGCCAATTATCTACCCAGTAATCTTCGGATGTTGAAGAAATTTTTTATATATAAAAAGGAACTTGTTTATTCAGGTTAATGATTAAATAAGATATTTGGCTTTTTGATTGTTTTTTCTACATTTAGGTTAACTTGAGATTAGATACAAGATTTAGTCGAAAACATTTTAAATGGTCATGATTCGGCGATTAAAAGTTTTCCTAAAAGTTTCGAAACGCTAAGTAAAAAAAAATACACGGATCATCTTCTATATATATAAAGAAGGATGTTTGTGGGTCTGTCTGTGGGTGGGTCTGTACGTTTTTTATACAAATCTACAGTTTTATTCCGATCTTGATGAAGTTTCGCATACATGACCTTCAAAGCATGAGGAAGGTCACTGTCTACATCAGATTTCGAAAAAATAATAATTATTGATAAAAAATCGATATTCATGGTTATAGCAGGGCATATTAATGAGAAATATCGCATGACCAACAATGCAAGACAAAGTTTTTGCAACAATGGTATCAACACGCAATTCACAAACACTCTGCACGGACCAACAATATATATCTCATGACCAACAATGCAAATAAAAGTTTGTTCAACAATGGGTATCAACAATGGTTTCAACACGCAATTCACCAATAACAATGAGCTCAAAATGATGATGCAATGATAAAGCAATCCTTTCCAAGAATTATAACAATGAACATAAAATTATGATGCAATATGGATAAGTTTCAATTTGTAACAATGCATAGAATTCCTGTTATTCAGGCTTTTCTTAGAAAAGAGAGTTCTTAGTACTTAACAATTTCTTGAAAATCTTTAAAAATGATCAGTAAATGGAGATAATGGAGAGTTAGCAGACTATTGAGAAAGAGTGGAAAGACGACAGAGGAAGCATTCGTTTAGCTCCGTGATGTATTGAGCAAATGGGAAGCAAGTAAATAGAAGAATCCGCGACCGCTAGACTGCACAAAGTGATGAATGGCCAAATTTTGCTTCAACACATAGAGAGAAGAGTGGAAATTGCAACAACACTAAGTATACATCTAAGGTAAGATTACGTGAGTAAGAAATTATTTAAAATAGCAGTGGCATCCTTGGAGAGGTCCAGCCATTGTGAGCCTTTAAAAAGGTTTTTTTTAGGATTTTCATTAGGAATTTTTACTGTATTAATTCTAAGCATTTTCATGTGTTTATTTTTAAAATATTGCAAAGTTTAATTTAATTTTTAGAGATTGTTCTGTTTACATACAAGTGTAATTATCCCGGGCAACGCCGGGTACCTTTGCTAGTTAAATAATATTAAATAAAACATTAACTCATAAAACAATTTCTTAATCCATTAATCAAAGAGAATATTTTGTTTTGACGTATTTTCTTTGTTTGATGACCGCAGATGATCGTCTCGAGGGATAACAAAAACCTCTTGGTCATGCTGTTGAAAGTGCACTGAGATCGATGTTTCAATTTGATTTCCTTGAATAGATAATAGCAGAAACAAAATCTCTTGTTCACAAAACAAACACTTGAATATAATGTATACGCATTTATTTTGTATCCATTCTATGAACATGAGGTTTCTTTCTCCTATCATGTTATTTATCCACAGTGTTTGGTTGGTTTCTTCTAGAATAAATGTTATAACGAGAACTAAATGCATGTATTATTAGACAAATTCACATATAGAAATTCGGAAATTCAAGGCGAACTTTTGCCTTACTGCCATATAGGTCACTAAAATTCATGCAGCTTGATGCTTTTTTTTTATATCCTGTACTAATTATAATTATTCGAATAATCATTTTCTTAATGAATTCCATAAAAAAGGTTTATACAAAAGGTTTCCAATGAACTACAGCTAATTTTCCTTTAGGATTTTTATGTTTTTCCATGCGCTTGGAAAATAAATTGCTCAACTTGTGCGTGTCAGTTGGCCTGTACATAGTCTTCGCAGTCGACATTCACGTCTCACAGAAATGGCGCATGGTCCTTCGTAGTTTCCGTTTAGTCGCACTGTTGCCGTTTGGCCAGTCACAGTACACTTTAATCACAGCAGCACACGAACAGTTCACAAACTACATAGTTTCAGAAATGATACCAAACTTGGCCTGAAAGCCAATGGTCATGCTCTTTTGCATCTCTAATAAGGCATGACAGCAGCGAATTGATATGTTCAGATTACAAAGACCTCACCTTTTACATCCCCAAGCGAGCTCACACAAGTGCTTTTTTATGTGAGCTACGCGCTGCTGACGTCAAAGCAAGAGGTGATCATAATAATGGGGCTCGATTGTGTATTAAGTCCATCGGCAAAAGAAGTCCACTCAAGAGAATGCAGTTCTTCTGATGAATAACACGTTGTGTCGCTCGATGAGCCTACCGGAAATGTCAAGCTCGCGTGAGCTTTTACTTTTTTTTTTTTTTTTTTGCTCTATCCATCATTGGACAACTTTTGACTGCACTGTACATCCAATAAAAATAGGCAAACTACTCTTTTCTTCAGGGATTGTGGTGCATATCGAACGAGGATATTCGGCTTACGATCGAGCCAACTGCTCGATCGCCTCGGATCAACAAGACACATACTTGGACAGTGAAGAAGAAACTGTAAAATGTTAGAGAGGCCACATAGATGCATGCACGCAAGCACGCACACGCACGCATCCTACACGCAAAACACATATACACACACGCAATGAGACATATGTAAACACAATGGCTTACAAATTTGCTTTTCTAAAAAGCGAAAAGTGTTCTCCAAAATATTTATCCAATATTTCTATTATTTATAATTAATATTATAATAAATGAAATTTGAAGATGTAACCTTTAGATCAATTTTTAGATTTATTTTGTAGTTAAATTTTTTCTCTTTCGAGCATTTAATTTATTATGTCAAATAGCACAGGCCAACAAAAAATAACTTTTACAAACTTGCTATCTGCTGAATCCATATCTGACCTCAGTTTTTTTTCTATCACCTACAGATTTCTTGTTTTTCAATGAAACATTGTAAATTATTCAGGTTTGGGGCCTGCTAAATTTTCTTTATGGCCCAAAATATGGATACTCTAAACATTACAGCCGCTTCTCTTCACACCCATTACTTTAACATTGCAGTCAGCCTATGTGCATAACTTGGAAACGTGACGTCATAGAAAAAATCTAAGAGCAGATTCGGATTCAGCACACTAAAAAATACAAGTATAAGGCAAATTAATTCATTCGTTGCTCCTGTAATCAGCTTATCATAGCTAATTGATATTGCTGTTTATTTTCTTACAGGCTGAAGAAAGTTGGGAAAGACGTGGCTAAAGGCTTTGTCATCCAGAAAGGAGTTGCAGCTGCTGCAGGAGCCTTGGGCCGGAAATAAATAAGAACCAAACTGCATTGTCATATATTATCTCTGTATTATGCTCTTCAAATCAATAATCATTCATTGCCTGTTTCTTGTTGTTTCACACTTTCGAAAATGTTCACTTGGATATTATTAGGATAACCGGGTGGTTATAAAATCTTGTACATTTAAAATGCTTTAATTAAAAGTTATAACGCTGAGGATAAATTAATGAATTAATAAGAATAAAAAACAATATGAATAACATCAATGAAAAGTCAAAAATATATAAGTAAATTTATTGAAATTAAGAGTTTCATAAGACTAATAAATTACAATCAAATATTATAGGTTTATAATAATAGAATTCTAATAAAAGTGGTGAAAAATGACTTCTATATATAAAGTAGAGCAGTATCAAAAAATAATATAAAGTTTCTTTAAAATTGAAATTCACATTAAAAGCAATTGCCATAATCTCAATTGTTTTTTTTAATATTTTTATTTTTACTGTTCTGTAGCTTCCTTGTGTATCTCAATCTCCTGAAGCGTGCATTTTTCATATATTTGTTTAAATCATATTTATAAAAATTGAATGATATACATTTATTTAAAATAAATGAATCAGTACAAATTTTCTATTAACCTGTTTGTGTATACTTACTTACTTACTTTTCAAATCCGCTTATCCGTTAGGGTCGCGGAGGCAGCAGCCCTATGGAGGATCTCCAGCGATCGCGATCTTCCGCGATCAGGCGCATGTCCTCCCTGGTAATATCCAAGCGACTCGAACCCAGATTCTCCATGTAGTCTAGCCACCTGGTTCTAGGCCGACCCCTTGGTCTCTTACCCACCGGCTTGGAAAATAACAATTGCCTAGAAAGACTCGTTTGCGGCATCCGTATCACGTGGCCACACCAGCGCAACTGAGATCTCTCAATGCGGAGAAGTAGTGGCTCAACACCTAAAGATTACCTTATTGTGCTGCTGTACACTCTATCTAGTAGGGTAACACCTGCCACACCTCTCAGAAATCTCATTTCGGCAGCTTGTACCCGCGATCGCACTCTTTCGGTCATTACCCAAGCCTCATGACCATAAATGAGAATGGGGATAAAGATAGCTTTGAAGACGGAGAGCTTGGCTTTATTACCCAGCTCGCGTTTCGTTACCACGGATCGCCACAGTTCACGTCTGTTTGTGTATCATAATGACAAATCCCCTCTCAGGGTACGCTTTGAAATCGGTTGATCTGGACCATCATGTAACAATTATTGCCTATTTGATTGACAGAATGCCCTACATTAGCGATGGTCCTTGTCTGTGTTTCACATCATTGCATAAAAGTGTCTTTGATTAGGTAATATTTCAGCCTCTATTTCTTTATTTCCTTTACATTTTATTCTTATTATGCAACAAAAGAGACTCTGAAAAAATCCAAACACATATACAATTATATGGTGTGCCCAAATGAAAAGGAGACTTTCACTATAGCCCTGTTGTATCTAATCGAAGGTGGTAAATATGCTTGTCGATAGATGTAGCGTCATGCCAGCCCCCCACGTCCAAAAACAGCTCACTCTGCCATGAAGGCCGAAAAAAGTGATGCTCAGTTTATTTTTCGACGAAGAAGAAACCATACTCCTCGACTGGCTAGAACGGGGTGAAAGAGTTAACGCTGAACGGTACTACAACACTTTGCTGAAGCCGAAACGGGCCATCGAAAAAATAGTGCTCTGCTCCAGGACAACGCTAAGCCACTTGTGGTCAAAAAGACCCTCCATCTGCTGGAAACATTTTGATGGGAAGTCATCAAACATCCTCCGTACAGCCCCGACATCTCCCCATGTGACTCCCGTATTTTCGGTCTCTTAAAAAAACCATTGACAAGTCTTCGGTTCATCTGCGCCAAGAAAGTGCAGATGACCGTGGAAAAAGGATCCGTATGCAACCCATGAGTTTCAACACTGAAGCCATCATTCGCTTCTTACGCTCTGAGATTAGTGCATCATTACCAAAGGCAATTATGTGTAGGCGTCTTGTTACACATTAACTGTACGTCAAATATTCTGTACTTAAAATATTTTGTAATTAAAATATTCGTTAGATATAACCGTAGTCTCCTTTTCATTTGGGCACATCTTATAAATTCCATTGAATACATCCCAAAGAAATTGAAATAAAGATACCGAGCATTGTAGATACGTAGTTAACTCAATGCCAATACTGTGATGAAAGCTTTAAACTTAAAACTATGCTTTCAATTTTATTCTGCAAATGTTAAAAAATATCGCTAACGGTCGTATCAATAGCAATAGGCTTACAAAAATAGCTCGTTGACAACTTTATATTTCGAGGGGCGTTCAAATTTGACCTGGACTTTATCTTTATATATAAAAATTCAGGCTCAGGGTGCGTCTGTAAATGTTCTAAAAACTTTTGAACCGATTCAGCTCATATCCGATTCAACTCATATTTGCAACATATACTCTTTAGGTCCAGAGTAAGGTTTACATGTCCCTAAAGTAGGGGGGTGGGAAAGGGTAAAAATCATATATCTTCGTTTATGTTTGTTTGTTTACTCAAGAGATGGCGCCAGAGTTTGTTTATCTTTTCCTTGAAACCGAAACTGGACTAACTGCGCAGAAGCAAGACAACTAAAAAACTTCCGTTTTCCTCCGGATGTGTAGTAAGTAGTGTTTGCACATTTCAAGAGAGGAAACGCAAGTTTTTAGCTGTTCTGCTACGGCGCAGTTACTCCAGTTTCGGTTTCAATGGAAAGGTCTATATAAAAATTCAGAGTGCGTCTCTAAATGTTCTTAAAACTTTTGAACCACTTATCCTTGCACCTTTGAGCTCATACTTGCACCAGACGTTCGTTAGGTTCAGGATAAGGTTTACATGTGCCGAGTGTCAGGTTGGCCCAAAGGGGAAAGGATAAAAATAATATTTTGCTTCATCTGTCTGTCTGACACGAGCCTACGATATGCGCGGACCAACAATTTATGTCATGTCCTACAATGCAGAGTAAAGTTTCTGCAACAAAAGGCCATAAAAAATTACTTTGACTATGGTCATGGATGAAGAAATACAGGATGGGAAACTCCATTGTTTAAAGCGTGATTTTTTATTTCACTGGCGCCCTCTGGCCATTTGCGTGGGCATTACTCTCTGTCTGGCAGACGACTTTACTTTTCCTTATTGGCTTCGATGGCTCAGTGGTTGCGTGATCTCCTCTGATCAACACCTCCTAGACAGAAGGCCTGATAACGGAAACGTCATACACTGTTACATCATCATTAGTCGCCCAAATTTAGGGCTTATTTTTGGTAGAAATAGCATTAACAATGGTCGAATAATGATGATGTAACAGTGTATGACGTTTCCGTTATCAGGCCTTCTGTCCAACACCACCTAAAGAGAAAGCCTGAGCGCGGAAACGTCATACATTGTTACATCATGATACGAAGTCATAATTTAGAGCTTATTATTGGTAGAAATGCGAATAAAGATGACTTTTTATGATGATGCAACAATGTATGAAATTTTCGCGCTCAGGCTTTGAGTAGAGGTGGTGTTGTTCTGTCTAGGTGGTGTTGCCGCAGATTACTTATTACACAGATGGGACAATCAATGTTAAAGTAGTGGAAACAGCATGGCTCATTGTTTTGACGTCATTGATTGTTACAAAGTCCCTCTGTACCGCTGGGCGCGCTGCTTCGAAGCATTGTTTTTCCATTTATTTTCATGTGTAATGAAGAATTCTGTATGAAAATTTCAAAGGGATATGCTATTTATTTTTTTACGTGATGGGAAGTGCATGATTCATGTTTTTTTCTTAAATAATAAAATTTAGTACAGTCACTGATTACAGCGCACCTGGCGATACAATCACGTGACCTGTTTCCATTTCCTCCATAATGACGTCATCATTTGTCCCATCTGTGTAATAAGTAATCTGTGGTGCTGCTCTGATGCCCGTAGATATGGCTTCGATCCCGGCCGAGGACGACGAGGATTTTTTCAGGGTGAAAATACTATTATATAAAAGTAAGAGCGAAAAATGTATGCACTCACTCATTCATTCATTCATTCATTACGAAATCTCCAGAACTATGAAGCCTACAAACTTGAAATTTGACAGGTATATTTCTGTCGGCTTCTAGGTGAGGGTGATAGAGGGGTCAAATCTAAGCAACATTTAACTCCTTCATTTTTTCTCTGGGGCATTGTTTTTGAGATAAAAAATGTTGAAATCCTACCTGCAGGAAACAGTTGTTTGGAATCTGTGGAGCCACTTAAACACATTGGTATAACACACCCCAGAGGGATCCGATGAAGAGCTGGTAACCGGAATCGCCATAGCTGCGGACCAGATTCGCGAAGAACCAGGAAATTTGAACTTTTTACGTCAGTCTAAGGATAATTCTCTGAAGGCAATTAGAATATTGCAGATTAGAGAAACTAAATTTTGTTGTCTCTTAGGCTTTTGGGTTCTAAACATCTTTTCCTTTAACTATGGCTAACCTATAGACTGTATATTTGTAGCTACTCGTGTATACGAGCAAATTGAGGCCCTAATTTGAAATGAGCACAAGCGATATAGGATATAGTAGATATTTTCTTCTAAATAATTGAATCGTTGCAACGATATCTAATAATAGTTATTTGCAATTATAGAATTTATATATTGTATCCCCTGAAATTATGCAGATTTTAATTCGATAAGAAATTTCTCCTTCAAATAATTTTTCTGCTAAAATAAAGCACGGATGCTAATCTAATTTCCCTTTACAGCCTTCATTATTATTTCATAGGTAAACATGGAAGAAGATTTCTTGCCTTACCTGATTTCATTTACCTTGAACTGCTTATATACTTTAATTTCTATTTGCTTATTTTCTAACAAGTTTAAGAAAACATGATGTTTTACTCTTTGATGCTAATAAACTTACTTTTGAAGGACGATCAATACCTTCGTGATGCTTCTCCCTTACAGCCAAGTGGTTAATTCCATTTTTCCCGAAATCCTCCTTCCAACCCGAATAGTCTTATCTGTTACGAATAGTCGAGATCACAGTAAAAGAATTTTATCCAACCACGTCGCGAAAAGGCATTTTAATAATTAAGAGAGGAAATACCTTTAACCAGTAAGGGGGTTGTCATTCTTTGTTACCATGGCGACGCCTTCGCCCAGCATTCCACGGAGGAAGTCGATCTTCTTTCTCTTCCTCGTGATTTTATCATTGTTCAATTGTTATGCCGAGAAGGAATGTAAGTAGTAAAGAAATTCTTTCGAATAATAGAGCGTAATATTTTTTAAGTATTACCTAGGCCTAATGCAATTTTAATACGCTATGTAAATTATGCAAACTTCTTGTTCAATAACGTTCATTAAATTTCATAAAATCGGTTTCTAAAGGGCATTCCTAATTCTTCTACATAAGTTACATTAATATCCTTATTTACTCGAATTATTAGCAAAATCAATAATTAAATCAGGATTTTCATCACATAAACATAATTTCATTAATAGATTAAATTTAAAAAAAAAGGCTCTACTACAAAGAAAAGATTTTATAATATAGACTTTTACAGCTTTTTGCATTTGCTTTAACGCAATGTTCAAAATAATTAACGCAGTTTTCAAAATATTTAATGCAGTTTCCAAAATAATTAACGCAGTTTTCATTGGAATTGCTATATTTTTAGAAAATTTAACACTTTTTTGGGGGTAAGATTTACTTAACTTTTACTGCTTTTTAAAATGATTTTAGCGTCATTTAAATGAGTAAACAGCATAAACAGATTTGGTTTATAACAGCATAAATAATTTCTTTTACAGTAAATAAAAAAAATCACTTTTTGTACACTAACAATCATACCAATTTTTATACAATGAAATAACTTAGCCACATCTTAAGATTTAAATTACGTATAATCTTTTTTTTTTCTGTCGTTTTTTTTACAGTAAATTGTAAGTAACAATTGTAATTATATATGCGTATTCTCGCCAATCATCATTGTCTTGAATAATTACGGTGCATGATAATAATAAAAAAACGTTTTATACAGTCATTAAAAATTCTACATATTTACAGTAACTTACGATTTAAACAGCATTTCTTTATTTTTTAAATATTTAACAATAACTTGTAATTTTTGTATACATACTGTGGAGTCCGGTAGTTGTATAAACATTGTAAATTCATTAAACTTTTACTAATACATTGTGAGTTCTATAAAAAGTTTATGCTGTTAACTCATTTAATCGACGCTAAAATATTTTAAAAAGCAGTAAAAATTAAATAAATTTTACCCAAAAAAGTTGTTAAGTTTTCTAAAAATTATAATAATTCCATTGAAACTTGCGTTAATTTCAATGAAAACTGCGTTAATTATTTTGAAAATTGCGTTAAATATTTTGGAAACTGCGTTAAAGATTTTGAAAACTGCGTTAAAAATTTTGAAAATTGCGTTAAAGCAAATGCAAAAAGCTGTAAATAAAATATGTTTCTTAATGTTTAATAACTACAGCTAAATTTTATTTGTTTAATGTCTTTAAGGAAATAGCAATCTTTCATTAATGATCGCTAATTAGTTATCTCCAGAAGTTAGAAATTTTCATGAAGCTTTTATATTTTATAACACCGAAATATGAACTCTAGCAATCAGAATACATTCTAAGGACAATACTTACAAAAGGGCAAATGTAGTTTGATTAAAAGTAGCCAATAAGGAAAAAATGATGAAATTATATCTTAAATGAAAGATATTTAATGTTTTGAAAAGGTGTCACTGGCTTAGCTGTTATATCAAAAAATTTTATTAAAAAGGAGAAAACGAAGTCATATTCATTATCCAGACAATGGTAAACATTTCAGAGTGGAAAAAGGGGAAACTAATAGATAAGAATTTGTTGAGGTACAATTGTAAATGCTGTAAGATGGAAATTATTTTAACTCCACATTGAAAAAAAAGTCAATGAAAATAAATCAGAATCATATATCAGGATAATCTTATAAAACAAGCTATGAGATAAAATAACTTCTATATCTTATGAAAAATCAATAGCATAATCTAAGAAGCAATCCATTTCATAGTGAAGTGAATAAATATGCCGATTATGTTCATTTCAAAGTAAAAGAAGATATAAATGTCGTTAATGCGTATAATTTTTTTATAAGTTTAATGAATGACAGACTACTATATAATTTTTTTTCTGTGTTCCTAGCTCCTTATTTAAAGATACTTAAAGAAAAGTGAATTAAGAATGTAGTGCGAAATTGGGAAAATCGTTACCAGCAAATAAACAGTCGAGTCACATTAACCTGACTACCTGTTAATATCGGAATAACCGCCATGTGCAACTCGGACAGCGGCTAGGCGGACTGGAAGAGACTCAATGAGGTACTAGAAAGTGTTCACAGGGATATTGAGCCATGCTGACTGCAATTCAGTTGATAGCTGTTAGAGGGTGTGAGATGGAATACCAACGGAGCCATGTCCATTTAGGTGATTCCATGGAGCTGTTGAGTTTAAGTCCTGGAAATTTGGGGGCCAGGGAAGTATAGTAAAGTCTTTCTCGTGCTCTTCTGACCACTCACGTACAATTCCAGTTGTACGAGATGTCGCATTGTCGTGCTGGAAGATGCCATCATGGCCAGGAATTACATTGTCCATATATGGCTGTACATGGTCAGCAAGGATCGATACGTACTTAAATCGATTCATATTGCCATCCACAAAGATGAGTGCACCTATAAAATGCCACGAAAACATTCCCTAGACCATAGCGCTATTCCGCCAGCTTGTTGCCGTCCACAAATGCTTGAAGACTGTGTTTTCCGATGGAGGAAAAAACGTAATTCATCTGAGAAAGCAACCTTTTGCGAATTAGTGGATCTACAACGCCTGTACTCTGTCGTGCAAATTCCAGCCTCTTCCGCCGATGCACAGTCGTTAGCATAGGTGCTGTTACCATCTGTCTGCTGCGGAGCCCCATACGCAGCAACGTTCGCTAAAATGTCTTTCTGGAAACACTTGTAATAGCTTCCAGGTTCATTTGGGCAGTAAGTTGATCTGCTGTTGTACATCGATTCGCCCGAACGCACCCCCGCCCCAGCAGCCGTTTACTACTTTGATGTATGGCTCGTAGAGCACCACAATTTCTATGTCGCTTATTTTCTACAGTGCTATTTTGCCACAGCAGCAGGCGAACAGTTCACAAACACAGCAGTTTCTGAAGTGCTGCCACCTTGGCCCAAAAACTAATGACACAGGCCAACAAAAAGCAACTTTTTAAAAACTTTTTTTAACGTTAAGAACTGTTTCGTATGCTTTTATTTGTGCTGAATCCGTATCTGACCTCAGTTATTTTTATTACCCGGAGATTTCTTGTTTTACAGTGAAACATTTTAAATTATTCAGAATTTTGAGCCTGATAAATTTCCTTATGGCCCAAAACTATGGATACTTTAACATTGCAGCCGCTTTTCGTCACACTCATTACTTTAATTTTGCAGTCTTCATATGCATAACTTGGAAACGTGACTGATAGAAAAAAATCTAAAAGCAGATTCGGATTCTCTCACATAAACCCACAAGAATAAGGCAAATTCATTCATAAGGTCTATTCATTCATTGACTTTTTGTACGTCTATTTATGCATTGGAACAATTGAAATGTTTTTCGAATGCCTACAACCACAGTATATTCTCACCCAGTTTGTTGATGCACGTCACTATTGTCTCATTTATTTAGTGCCTTTTCCGATTGGTTATTTATACCTGACATCGCAAATAGAAGGTGGTATTTATGTGACTCGACTGTTGTTAAGTACCGAAAGGTGCTTTAAGCTTTTGCCTTGTCCGATCGTCCGTCCGTAACTCGATTTTCTCGAAATGTATGAAAGATTTTAAAAATCTGTTTTCATCCACTATTCGATAGAAATGGGACAGAGCACGTACGAGTTCGAAGATGGCAGAAATCGGTACAATGGCACGCGCTCTAATGTTGCTATTATGATACTCTCTAGAAGTTTTCAATGCTATGTAACATGTCATACCAATCGTAATGACGAGCCATGAACGAATATAACGTTATTAAGTACTGTTTCGCCAAGGGATAAATTTAGTTCGAAGATAGTCGAATTGGTTTACTGGCACGTAGCCATTATCCCTTAGAAATTTTCAAATGCTAAAGTATGGCATGTAGTACATCAAAGAACTTGTAACGGTGAGTCATGAATGAATATAACGAATAATAATAAGTTCGAGATAGTCGAAACTGGTTCAGTTGTACGTGAAATTTTCAATGCCAAAATGTGACATGTAAGAAAATCAATCAATTCCTAGGAACTACTCAAGAATAAATATGATGTATATAATTATAGCAAATTAACTGTAATAGCAAATTTCAGTTAGGCCTAATAAATTAACATCTAATTGTTGTCAATAGGAAACTTGACACTATAATTATTATGATTTTAGCGCCACCTAGTATTGACATTTAAAATTATTATATTGTAAAATGGCGGATTCTTCAATAGAAAATGCTGTAAAACGGTCACTAAAAAGGACGTGTGGCGGCATGTATTGCTGCATCCTAGGATGTAATTCGAATAGTTATTCGATACCAAAGATATCTGTTTAATTTGCCAAGTATAAAAAAGAATTCTGAATGGCAAAATAAATGGATTAAAATAATTAGGCAGATAAAGTATTAACTCTTTTTAATACTTACACAAATGCATTAATGGTTTTATACATATTTACATTTTCGATAGTAAGGATAAAATATGGAATTCAAGTAAATACAGCAAGATATGTGGAAAACGTTTTTACTGTGGCCATCCAATAAACCATCCAAATAGTGCCGATTACATGCCATCTTTATTACACAATCTAAAAATATTTCCAATCAAGCAAATGAAAATCTTTATTTACAATATAAAAGTACAAATTTTACACACTAGATGGCGCAAAATGTAAAGCGACTGCAGCGCCCCTGCCAGGTTTCTTAATGCCTATTAGCAATTAATTCTTAAGCCTAACTATAATGTTATCAACAGCTAATTGTTGTTAGGCGTAATGTTATCGAAAGGTAATTTCTAGCCAATGATATCAACAACAATAAAGTCTGTATCAAGCCTTCTATGAGTGTGTTAACGCAGGCGCATGTCTAAATAACTGCCTGGAAAATAACTGCTGCAAAATATTTGTAATTACAAATCTGAAATTGTACTTAATTTGTTAATATGATGTATTTTAAATTTTAATGTGCAAACATTCCAAAATTTTTAAAAAAATTATATTTCGACTCTTCCAGCATTGTTAACGCTAGCTTGGAACACTCGCCTGTTACGAAGGCATTGTTGTAGCACGCGCTTTCGTCAGCTCGCGTGCGCTTCATTAGCGTGCCGTTGTTCCAAAAAGAAAGAAAAATGATGTGGCAAACTTTTGAAAATTAGAAAAAGAAATTTATTCATAATTAGAAGTTTAGAATGCCACTTACAAGGAAAAACAGTGTTGAACAGAAGGCACAAAACGTCGCGTCAATATGCAAACAAACTGTAATGATGACGAAAGAAGAGAAGGGCAGCAAATAGTAAATACTCAAGCTCGTCGAAATTCTGGACAGGATGCTGAACGTCATGCTGTTGAACAGGTGCAGCATATCGAAACTCATTGACAGCGTCGTGACATTGAACAAGGGCGAAACACAAAAGATCATAGACAAGGCAGACAAGATCCACAGCGTCGTGCTGTTAAGCAACAGCTCACAGCTGTAAATCGAAATACCCGACAAAGCGAAGAATGGAAGAAGGCGGCAACGCGGAAACATGACAAAAATAGGGCAGGCCTTTCCAAACCGTGTGTGGTTGCTATTGTGGGTCAGTGTGGCACAAGCCGTCTACTAGTGTTGGGACAAAAAAATCACTTTCGCCCTGTGGATGCTCCAGCGACCTTATAAATAGTTTGATTTGCATGAAGAACAGGGGGAAGATAAACGTAAACTTCGATAATAAAAAAAAGGCTCCCAAACTAGCGCTGTCAAATGGATTTCAGCTTCCAGAAATTCCTGATCAACTTAAAGATTTGACCGAGTACCGGGGCTGTCAAGTAGAGGCGTATTTCTATCTGATGACGCGATTTAAAACGTTTATCCAGCCGAAGATCTTTACGGATTATTTTATGGAAAGTTACCCGAGACACGCCTATGCGTTTTACAATTTGGAAGAACGACTCGTTGCAGCAAGATTGCCTTTCATGCAATTGCGTGAGAGAGTCACTCAAGGTCAGGTTGGGCTGGCCAGGTTGACTGAGGTGTACTTCACTGCAGTACAAATGTGTTAGAAACCTCAGCCAATCTGGCCAGCCAAACCTGCCTTTGAGTGACTCTTTCTCGGCCATTTTCTCAAAATTTTTCAAGGGGAAGGGTGCGATTAAAAATTGTTTTTAGACTTATGTGGTGTTGCTCTACAGGGTGGGAATCGGAAATTTTTCTCTATCTTTAATAGTTTTCGAGTTATTGATTTTTCAATTGAAAAATGGAAAGAAAAATTCTGCGACCTATGTTGGAAAAATGGAAAGAAAAATCATTACCTATGTTGGAGACGATTCTCCAGTTAATAATTATTATTATTCAGTTTTCGAGTTATCAAATGGATGACCCTAAATTTTGGGGTCAAAGTCAAATTTGAGTGCGGCAATGAATTCCCCACCCCTCTATTACCTATAAACCACACTCATCAGATCTCGCCTACCTGGCAGCTTTGAGATATCTGCCATGTTACCAGACTTTTTGAACACCCTGTATATTGACAACACCCTGTTACCACATTCGGTGGCCTGGTGGGCTTTCACTGAACGCTTCTGTGAAGTTAAGCTACATCAGGCACGGCTAGTCACTGGATGGGCCATCATCTACACCCCCCCCCCCCCCCCCCGGCTTCTGCGACCATCATACAGCAGTCGTGAATCCAGGTCCATCCAGGGACCCAACTCGTCGGCCTCTGGCCATACAGGCCCTGGATGGATGTATTGGATCCCAATTCATAAAAAATAAATAAATAAAAAATAAAATAAATAAATAAATAAAAATAAAATATAACATAATTTAAAATAATTTTATTTACCTTGCGAGAGAAAGTAACAATATTGGACTAGTTACTTTAAGCCGTTTTTCGTAATTACTGCAAACTTGCTATATATTGCAAAAAAACCTTCGAATCATCTGCATAAAGAATTATTTTAATATTTTCATTATTAATAATTGAGCAATATAAAAATTAAAGCAAATTCGACCAAATGGAGAACCTTGTGGAACTCCACTAAGAGTGCTTCCGAATGCAGCTAGACCAATCGAGCTCTTTTTAATATATTGAGAATTTTATTCAAAACCATGCAAATATGTGAAGGACATCCAATCAACGAAAATTTTTCAAGTAGACGTTTCAAATGCTTCGATAGAGTGGCATAAAAAACGTCCAGTTGAGACCGCCTTTCAAAATATCTTGCAATATCCGAAGAAAGCGAAAACAAATATGCGAAAGTGAAACGGTGCATAACAAGCTGTGGTGAATAAAGACCTGTAAATTTTGAATAACATAGTTAATTCTTCATCTATATATATTTATGGAAACGGAATGACGGAAATTGGTCTAAAATCGTGCCAGAAGATGGATGTTTTGTTTTTGAATTGGAAAAATATTTGCATACTTTCATTGAACAGGACAGTCGCCGTTTTAATAATTAAATAACGGTCTTAAATTAAATGTATCTAAACATATCTTCAGTTTTTCATTTAATTAATTGTATATGACAAAGTTATATTTAGATTAATATTTTTACAAATAATTAAATAAATAAAAAAACTAATTAAAAATGTGGCTTTAATTAAGTTAATTTTTATGTCATTATAAAAATTTCAAATTGTTTTATTCTCCAGTTTCATATCCTAAATTCATTCGTGGTTTTGAAGAGGTCGTTCTAAATCCTGGTGAAAACATTAAGTTGGAATGTTCGGCAAAAGGAAATCCAATTCCTACTATCACATGGATGGCTAATCATAAAGAAATTACTACAAACAATCGTTTTTTTATTGAGAAAGACGTGGTCGAATTTCAGACTGTTGTTAGTAAATTGACGATTACCAATTTAAGGACAGAAGACGGAGGACTGATCGCCTGCAATATCGAAAATTCAGAAGGGTCTATTAGCCACATGAAAAGACTGAACATCAAAGGTATGAGAAAAGAAAATAAATAAAGACTTAGACCTATATTTTAAGAAAAATATGTTTGAGGGCTACTTACAAAGTCAAGGCAACTATTGTTTTTGCAGGCAAATGTGTTATAAAAAGATTTTATAATATACACACGCAAATACACAATGTACTTTACCAATAATGTCTGTTACATGGGTTATTCAGGAAGTATTGTATAAAGGAAGAAGAGTGAAAATCAAAAAATTTATCTACCGTTGAGTACAATAACATTAACTGACATTAACACATTAAGAACCCACGAAGTAATCTCCAAAGCAATCAATCGTTCGCTGCCAACGATGAGGAAGGCAAAAAATACCATCAGGTGCTCCACTGTCCAATCTAGTAATCTCGCGTCGCGCTGAGTTGGCGATGTCTTCTCGTGTAGTGAAGCGTTTGCCACGCAATGAAGCTTTCAATTTTGGTATCAAATCGAAATTGCATGGTGACAGATCGGGCGAGTACGGGAATGGTCTAGTACTTCCCATCTCATCATTAAGACTATTGTGTTCAACATTATCGCGGTAGATGATTTTTATTTATTTTTACTCTTCTTCCTTGTCTACAATACTTTCTGAGTAATCAATGTAACAGACATTATGGTAAAGTACATTGTGTATTTTCAAATCTATATTATGAAATGTTTGTAAAACAACACATTTGTCTGCAAAAAAACAATTCCCATTACTTTGTAAGGGACCCTCGTATATTAAAAATATATTTAAGAAATTATGTTATACTAGCAGACCCAGCAGTGCTTCGCTATTGTTATACAGGGTCTTTATAATTAAAGTTCCATTTTGACATGGCCATAAA
>JAHWFO010033869.1:3310164-3387376 GCA_023313115.1 Rhysida immarginata
TTTATGGCCATGTCAAAATGGAACTTTAATTATAAAGACCCTGTATATGAGCGCCTTTTAAAAATCAACTAATGGAACGCCATCTTGTGACTTTTCTACGAACTGTACTAAGCTGAGCAAACTTCAAGAACTTTAAATTAAGATATTTTTTTTATCATAAGCCTATATGTTGCCGCAAGCTACGCTCAACTTACCTGTGTAAACCATGAAAATTCGTTATGTAGTTTTGGAGATTAACGTGTTCAAACAGACAAAAGTTTTTAAAAACGTTCTTATTGTGTTCTGTTACAGTCCTCTCCAATTACTGGCCCTGTAGCTGAGTGAGTTTGACGCAGTGCCGGGGAAAAAGGTGGAGAGTAATGTTCAAATTGTAGTACAGGGTGAGTTTTTTAAAAGTGGCACGTGTGAAGGCGTGTCCACATGTTCCTGAAGGCACGAGCAAGGGTTTCCGCTGGAATGACCTGAGTGGCTGCCTAGATGTTTATGTTGAAGGTAGGCGACTGTGCGTGGATTGTTCTGGTAGACCACACCTTTCAGTACACCCCAGAGGAAGAAACCGCAGATCGATAGATCTGGCGACCGTGATGGCCAGGGCTGTTCTGTTCCTCGACTGATCACATGTTCGAGTGAGAACACTTCCTGGATACGGGCAAGTGTTGCGTGTGCAGAATGGGCTGTTGCACCATCTCGCTAAAAATAAGCATTAGCACGCTCGCCATCAGTAAGTTGTGCTGCAAACATGTTAAAGATGTTGTGCACATAACGGTCACTATTCACAGTTTCATTGAAGAACACAGGGATGATGCGGCAGGTGGACACAGCACACCACAGTCCAATTTTTTGTGGATGCAGTGGAGACTCGATGAACACATGCGGATTGACGGAAGACCAGTGGCGCATGTTCTGTGAGTTGACGTAACCGGACAGATAGAACCACGCTTCATCTAAGATGAACACATAACCATCCTCCAGAACCTCCGGAGCAATGGTGCTCAGGAACCATTCACAAAACTGAACCCTTGTCCACATCATGCAACTGATGCACAGTGGTCATTTTGAAGGGGTGTAAGGGTAAATTCTGTTTCATAATCTTCATTGTACTTGACTGAGACAAACCCAGTTGCTGAGACAGCCGCCGTGATGACGTTTTGGAACTGCGTAGCATGTGTTCTTCAGCAGCAGCAATGGTTGCTGTCGTATGGACCGTCCTTTTGCGCACTTTCTTTGCATTCAGTACTGATCTGGTTGCATGCCATTTCGCAATTAAGTTTTGCATTGCACTCTTAGTAGGAGGTTTTGCAGGCACAGCACCAACTTGAAACTTAATTTTAAACTCATCTGCAGACTGTTTCCATGACCCATGCCGTGCATAGTGCTTTACTACAAAAATGCGCTGTTGCAAATATAACACCATTTTTGCCACTTCGCACAAACGACTACCATGCACACCAATGCGCATTATCAACTGCGCAATATCACAAGAATGACAAGTCATTTGAAAACTTACTATGCAGTATTTCACGCCGGACCACTTTTAAAAAATTCACCCTGTATTTTCATTCAGAAATTGCAAAATTTCATCAAAAAAAAGAGTCCGAGCAGCGCCGGGTATATCAGCTACTTCATAATAAATCGAAAAATAATCCTAGATACTTTAATAAATTTAAAATCAAATAATAAAATCCATATATCCATCTTTCAACATGCGAGTTTGTATGTTAAATTATGAAAACCAAAAAAAAAAAAAAAATCCGGAAAACATAAAATACCGGAAAATTGGATCCAGGTAATTAAAAAATGAACCAAGCAGATAGTTTATCTCGTTAATTGCAATCACCGTACCAAATTTCATTATTCTAGACCTATTTTTACTCGCGAAATACTGTATAAACTGCGAGAAATCGCATATATATTTACGGAGAGCCATAAGGGGGCAAAGGGGTAAAATCAGAAATTATTTTTTTGCAAATTATATGAACCATTCTTGGTGCAAATATCTAAGTTGTACGTGAATTTGCCACAGAGTGGGGTTGACCGAACGCGAACGTCAAAGTTAGGCCTATTTGGGGATTTTTTTTTTCTGCCTCCCTAATAATGGATTTTCAAATTCAACGAATGCTCCCTTTTTATATACGTCTTGTACATGCTCGTGGTCAATTCTGAAGTTAGACGACAAAGACACAAAACGGGAGGCCAATCTTTGGGCCCTCCTAGCGCCCCTCACAAAGCGCAAAATCGAAAAACCCAGAAATTCGTTTTTTTGGAAATGTCCCCGAGAACCTTCCCTCCGAATTTCGTTGTTTTATCTTTATTCTCCGCGAAGTTGCATCAAAATACCATAAAAATTTTTGAAACACCCCCGAAAATCGATTTCTTTTCAGTTTTCGCGCCCTTAAAATTCGAATATCGAAAATCGGGGAATATACTTTATTGGGAACGGTAGCTGAAACCTTCCTGCAAAATTTCGAAGATCTGCGTTTATTGGGGGCGGAGCCAAGCGACCGAATGTGCAATTCCTTTCTGCCTCCCTGGGTAGGCAGGGTTTCCGAAATTCGAAAAACCCCGTGTTAGCACGCCCCTACGTTATCTGTCAGGCCATAATTATGATCGCGGGGGGGGAGAGCCCGATAGAGTGACGTCATCACCAGCAGCGTCATCATCATCGTTTCGAGCTCGGAGTGGAAATCAAATGCGAGAAATCGAGCGATCATCATCGGAATCAGCGTCATCGCCGTCAGTTGGAAAAAGAGCGAATGGAGAGAGAGAAAGAGCGATGACGAAAAGGACGTCAGAAAAAAATTTGGAAAAGGAAGAGAAAGAGCGGTTAGAGGAAAAATAGAGGTTTACGACCGAGGGGAAAAGGAAAGTAAAAGGACGGTAAATGGAGAGATTGAGAGCTCACGGAGAGAAGAAGAAACATGCATAGACTGGATTATCAAGGACTATTGTCAGAGGGTTTTCGAGACGGAAACGAGCAGTCTTTGTGAACGACAGGTGATACGGTCGCCATTACGAGGATACGTAAGCGATTCACCGATATGCGTGTTGAACATCTCCATTAACGAAATTTCGCAGAAGGAAGGCTTTTTCCTTAACGTAGGCGGCAGTGCTGGTGTTCGTTATGTGATTATCTGCCCCTGGACTCTAAAAGCTTACCTGGAAGAAGACCTCGGCGGGATTGTGAGCTTACCGAAGGAGTAGCTGGCTAATCTCGTTATTTTGTTGCGGCTCCAAGATTGTTAAATTGGGAGCGCACTCATTTCTGCATTGTTCTCAACGTGCCTCTTCAAAGATATTATGCTAATGCATTTACGTTTGGAATTATCTTTCATAGGATGGACAGTATATCACGGACACTGTGACCATCACGAAGATGCAGTAAGTGACTTCTTTATTTGTTAATTGGATAAGGAGGGTTATTGCACCCCGGAGTCGGATATTATATTGCGTATTGGATTAGGACTCAGTTATTCAGGATTTTGTTAAAAAGAAATTAGAGTGCTGGATATTTGATGTGCCCTGGCTGTTCCGAAGTATTTAGGTGTCGGGAAGTGGCTAATTGCAAGCCGTGACACCGAAGCGGAACTTTTATGTGTAATGCTATTGCGCATTATTATTGGGAACACTATATTTTTAAGGAAGCCCATTCGAGACTAGTTTATGTTTGTTTACTGTTCCTAACGACTGACCAGGAACTGCATACTAATTACCCCATTTAGATTCGGCTGTAATTGTATACAAGTTTGTGCATTTTATGGATGACGGACTCGGGAGTCCATCGACTTTTATTTGAATCATTGAATCTTAGGCTGTATGCACAAGGAGTGTGGCCGGGAGCCTCTCTTTGGTGCTTTAAATTCAAAGTTTGAATTAAAGTTTGTTTTTATGTTTCCCCTCATTATTTGTGTTCATATAATTCTTTGCTTCCACTGTTTAGCACATGACACTATCCGTCCTATGACCTTACCGAGTTTCGAGTAGGTGGCTTTAGTAGATTTTGCTGTGCGTTGATGAGTCGTCAACCAGCTTCTTTGAAGAGATGGAAATTGATAATAAGATGGGTTGTTTCCCGTTAAATTTTGACGGGATCCATCAATATATATATATATATACACAGGGTGTTTTTGAATTGAGTACAGATTTTTTGGGAGATGATAGAAGAGGTCCTTAGAAGTATTTTTTGTCATATGAACATGGGGTCCTCGCAGCTCCGTTTACTTAAAATACTGCATTGAACAATCAAATGACACAGGGACGCAGTGTGCGTTGGTAGGCCTAGATTATTTTATTTTTAACAATTAACACAAGCAATCTACTGTATGACTTTTACAGTAATTGTTCGAAATGACCGCCATTTGCTTCATAGCACAATTCGCAACGCCTTATGATGGATTGATGTACGCGTGGAAACAGTTGATTTGCACGGTCGCTGATATCACCTGCTGCCGCGACAACACGAGCCGCCAATTCTTCTTCGGTATCTACAGGTTCGGAGTACACCATTGATTTTATGCGATTAGTTCATTTACATATGGACTAATCGTATTTTACAAAGGGGTTGGATACCATGGAATCTCCTTGACGAAGTTTGTCCTAAGACTTTTCAACAAACAAGCACGTGCACCTTGAAATTTCTTTGCAAACAATTACTTTAAAAATATGTGAACTTGATTTATGTTTGTTTGCTTGCATATGTGAACAATTAGCCCGTCGTGTTTGTTTCAGTTGTGTTTGTATGTTGCGTCAACAATGGTTGATGAAATTAATACATGCCGTAGCCGGCCCCATTTAAAACTGACACAGTCCATTTAAACAGCTTCATTCAGGACATAATTCCAAGGTCTGTGACTGAATACAACTCTATTGAAGCGGTTACGTGTTGATGAGGCACTAAACAGAGTTCCTCAGCTCTCTCAATCCATCTCTGAAGTATTTTGTAATATAGACAAAACTAAGTCGGTACTCATAGCCTTTCCTTGATATTCTAAAATGTTAAGGATGGAATATCGAATTTTCCTGGGCAAACCTAACTGGAAACAAAACTCCAATGCGAAAATTTGAAATAATTCTTTTCGTTTTCCGAATTGAATATTTATTTTATTAAGGATTTTCCATGTCTTCTTATTTATATTCAAATTCAGATATTGCAAAATTTCATTAAACAAACGGACCGAGCAACGCCGGGCAGATCAGCTAGTTAATTACTATTACCACGGTCTATAGATATTTATGGTCATCGAGCTCCATTGTTAAAATGGAGCTAAAGTTTCTAGCTCCCGGTAGAGCGGGAACTCTATTGAAAAGTGGCGCTGCATGTACAATCGTCCCAACTGCCCCTGCAGCGCCGCCCTATCGGCAGATAGTAACTTACTTTCATGTTCAGTTTCAATGAAAATCTCTATCGCAGGTTGCGGTCGGCCTTAGTGTGATCTATGCGGCACCTGGCGCGATCTGTTTTCCTTAGCTTCTCGAAACAATGGAAAATGGCCGAAGCCAACACCACCTAAAGAGAAAGCCTGAGCGCGGAAACGTCATACATTGTTACATCATGACACGAAGTCATAATTTAGAGCTTATTATTGGTAGAAATGCGATTAAAGATGACTTTTTATAGTGATGTAACAATGTATGAAATTTTCGCGCTCAGGCTTTGAGTAGAGGTGGTGTTGCCGAAGCTCGATGACCATGAATATCTATTACTAAAAAAAATTATTTTTTTGTCCGCAAAAAACGCATTGTTGCATGAAAATGAGTTTCCCCCCGTGGTAAATTTTGAATACCATTGTTATAGCCTTTGGTTTTGCTCATAACAGTGCTCATTAAGCTGTTGATTATTGGCGAAAAAACGAATGATTATGCTTAGATAAATATCCAAACGGGATAGCTTATTTACCATTCGTAATAAATAATAATAAATGCCATCAAACAAAGCTGATACAAACAATGTATACGTAATCTTGGCAACATAGCGATGACATTAGCCGATTATATAAATGGACTGAAAACTCGGCGTCGCCCGGGACTTTACTTATCCTCTTATTGGATTGACCTGCCTCAGATTAAAATATCCATTTTCACAACCGGGAAATATCACTGGATACTTTAGATCTCATCTTTCCTTCGAAGTTTCCCTTGCCCCTGACGTAGTTCTTATACCCTCCTGTTCTAGACGAAGCTCCCGTTGTTCAGATGTTCCAGATGCCCATTTGTCTTTTAGCTGCAGTGTTTCCTGACCAATACTCGTTTTTTCTCTTTCTCTTTCCTTTCCAAACACACAAACAAATACACAAACTTTTGTCAGTCGTCTGGACATTTGTTAGAGGGCTCAAGGGAGACACGTGTTTCTCCTTTGCCTCCTCGATAGACACTTCCCTATCCTTAACGTGTGCTGTACGCATTTTATGTTCAATAGCATAAAACGAATGTTTTGTCATTGCATCATAATTTTATGCTCATTCTTTGCTCGACTTTTTGAAAATAAAGTTCAGAAGTTGGTAGATCTGCTCACGAAATGTCAAATATTGGCGAGACTCAGCGGCTTTTACGTACATCTTTTACTGTGGCTAAAAGAAAAATTGCCTCCCAACAAAATTAACGATTTTATTACTGCAGAAATTCCTATGTCAACAGTGACAAAAAAACTAAACGACACTGTCAAAAACATGATCCACGGGCCATTCGGGCACACGACAAACACAATCATCCCCGTGCATGAAGGACGGAAAGTGAACCAGGAAGTGCCCCCGGGCGCTTCTAATGCTATTTATCCCCAATCGTACAAAATTTGAATAAAACCAAACGTCAGTACCTATTCACAAAGCAAAAATAAAATCCGAATAGCAAAGCAAATCGAAGTCCGTGAGAATAGCCAAAACGTATACACAACAATAGCATCGCAAATTAAACAAATCTAAACCTGTAAAGCACAGAAGAATAGGTTGCAGTAACTGAATGAAAATACTTTTTTAAAATTTGAAAATTGACATTTCAAAAATCAGATAAGTCATCATATAATTTTATATTCAGGTACATGATTTTACTTTTCAAATGTAAAAACCATGTTATCAATGAAAGGATATTTCATTTTAAAGAAGAAAAAATCTCTTTGCTACCCAAAGTTTATTATACAAATAAAAATATTGCAACAATAAAAATTCTTCTGCTCCTCCTGAGTTTAACAATAATACTGTCGTAACAATCGAAACAGGACTGTTAGCCAATAGGATCGCCTGAAGCTACACAGACACAAACATACAGACTTTTGGTTTTATATATATATAGATTAAGCAAAAAGTATAGGCAATGTAATAAATATAATTAATCATAATTTTTTCATCTTGGCAGGAAAAATTGGTTTTTCATCAAATGTAAAAATATCCGCTGTATCTGAGAGCACTGTGAGATTGGACTGTCCTTATTATGGATTCCCCATTAGAAAAATTATCTGGATGAAAGGTACAAACGTTTAAAAATATAATTTTGATTTAAAAATATGCGAAATTTATTGCTAAAAATTTCTTTCTTCAGATTCTAAAAATATATTTGTCAACAGACGCCAATTTCCTTTTGAAAACGGAACGTTAGTCATAAGTGATATTCAACGAGAGAGTGACAGCGGAATATACGAGTGTAGTGTAACGGATGGTAGTGGTACTACTGAAACAGGATTTATTGACGTTAATGTTATTGGTAGAGTATAAACATTGTTCCCTCAGTATAATGGTTAACAGTTTCATAATTTTAACAGTAATCATGAAATTAAATTATCATTTGAACAATAATTTTAATTTCAAATGTAATCATGAAAAACTTACGGTAATATAAAAAAAACTCCACTTGGATTTCTGAATTTTCATAAAGACTCTTCCAATCTTAGGAAATGTTTAAAATAATTGCTGAAAAAAATAAGTTTTTAATGAAATTCCAGCCACGTAAAAAATTTCTATGCTACTACGTATACTTTTATGCGGTCTACCGTCACTTCGACATTATACAGAAGTTGAGTCAAAAGTAGTGGCCGACTCGGGAGGGGGGGGGGTAGAGTTTGACGAATTCTGGGCAAAGACCATTTACCACAAGGGTATATCGCAGTTTATTAAGAAAAAAGAGTGAATAGAAACGTCAGTACGAACTTGAATGCCATAGACATTGTGCCACCTGCGTCAGCCAGTGTAAAAATATGGCAGAAAAATTAGTGATACGCAAGCTCCTTAGTCACTATTGGAAAAAGGGGACCAGTGCGCGAGCAACAGCCGCTGAAATTTGCAGGGTGGAAGGTTAGGGTGTGACCAATGAACGGACAGCACGACGGTGGTTCTCTCGCTTTTTGTCTGGAGACATGGGCCTGGAAGATGCGCTAAGGAGCGGAAGACCTAAAGAAGTGGATGTCTCAGCCCTACGGCAACAAGTGGAAGCCAACCCCGGCAGTACCACTCGTGGACTAGCGGCGAACATCGGGGCATCATAATCGAGTGTGGTTCGACATCTGCACGCAATGGGAAAGGTCAACAGGAACTGCCGAGTTGTGCCCTACGAGCTGAGACAACGCCTCCTAAAGATAAGGCCTGAGCGCGAAAACGTCAGACATTGTTACATCATCATCCGAAGATACGTTTAATCGCATTTCAGGGCTTATTATTGGTAGAAATGCGATTAAACGCATCTTCGGATGATGATGTAACAATGTATGACGTTTTCGCGCTCAGTCCTTATCTTTAGGAGGCGTTGGCTGAGGCCCGCGCAAACACAACAACGAGTGAATGTGTGTCGTCAACTGCTAGAAAAAAATCGAGATTCTACCACATCTAGCATACAGCCGCGACCTGGCACATTCCGACTACCATCTCTTCCGGTCCATGACGCACTTCCTGAGCGGACGCCAATGTCAGTGATGTTGAAGACGCCGTGCGTGACTGTTTCGCTCAGAAACCGGAGGAGTCCTTTCGCGAGGGCATCCGCCAACTGGCTGATGGTTGGATGAAGACCATCGAGCATGATGGACTCTACTCTGAAGATTAGCAATGAGTGGTTTCTGTCTGGTGCCCATTTAAGAGTCTGCGCGGTGATCAGCCATTACTTTTGACTCAAACTCTGTATTATGCGATCTACGGTCTGGTATCCAAAAGGTCCTCTTGCATTATAATATGTGGCATGATCATTGCTGTAGTCCTTATACAGGGTGAGGTTAAATTCGCGCATATCAAAGTTTAGCTGCCCGTAAAAGTACCAGTTTGAGAATTATATGAAAGTAAAGTATCATAGAGATTAGTTAAATAAATTGGCTTTTATTTGTAGCAGCCAAACATTAGGTGTTACAATAAATGTTGGAAATGACGTCCTTTTTCGCGAATACAAAAGCGTGTTCGTTTTACCAGACAACCTTTAGGTGTTTTTTTTTATAAGTTATCATTCTGCGCTTCATTACCCGGGAATTGTGGCCCCCTCGCTCGCCAGATTTATCACCCCCCCTGATTTCTTCCTATGGGGTTATCTGAAAAAATGTGGTTTATGTGAATAATCCATACACCATTGCTGAACTGAAAACGATCATATTAGCCATTTCTAATATCAATACTGCCATGCTTCGCAGAGTCTCACGAAATCTGGCAAATGAACTCACCTTGTGTTTGGTATTGTTTTATTAGTATTTTATATATAATTTTTTATAAGTATCGTTAAGAGAAAAATTATATACAAAAATCTGTCTATAACGATCACCCACGGGACGAAGCAAAAGTGGCCGTTAAGCTCAGATGGTCGTTATATACTACAGGTTCCATCAAAAATATTACGAATCAACAACATAATTTTAAAAAATGTTTATTTCCTTATAAAAGAATCTAAATTACTTTGTTTGCCCTTTCTTGTTTATCTAGTGAAAATTAAGTCTTCTAAATGTTTTTTTCAGTGATTTTATTGAAACAAGAGTTATTTATTTACTCTTCAGTCCAATATGAAACTTTAATATTAAGTCTTCAGTCCAATTGAAACAAACTTATTTATTAAGTGTTCAGTTTAATTGTATAGTTAATTGGGTGTTTCGTTTTAGTTATTTTATTAAATTTTTTCATGATCACGTGCTGTGAGCATATGAAACTGTTATACATTATTTTATATTTATTATGCCTTCAGTCTTAATACGAAAAAAAAACAATATTAGACCTTTGATATAATTTTTAGGGTTCCGTACGTCCGAATGAAAAACGGAACCCTTATAGGATCACTCCTGTGTCTGTCTGTCCCGGCGTCACAGCCAATTTACTCCGAATCTACAAGACCGAATAAGTTGAAATTTGGTACACATATGTATTTCTGGAACCCAAACACGGACGTGTAACGTAAATAAATGAATTTTGAATACGAAGGTCACTTTTGGGGGGCAAATTAGAAAATTAAAAAAAAAAACTTTTGCAAACTGTATCGTGTGATATATCAAATGAAAAGGCTTTATGTGAGTGTCTCAAATATATTTCCTTTATAATTTTTAAATAAATAGTTTTAAAATTATTTAAGAAACAAAATGAAAATTGACCATCCCCCCCATTCCCGAATGTACTGGACCGATTAAGTTGAAATTTAGTACACATATGTATTTCTGTGACCCAAACACGGACGTGTAACGTAAATAAATGAATTTTGAATATGGGGGTCACTTTTTGGGGGCAAATTAGAAAATTAAAAAAAAAAGTATTGCAAACTGTATCCTGTGATATATCAAATGAAAGGGCTTGTTGTGGGGGTCTCAAATATATTTTTTTTATAATTTCAAAATAAATAGTTTTAAAGTTATTTAAGAAAAAAAAAAGGAAATTGACCATTCCCCCCACCTTATCTCTGAAACTACTGAGCCTAAAATTTCGAAAAAAATACAGAAAATAGTTCTTTGCTTATAGATTACTGGAAAACCTATAAGAAGTCTATGGTCTTAAAATAACATGGTAAATCTCTCAATATTGTGCTATCGATCAGTATCTTCAGCTATTCCTGAAACTGAAACTGAAACTGAAACTGTTTTGTTCAAAATAAAAATTAGAAATTAAAAAAAATATATATAATGAACGTAAATACATTAGGAATACAGACAAATGTAAAATAAATGAGTTGTTTATCAATAATCATCCTGAATGTAAAATGCTAACTTCTCCTGCTCCTTGTCCGTGTCCATAATTGCCATAGTCTTTTAATTCCCTGGTCTGTGCACAGCACGGTCTAAAGATATTCATGGTCATCGAGCTCCATTGTTAAAATGAAGCTAAAGTTTCTAGCTCCCAGTAGGGCAGGAACTCTATTGAAAAGTGGCGCTGCATGTATAATCTGTCCAACTTAGAGAGCCTTTATATTCAGAGAGTGGCCATAGGGGGGACACAATTTGATTGGCTCCTTATATCACGTGGTACAAATCCACCATGTTTTGGCAAACATTTCAGAGTGGATAGTATAACGAACACACGAACTGCATTTTGATCCTGAATTGTAAACTACTCTTTGCTTGGAAAATTTTTAAACATGTCATTTATGATATAGCTGTTAATTTTACAGTTGACTTGTTTAATATAAATACATCAAAAAGAACTATACATAGCTGGTTTCAGCAATATTTTATTTCAGAAAAACAACATAAACATATTTACATCTTCATTAAATTTTTTTACATTTTACATTTTATTTTAAAAGAATTTTTTATTAACAAAACAAATTTTTACAGTTTTTACAAATTGGTTTCATACAATTTTAAATGAATTTCATACATTTTTAAATAGATTTAATATACTTTTAAATGAACTGAATACGCTTCTAAATGAATTTAATACGCTTTAAAATGAATTTAATACTCTTTCAAACAGATTTAATACTCTTTCAAATAGATTTAATACATTTTTAAATGAATTTAATACGATTTTAAATAAATCTAATGTATTTTAATTCACTGTAAATGGAATTTCATTACTAAACTAAGTAAAAAACCATTTTTATTGAAACCTTGTTTTAGTAAATTTACATTAAATTTTTCTTATTATTTTAATTCAATTACAGAAAACAAAATTGTAGCATAAACAAATAACACAAACGTAAAAGGAGTTAACAGTTAATTAAACTAAAAAAAATACAGTAATACCCCTAACAGTAATACTACAGTTTTTACAAATACGTTTTATACAATTTTACATGAATTTCAAACATTTTTAAATAGATTAAAAACATTCTTAAATGAATTTAATACGATTTTAAATTCATTTACCGGTGAAATACCCTCTCAGTTACAGAAATATGGAAGAATAAATATTTCTAGTATTATTCGCATTTACTTTAGTTTAATTACACAATGGTTAACTGTTACTCTTTTTACGTTTGTGTTATTTGTTTATGTTACTGTTTTGTATTCTGTAATTGAATTAAAATAATAAAATATAGATTTACCGCAAAATTTACTAAATCAATGTTTCGATAAAAATGTTTTTTTATATACTCAATTTAGTAATTAACTCCAAATACACTGAACTAAAACACGCATTATATTTATTTAAATCGTATTAAATTCATTTAACAATGTATTAAATCTATTTGAAAACGTATTAAATTCATTTAAAATTAGATTAAATCTATTTAAAAATGTATGAAATTCATGTAAAACTGTATGAAACCAATTTGCAAAAACTGTAAAAAATTTATTTTTAGAGTATTTAGTAATTAAACTTCATTTACAGATATTATATGTAATAAAATCGTATTAAATTCATTTAAAATTGTATTAAATTCATTTAAAAATGCATTAAATTTATTTGAAAGAATATTAAATTCATTTGAAAGTGTATTAAATCCATTTAAAATCTATTTAAAAATGTATGAAATTCATTTAAAATTGTATGAAACCAATTTGTAAAACTGTAATAAACATTTGAGGTATATTAATGAAAAGTAAATTTTAATAAAAATAAATTTAATGAATGTTTGATGGAAATTATTGATGGAAAACAACAAATTTAATAACTTCAAATTTTAAAATTCATCAAGATTTTAAAATTCCTCTATTAACCAACATACTATGAATTGACAGTATCTCAATTTATAAATATTGAATGTTTAAACCATTGATAATTTGAATGGTTTAAACAGGTCTGCGATGGTTTATTGCCAAGAAAATATTCAGTGATTTTTTCCTAATTTTAATATGTTAATTTCAAATTTTAAAACCGTTTTGTGCTATCACAAAAGGATTGTACGCTAAACGAGATCCTCACTTTAGTTTCATTATAATGGACAGCATTACACAGGCCTACGAGGGTTTATTGTCAAGAAAACTTTCAGTGATTTTACTAATTTCAACATGCTCATTTCAAATTTTATAACTGTTTTGAGATATCACGCAAGATTTATTCGCAAAACGGGACGCCCATTTTACTCGTTATTTTATGAAAACAGACAGTATTAAAGTTTAAAATTCCTTAGAGTCCAATTACTCTATTCTGCGCTTGGGCAATCAATAAAAATAGTTTTACAATTTATTTATTATTATTTAATTATTAAAAATCTAAATTAAAGTTTGACTCTGGCTTAAACTACGATTATGAAATAGGGTGCATGTAGAATTTGCATTTTTTGAAAAATCCTGGCGTGATGGATGAAAACTGAATTCTTTTTCAAAATTAGCAAACCAAAATTATATTTAATCACCGATTAAAATTAAAACAACTTTCCAAAAGCTAAAATATTATTATTTTTTTAAATTCAAATATATGCACTTTCATTATAAATTATTTTCTTTTCTTTTACATATGTTTATTCTAAAATTTAGAAGCAAATGTTTGTTTTAAATTTATTATTACATTATTATACCTCATATGTTAATTAAAAATTTCTTTTGTTAATAAAAAATTGTTTTTAAGATAAAATGAAACTAATATTTTTACTGAAATAAAATGTTATTGCTGAATCCAGTAATGTATAATTAGTTTTGATATACATGTATTTACATTAAACAAATCCAGTAAAAAATTAACAGTTACTGTATATCATAAACGAATGTTTTAAAATTTTCCATGTAGAGAATAGTTTAAACAAAATATTAAATTTTATTTACTTCTCGAAAGTCTGATATTATATTTAGGTTCTTGTACAACAGTTAACAACATTTTTAGAACGATTGTTTCATCTGAAAATAAATATATATAGTACTGCCGTAGTACTTTCAAAACTGAGGTTTGCCAAAACATGGCTACCTTTTCACTCATGGCCACTCTCTGATTATAAAGGCTCTCTAGTCCAACTGCGCCTGCAGCGCCACCCTATCGGCAGAGAGAAACTTTACTTTCGTATTCAGTTTCAATGAAAATCTCTATCGCAGGTTGCGGTCGGAAATAGTGCGATCTATGGGGCACCTGGCGCGATCTGTTTTCCTTAGCTTCTCGAAACAATGGAAAATGGCCGAAGCTCGATGACCATGAATATGTATAGACCGTGGTACCAAGGCCTCCTAGATACTACTAGGCCTGAACATGACGTCAATAATGTATTGTTAAAGCACTAAGATTGTGACGTTGAACTAACTTCTGTAATAGCACCACCAGTTTGACATAACAATGCTTTATCTTTTCCATGTTCAGGCCTGGTAGATTCTAGAAGGCCATGGTGGTGCACAGGCATTGAATTCCATTGTTTTAGTCCAACAATTGGATTGCTGTTTTTACTGAAGAGTTGTTTTTTGCCCCCTCTCTTGAATGAATTTGGCTACAGCTCAAACTTAACAATGCATTCTAACGATCGCACAACGTAACAAAACTGTCAGGTAATGTTACATATTTGTTGCTGAACACGTAATAGTAGCTGACAGTTTTGTTCTATACAAAAGCCTTGCTCCGAATTCTATTGTTGTAACTTGAAGCAAATTGGGAAGCTCCATGCCCAGAACTATCATGGCCGAAAGTGAGTGAAGTTGATGCAAAACACATGGCTAAACACGAGAGTAGCTGATTAATAATTCTTTCACACGCTTTTCACGGAGTGATAAGTTTATCTTTTCGTTTACTTTGTATTTGAAGTATTTTATTATATTTTATAAACAATTTTTCGTTCATGGTTTCAATTTCAATTTCGTTTCGATTGTCTTTAAGTTACGTATTTTCATTTTAGTTACTTATTTTTGATTTATTTTTGTGGAAAATGATTCCTGAACCTTTTTCTTGTCTATTTGTACAGTTGTACGCAGTTTAACTTTGAGGAATTCCTCAGGCCCAAAATCTTCGAAAACAAAGCAGCCAGACAGCTAATTACTCCACGGCTCACTCTTGCCCAGAACTGTCATGGCTCAATTTGCTTCACTTTTTGCCGCTGTTAACAATAGGATTCGGAGTCTATCTTTGGCTAAGGTCAAACACTCTCACCGGTGAGAAGAGTTAGCATTTGGTCGGTCAGAAATCCCAGTGAGAAAACTTTGACCTCATTTTAACGCGGTCAGAAACGCCAGTTAGTACTGCCATAATAGTAAAAAATCTCTTTTACTATTATGGTGCTGCTATGCCTAACCGGTTAGTCTAATTGTCCTCGTCGAGAAAAAAGACGGTTAGCCCAGTGAGAAATTACGTCATCATTCTCTCACCGGTGAGGATTTTTGACCACAGTCTTTAATATACGTCATTGGTCTTTAGATATTCATGGTCATCGAGTTTCATTGTTGAAATGAAGCTAAAGTTGCTAACTCCCGGTAGGGTGGGAACTCTATTGAAAAGTGGCACTGCATGTACAATCGGCCCAAAGACGCCTGCAGCGCCGTCCTATCGACAGACAGAAACTTTACTTTCATTTTCAGTTTCAATGCGATCTATGCGGCACCAGGCGCGATCTGTTTTCCTTACTTCTCGAAACAATGGAAAATATCCGAAGCTCGTTGACCATGAATATCTATAGATTGTGCTCTTCATTAAATACAGCAATCCAATTGTTGGACTAAAACAATGGAAATCGGTGCCAGTGCACAGACAACACCACCTAGACAGAAGGCCTGCGCACAGAAACGTCATACATTGTTACATCACAAGAAAGTGGCTATTGTTAATCGTATTTCTACCAATAATAAGCCCTAAATTTGGCCGTTTAATGATGACGTAACAATGCATACAGTTTCTGTGCGCAGGCCTACTGTCTAGGTGGTGTTGGTACAGACCAGGGAATTATAAGACTATGATAGTGACGAGCAATCCAACCTTTATTGTTTCCAACAAATGAAAAAACATTGTTAAATTTCGAGAAAATACTGATGTCACAGTTTTTTTACCGTAGCCAACGAGAAAGACAGGCCTGGGCCAACACCTTCTAGACACAAGGCCTCGGCACGGAAGACTCTAACGTCAAACAGTAGACAGCAAGGCCAGCTTTAAATACAGGCCAGGGCAGTCGAAAACAATGTAAAAGGTGATTTTCAACTGCCCCGGCCTGTATTTATTGTTGGCCGTGCTGCCTACTGTATGACGTCAAAGTCATCCGTGTCGAGGCCTTGTGTCTAGAAGGTGTTGCCTGGGAGTTGCCTGTGTCATCCGTGTTGCCACTCAAAAGTTACCTGACTATAGTAGTCTGAGCAACAATCCAACTTTTATTGTCTCCATCTCGGATTTTAACAATCGGTGTTTTTTTCTTTTGTTGGAAACAATGAAGTTTGGATTGTTGCTCAGACTACTGTGGTCAGGTGACTTTTGAGTGCCCAGGCCTGTCTTTCTCGTGGGCTACGTTTTTTACTCGCAGTCAATGTTAGCTACGTTTTTTAATATATCTATTATCATTAAAAAGAATTCGCGCTAGATTAAATACAGTAAGAAAATCAAATTAAAATCCTAAATAAGTAATTTTACCTATTTTAAATTATTAAATTAAATTTAATTTTTATTTAAATTTTAATAAAAATCAGTTGCGAATGTGTGGTACTGCATTGCCAGAACGATGTTAATTAAAAAATCGTTACTGTATTCGCAAAGTCGAACGGTCGATCAATTCTTCAGGTTTTATTTATAGATAGTCTAAGGAGTGGGCATTGTGAATGCCTCCAATTCAAAGCACCGAAAAGTTTATTATAGCAGGAGGCTTCACTATTAATTTTAAGGACAAATCAAAAAATGAAATATCAGAATACCTTCTATCACTCGGTCTTACTCCAAGTATTCAAGAATATACAACAAGACAGAATTCAGCAATAGACAATATATTCAGAAATTTCCCTCTACATTCCTGACCATACATACTTTCTTTTACAAATTTGGGTCAGATTTAAAAGAAAAAAACATAGTAGATAACATTCATCGTACGGAACCCTCTCCACGCGAGTTCGACTCGCACTTGTCCATTTATTTTTTTTCTACTTTAGACCAAATAGGTAAAATTTTAAATTATTCAAATACTAGGCCAAAGAAACTGACATTCACTCAATCACTGGTCATTCAAACAAATTATTTTAAACAAATTTTTATTAATTAATTAATTTGTAATAATGACAATTATGTTTTAACGGTTTTCTGCAATGTTAAGTTCTTTCGTGCTTGATAGGGAAGTATCTTAAAAGAGATTAAAAAAATATTGAGAAAAAATTTAATATTGAGAAAATAATAATGCTAGTCTTATCATTAAGAAAATAGAAGAAAAATATCATAGAACGTTACATTATGTCTGACCACATTTATCCTAAATTAGAAGATTTAAATCATATATACAGGGTGTTTTTGAATTGAGTACAGATTTTTTGGGAGATGATAGAAGAGGTCCTTAGAAGTATTTTTTGTCATATGAACATGGGGTCCCGCAGCTCCATTTACTTACAATACTGCATTGAACAATCAAATGACACCGGAACGCAGTGTGCGTTGTTAGGCCTAGATTATTTTATTTTTAACAATTAACACAAGCAATCTACTGTAATAACACAAGAGCAGTTGGAGATTACCTAAATGAGACATATCCTGGTCGTTGGATTAGTCGTGGCGGACCAGTTGCTTGGCCACCGAGATCGCCAGATCTCACACCGATGGATTTTTTTTTATGGGAAGCATAAAATCAATGGTGTACTCCGAACCCGTAGATACCGAAGAAGAATTGGCGGCTCGTGTTGTCGCGGCAGCAGGTGACATCAGCGACCGTGCAAATCAGCTGTTTCCACGCGTATATCAATCCATCATAAGGCGTTGCGAATTGTGCTATGAAGCAAATGGCGGTCATTTCGAACAATTACTGTAAAAGTCATACAGTAGATTGCTTGTGTTAATTGTTAAAAATAAAATAATCTAGGTCTATCAACGCACACTGCGTCCCTGTGTCATTTGATTGTTCAGTGCAGTATTGTAAGTAAATGGAGCTGCGGGGACCCCATGTTCATATGAAAAAATATTTCTAAGGACCTCTTCTATCATCTCCCAAAAAATCTCTACTCAATTCAAAAACACCCTGATAATTGATATATGATGGCCTAGCGTTAATGTTTGTGTGTTTCAGTAAAATCTGTGCTTCAGTAATACAAAATGAAAATTGGAAATTTAATAGTGGCAATGGTTGGAAATTTAATAAGAGCAAGCATTTAATTATAGCTGATATAAAATAAGTACTAAAGTGAAACGTTTACAGTCTTCGATAAAGTCGTCAGCCTTGTGTACCGCCTGTTGCCAGCGGTCGTAATGGAAATTGTAGAATACCAGAAGCAGTACCTGTTCTGTTGATGGTTCGGATGGAGCGGTTTAAAAATCCCTGGAACAGCTCGATAGCAAATTCATCTTTGGAATCAAATCATCACAGGGGCTTAAATCCGGAGAGTACGGAGAATGGTAAAGCAATTCCAGTCCCAGCGAGCGAATACATCAGCCACTGGTTGCGCTACATGCGGGCGAGCATTGTCTTGGAGGGTTTTTCAGGTTGATCGGTCTCGGTGACTTAGTGGTTGCGTGATCGCTTCTGATGCCCGAGAACGCGGGTTCGACCCCGGCCGAGGACGACGAGGATTTTTTTCAGGAGGAAATTCCTGAGATCACGCACCTCCTTCGGAAGGGAAGTAAAGCCGTTGGTCCCATATAGTCGTTTGCCGGCTGCACCTTAAAGAACCCTTGCGAGGCAAAATTTGCGGCCTCTATAACGCCGTCCTGAAATGACCATGGCAGTTGAAAAGGACGTTAATACCAAACAAACCAAACCAAATCAAAGCTCGCAGGTTGTATTTCAAAAAATGACAGTAATACTGTGCATTGACAGTCTGTCCTTTAGTATGGAATGCAGTGGGATCACACAATTACAGACGTACACGACTATTACCATAGCGTTTACGTTACTGGGATTATTCTGTATAGCAATACACCGCAAGCCTTACGCAGATCTTCATAACACTGTCTTGCTGTACGGGCCTAAGGGGCATTCAATTTATATCCAGCTCCGCTTACTTGCCTCGAAAACATCTTTACTGTACAACTTCAGATTGCATGACTCTTTCCTAGCACAAACTGCGCATGCGCATAGTCTTGGATGAGCGAGTCCATTTAATTGGAGATAGATTAGAAGTAGAACTAACGTTTGGTGTAAGCTACTATAAGATTAATACTATAAGTTTATACTACGAGTGGTATAAGATTCCATTTTTTATCATGCATACAACTATGTTGCCACTATTCAATTTCCAACCCTCGTATTATCTTTTAAGATTAAGAAAAATAATTAAAAGTTTTGTTGAAAAATAAATATCAACCAATAAGAGACATAAATATCTTACGATTTGTTGTTTATAAAATGATTTATTGCATAAGAGAGTTTTCTTAAAACGAGTTAATATTTTTCATTAACTCCTCAAGGGAAGATTGAAAAGCATATTTATTAGGTTTAGGGCACTTATAATGAAGATATAAAAAGAATTCCTCGTAATTGTAAGGAATTGGAATCGCTTTTCAATACTTTTGGTAGAGTTTAAATGAGTATTAATGCAATTTTTTTTCAGTTCCTCCTAAAATTGTGCCATTTTCATTCCAAGATGAGCAAATTCGAGAAGGCACTCGAGCAAGGATTCAATGTGTTCTTAGTGAAGGAGAGGCTCCAGTGAAAATGAAATGGTTAAAAGATGGCCGTTCCCTTCCATCACAAATGGGTATCACTATCCGTGACGTGGATGAATTCTCCAGCATCCTTATGATCAATGCTATAACCCCTAAACACAATGGCAACTATACTTGTGTGGCATCCAATGTAGCAGGACAAGCACAATACACTGCACCTCTCTTTGTCAACGGTAATGTCCCTAATACATTTTCTTATTTTCTTATTTTTTTCTTTAGTTCCACCCAAGATATTGCCTTTCGCATTTCAAGACGACCAGTTCTTCAAGGGCATGAGAGCTTATATAGTATGCGCTGTGAGCCAGGGAGACTTACCTATACGTTTTCATTGGTTGAAGGATGGATTACCTATTCCCCATTCCTTAGGTGTTGTCTCGCGAAACATTGACGAACACGCCAATTCGCTGAGCATTGAAAGCGTCTCTTCTGTTCACACAGGCAACTACACTTGCACCGCCAACAATGAGGCAGGACGAATGAGTCATAATGCACAGCTTTTAGTACAGGGTAGGGGAAAATTGAAAAATATATATGATGATTCCTTATTTTAATACTACATTAAATTTACAACAATGTCATTGAATTTATGACTTCCTTTAGTTGTATTCAGCGCACATTAAAAACTTAAAATTTCAGAAAATGCATATATATCATAAAAGCATAAATTATTTCATGTCTTTCATTAGCATTGATGCTTTTTCTGTTCTCATTTAAGTCATCTTCAATCTGCTTAACAGTATGTACAGGAGTTGGACAAAATAATTAGAACACTTTTCGATTTAGACGTTTGGTTGAATATCTAGAAAAATACTTGACGAATTATCCTGAAACTTCAGGGATGGAAAGAGCATCTTACACCTCATATATTATTATTATTATTATTATTATTATTAGAATGTAAGCACTTCAGATGGAGTAAATTATTAACATGGACAATCGTAAAAAGGAACACGTGCTCAAAACACTACAGGACAAAACAAGAACATATCAGCGAGGCTTAAGTTTGAATCGATAAAAAATATGAAGATAATTGTCTATAAAAATGGACACAAGAGTTATTACACTTTGGCAGTGTACACTGATATACTTTGTCACGTAAGTCAGCAGGAAGTTTATTCTATTGTTGTATCGCACTATAAGAGAAATGTCTTGATGCGAAGGTTGAAGTGCGGTGGGGAATCTAAAACAAGAACAACCGAGTCTTGCGATAGGTGCTTCCCTCACATAGCCAGGCTTTCACAAAAGATGCCGGATGATCTTCGCATCGTAGTGCACTGGCTAATTCAGACGTTAAAGCTATATTACTTATCGTGGTAATCGTGGTAAGAAGATGCTGGGTGAGAAACCGATTCTCTCTTGCCAAGTCTAAAGGCTATCCTTATGATACGATTGTAAGCTGTAGTTAGTCGTTTAATGTTAGCAGCTGTGGTCGATGACCAGAATAGGGCTCCATAAGCTAAGCTAGGGACTACAGAAGCCGCAATTACTTGGCGTAACTGAGTAGCTGAAGAGAAGGTACGCAAACGTTTAAACAAATAACATTTACGGTGCAAAGACGTAATAAGTTGATCAATCACTTCGTTAAACCGCAGATGGGTGTCAAAGGTTATGCCAAAAATCTTCAAAGAATTAGTTGTTTGCTGCTCTTTGGCACATATAAGAATGTTGATTTTCGCTCGGTTAAGGGAGAGACCTCTTTTCGTGTACCATTCTGATAAATAAGCTAAGTCCTGATTTAGTTGATTTAAAATGTTCTGTTGCTCAGAGAGATCAAAGGTGGAATATAAAAAATTATCGTCTACATAACTTAGGATATTAAAGTTAAAAGGGTGGTCAAAGATTGAAGCTGTAGAAGCCGCAAATAACACAAGTCCGATACTCGAGCCTTGTATAAAGTCCCGAGTGGACGATTCCGCACAAGGAAGGTAATTTAAGATGATATTGGTTCGGTCGCTAAGGTTAGGTATATTTCAGAGATTAGGGCTAGGTATATTTCAGAGACGCCCAGACTTTGCAGGTCGTAGATAAGTTGTAAACGGGAGATAGAGTAGAAAGCTTTGGATACGTCCGTTTGAGCAATAATAAACTTTTTCCCTTGATTATAAGCTACGGTGACTTTCAAATAAATTAAAAGTGGAAGCCAGGTAACTTTGTTTCTAGGACGACTGCCAAGCTGTTGAGGAGGAATTTTCTCCCATAAGTAACAAACGAGGGGCTGGAATATAACTTTCTCAATACTTTTTACAAGAGGTGACAGAACAGTTATCGGCTAAAGTTCTTCTAATCATTGGGATCGCCTTTCTTGTAGATTAGGGTAATTTTTGCTACTTTAAGTTCACGGGGAAAGGTTTTTGTTCGTACGATATTCAAATACAGTGTGCGAGTCATGTTTAAACTAATCGGGTTCAAGTGTTGAAGTAGTTTGTCAGTGATGCGTAAGGGGTAACAAGGACTCTTGATCTTCACCGAAAAAACTAATTTGCGGAACTTATGGCCGAATGGGATGCACGGATTTGGAGAGGTATCAGAACCCTTCGTTGCAGAGTGTATCGGGTTCGTTGGTGGAGAGAGATGAGTTGGATTATTAATCCAGACCAAGTAGATTTGTCTATCTACGGCTGGGAAACTAGGATGGTCCACGGTACACGTACTACGAATTAATTGCCATATCCTATTTGATTTTGTGAAGTGCCTTACCGATAATCTTTTGTGACGTTTTTGTCCCGAAGGCAAATAGGGGACCAGCAACTAATTGAACAAAAAAAATAATGTTTGGAATCACCCGGTAAGAATTAATGCTTGATATGCGTTGTAACTGTAGCATATGATTCTGAAGCTTCTTGTAGTGTTCATTTGTATGAGACTAGCCCGTATATTCATGGAGAGTTAAAGGTTTCTTTAAAAAAATCGAAAGTTTTTCCTAAGATTTTTGTGTATAACATGTAGGGTTTTCAACCGAATCCAATTCCATTTTCAGGAAACTTGACAAACTACAGTAGAGACAACGCACTGGAATCAGTCCAGGGCCTGTATGGACGAGTTGGGTCCCTGGATGAACCTGGATTAACGACTGCTGTATGATGGTCACAGCAGCCGGGGGGGGGGGGGTGAAGATCGTGAATCACGGATGGTCACCCATCCAGTGACTAGCTGTGCCTGATGTTGCTTGACTTCACAGAAGTTGTGTTTCAGTGAAAGCCCACCAGGCCACGGCCTCCCCCAAATAATACTAAATAATATGTAACTGCGCATACGCAAGTGTTACCAAAATCCTTTTGCATAATTTATTATACAAATGTACAGAGCTACTCTTATAAAAATCCTAAGCAAATATCTTGAAAATTCAGAAAGATATCGCCGATAGAATGAGTTTACTTTCAGTTGCTCTCAAAAATAAACAAAGCGATAAGGGGTTTTCTTCAAATTTTTATCATTGGACCGGACACAGAATCAACTTCTGCTTACGTTGATATGAAGTTAATATGCAGTAGGCCCGCCTTTTGCTCTTATCACAGCCTCGACCCTAAAAATTTGGAGAAAACCCCTTGTCGTTTTGTTTATTTTTGAGAGCAACTGAAATTCAACTTTCTGTCGACGATATCTTTCTGAATTTTCAAGGTACTTGCTTGGGCTTTTTAAAAGAGTATTTTTATACCATTGGCTAATAAATTATGCAAAAAACATTTTGGTAACTCTCGCACATGCGCAGTTAAACACTATTTAGTAAAAATGATCTTATTTCATCAAATATTTAATATTTTAATATTCTGATTGCAAGGTGTTGTCTTTAATCTAAATTGTCCAGTTAATTGAAAATGGCATTGCATTGGGTTGAAAACCTTGCACGTTATAAACCAAAAAACTTAAGAAAAAATTCGATTTTTTTATATCTCCATGAATATACGTGCTATTCTCATAGATAAGTAAAAGTAGCCTCATAATCATATGCTATAGCTAAAACGCATTTCAAGCATTTTTTTACATGGTGATCCCAAACATTATTTTTTGTTCAATTTGTTGTTGGTCCCCTATTTGCCTTCGGGACAAAATCTTCGCCGAAATACACTGAGTGGGTAGTTTATTAGGAACACTCCCTAATACTGTGTTGCGCCACCCCAGCAGCTATAACAGCAGGAATTCGCCGTGGCATGGATTCAATTAGCCGCTGGAAGCCTTGTTCCGTGATGTTTGTCCATGCGGATGCAACAGCTGCTCCCAGTTGATGCTTATTGGATGATGGTGGATCCATGTCTCGAATAACGTTGAATTCATTATCGTGCTCCTGGAACCATTCCATGACAATATGAGCCTTATGACACGGAGTACTGTCATGCTGGAAATATCCTTCCGATGGGGGATACACAATAGCCATCAAGGGATTAACGTAGTCGTCAATAACGTTCAAGCAGCCCTGATCATTAAGGAGTCATTCTACACGTATCAGCGGGTCAAGAGTATGCCTGAAAAACATTCCCCAGACTATTACAGAGCCTCCACCAGCCTGAACAGTGGAAACCAGACAGGAGGGGTGCAACGCTTTATGCTGTTGTTTCCAAATTCTGCGGCGGCCATCTGCTTAATGCAATACGAAGCGGGATTCATCCGACCAGCAAACCTTCTTCCAGTCATGGACGGTCAAGTGTTGGTAAATTGGAGACTTTTTTTTCCGTTTGGGGGGGAGATCAAAGGTACCCGTCGGCTATTGTAGCCCATCCTTGTCAATGTGCGTTCAGAGATGTAATTCTGCGGTCCAATGTTGTACTCCGCGGTTAGTTGTGGAGTCATGACGTTTATATTCACAGGAACAAGCATTCCCAACCTACGCTCACTCCTTGGATCGACGAGTCGTTTGCGACCACAGGCTTGTCTCTGGCTGGTTATTTTTGGTTGCTTAACCAGTCCTTGTAAACCCTTGAAATGGTTTTCGGGAAAAACTTAGAAGACGTACGGTTTCGGAAATACTCAGTACACCTCATGGGGCACCAACCAAAATTCCGCGCTCGAAGTCGCTCAGATCCTTTGTTTGCCCCATGGAGACGTCGAACCACTTGCAGTTAACCTGTGTGTTCTCGGTATTTATTGGTACCGACTGCCACATGACTAACTGATACATAGTAATTGCTATGCTAACGGATTTGCATAGTTGTGAATGTTCCTAATAAGCTGGCCACTCAGTGTATATGAGATTAACATACCCCGGAAGTTTCAGGATAATTCGTCAAGTATTTTTGAAGTGAAAACTTCTATAGGCCCACTGCATACAAAATTTTGCTGGAGAGTGAATGTGTCTGATCCGTCACGCTCGGAAGTGAAATATTTTCCGGTAAAACTCGGTGTCACGTTCCAATTGAATGCGCAGTGGAAAATGTAGCAATGCTGGGTAACAGTAATGACACAAGCCACAATTTGGTCTAGTCAGGGACCAAAGAAAAGTTTTATTTAAATAAATAAATGTAATTATCGAATAAGAAAATAAATTTAGATAAGCAGTAACTTAGCTACTCTTGCTAGCTTAAACTTAGAAATATCCAATCTTACTGCTGTAAACTAACAATTGTTGCGAATTGTTCTTCCTGAGGCAGCAAGTTGCAAATTAAGTTTGACTTGTGTGGTGTTGACTACATGCCCAGATGTAATATTATGTCTAACATGTCTCTTAATTTTTGATTTGTCTCTTTGCGTCAGTGCACAAGGTCGTCCTATTTCCGTCCTATTTTCCAATTAACATTTTTAACAATTCTGATAAAGATTTGTAGCTCATACGGGAGATTTCAGCAACTTTTTTGAAGTTTGTAAATTGTTTGTTAAAATGTCTAATTCGCTCTCGTTGGCTTTCAGTTAACATGGGACAATACATTCGATGGTTTTAGTGCTCATCACACAACTCGATGACTTGTAATATGCAAATTATTTGCATGTTTCTGATGTTGGTCCAAACTTTTGGGCAGTCTTATTTTGATTTAAGGTAATAAAAAAGCAACGACTAAGAAATAAATTTGTTTCTTCCCTGAATCTTGTTTCATGTTTACTTAGAGTTGTAGGTATAAAATATTTTTGGTATAAACTCATTTTTTCTTGATTTTGCTGGTTGGTTCAAACTTTTGGCCACCAGTGTATATGTGAAGATCCCATGAGAAAACGAATGAAAATAAATGTTTTATACGTATATAATATTAATTTATGACTTGTTCCTGATTCGTCCAAATAATAACATCTATAATAATATTTATATCATTCACATATAAATTAATTAGAATCGATTACAATCGCCATAAAAGTTTGCACTACGGTCGTGTGATCTTAAGCACACTCAATTTTTTTAGATATTCGACAAAACGTCTAAATCGAAAGCTGTTTATGTTATTTTGTACAACCCCTGTATATCTTTTGACTCCCTTTTGTTTTCATCAGTACCATTGATATTTTAGATGGTTTCTTTGAGCAGTAAGATTGATTATAAACTAACTTTTAAGTAAACACAACATATACTCTACAAAGGCTTTATTGATTTGTTTTTTCAAAAGATATTATTATCCAACGTTACTTCTAAATGAAATAGTTTAATTGAACTTTACTCTAACTGGCGCGCGTATGCTATGATTTCTACGAAGTTCCACAGGTGCTTTTACTTATCGCGTACCTTGCCGGCATTTTTACATTAGGATCGATAGGTACGCGATCTGTCTGTCCGTCTGTTGGTGCTCTACATTCGAACGCTTCCGAATTTTCGACTTCCGTTTTTGTTATTCGACGATTAAGGCAAAACAACAGCTTGAATTCGTAGGTGGAAAAAATTGGTGAACTATTTCCGGTTCAAAAGATCACAAATAACAGAGTGGACCACGTTTTTCTCTATACAGCGTCGAGTCACATTATTATGACCACCCCCTACGTTTGCCTTCGGGGTTGCCCAGCCGAGGAACTATGTCACGTGTTGGTTAGCTGACTATATAAGGTAGGTTTCCACTATGTTATAAACATGTCACTCATTGCTGCAATGGGTAAGAAACGTGATTTATCAGATCTGGAAAAGGGGATAATAGTCGGCTTTCGGGCCAAGGGTGATAGTATTTCGGAAACCGCGCAGTTTGTGAACTGTTCTCGTGCTGCTGTAGTTAAAGTGTACTATGACTGGGAAAATGGGACCATTCAGAATAATCGGTATTGGAACTGTGGAGCGCCAAGTGCCAAGAGAGGTGAACTTCTCGGCTGCGAAGGTGTGTGAATCAACCGAAGAGCTACAGTGGATCAACTTACCACCCAAACCAACGAGGGCGCTACCAGACATGTCTCTAAAACCACATGGGCCTCCGCAGCAGACGGATGGTCACCGCACCCATGCTGAGCAGGTTCATCGCCAAAAACTGCTTCAATTTGCCCAACAGTACAGAAACTGGACCATTTCTGACTGGAAAAAGGCTGCCTTCTCCCATGAGACACGATTTCTGCTCGACAGAACGATGGCGGTTGGCGAGTGAGGCGAGAAACCTCCGAGAACAAGCATCCTGCAACCATTGTTGGACGAATCCAGGCTGCTGGCAACAGCGTCATGGCATTGTCTGGGCCCACTGATACCTGTGGAAGACACTCTCAACCGATTCGGTTATTTATCCATAATTGCAGATCAATACACCCATATCTGGCGACTGCTTCCCCCCAGAGAAGGATGGCACGTTCCAGCAAGACAATGCGATGGAGGTGGTTTGAGGAACACGATCAAGATTTCCAAGTACTACCCTGGCCCCCGAATTCCCCAGAACTCAACCCAATCGAGAACCCTTGGGATCACTTCGATCGTCATGTGCGTGCTAAGGAACAATACCGTGTACCCTTCAGCAGCTATCGGATGCTTTACAGTCTGCATGGCAACAGCTACCACAAAAAACCTACCAAAATCTTATTGACTCATTCCCACGCCGTCTAACTGCTGTCCGTGCCGCTAAAGGCGGTTAGCTGGTGGTCATAATAATGTGACTCGACTCTGTACAATTCCAAGTATAAATGGCCTATGCATTGATCAATGTTTTTCTGTCTTCGCTATTCGATAGCTATGGCAGAGAGAAGGTGTCACAACTAAATCTATTAGCAGAGTGCGATTAAATTGTGCAGAAGAGAATTAGGGCGGGAGACAAAGAACATTGAAAATAAATTCTTTTAATTAAAGGAATTCATCAGGTTTCAATCTACAAGCTTTTCAATTTCTTTTTAACAATTTTAAAAAATATCAATTTTGATATAACTATTAATTGATTTTCATTAATTAAAAATAAAACGAATTAAATCCCATCTCGTCTGCAATTTAACGTCAATAAGAATTGGCTTCCCCTGAGCTTGGGGGGTTTCCTCTCCTAGTCTTCGATTTCCGTACTGATGTTCTCGCTGTCATCACATGTGATCTTCGTTGAGAAGACGATCGGAAATCCGTTGCCTGCAGATGAAAGCATGGGGTGAATTCGATGCTTGTGGCAGCCGCAGCAAAAGAGCACGGCAACCTGTATAGGTTAAGCTTCTCATAGGTGGGGGCTACGAAATTAGAAAAAGAAATACACATTAGTCTAATTCTATTCAGTTTCTTTAGACGGAACTTCTAGTGCACAATCACAATAAACGCCAATAAAGAATTACTACCAAATGACGCAACGCTGCCACCGAGCGCGGTAGGCCGACGAGTGACCAGATCGACTATTCCTAATTCTTGGCTTAGTGTTGGCTTCTCTGTTACAACGTCTCGTCTCGGCGGGGTACCTCCTACGTTGCCTCGTCTCGGATCCACGTTTCCTGGATGGGTGAATGAAACGACCCTTGCGCTTCTCGTCCGCACGTTTCTCGTCTCTCGCGGCCTCCAGCTCGTCGCCCTTCGTGGACGCTCTCTTCGGTCGGTTAAAACTACCGCCGTCAGCTACAATTCTTGCTTAAACATTCCGGCTACTTCGCTGCTCATGGCCACGTATCTTCGTGCCTCTCTTCTCACGTGGATTCCTCTCCAGTCTATTTCGACCTTCCCCGTTCCAAGTCTCGAACTTTCTACCCCGTCGCAAATCTCTCTCATTTCCTCTTTTCTTATTTCTTCTTTTTCTGGCAAATCGCAGCTCCCGCTGATCGTTCGCATTTCGCTTGTTCTACTGTACTCTTTTTCGCGGGGGTCAGCTTTTTCTTCCTTTTATTTCTCTCGCTTCTCTCTACTTTATCCGATGTCACCTCATTGGCTCTTCTCAATGACGTCCCTAAATGAGGTGACAGAAGGCTTGTGAATTAAGTGAAGACACGTGATGGTCTTTCTTGGTGTTCTAAATCAGTCGAAATTGTCTCAGTGTTACATGTTGTAATGGTACCATTACGGCACCATTGGAAATTTTCAACACTAAGATATGGCATGTAATATATCAAACTTAATGTAATGACATGTCATGAATGAATATAACATAACGTACAATTAATGATAATCGAAATTGGTTCAATAATACCATTCTGGTCTCATGAGAACTTTCAATACTGCGATATAGCATATAATATTTCAAATAACATGTACACTAAGTTAGCAAAAACTCATGGGATAGTTACTTAATATCTTGTCGGGCCACCTCTGGCCCTGTGGAGTGCAGCAATACGGCGTGATAGTGAGTCTGCAAGTCCCTGGTACATTTCTGGAGGTAGTTGACACCAGATAGTCTGCAGAGCCGAAGATAGTTGCTGCCTGTTCGTGGGCGGATGATCCAGTACCCGGAGCCTGACTTCAACAGCATCCCAGATATGCTCGATGGGATTCATGTCAGGGCTCCGGGCTGGCCAGCTCAGTCGTTGGACCTCTCCTGCATGCTTCTCAAACCATTCGCGGACGACATTGGAGCGATGTGATGGAGCATTGTCATCTTGAAAGACTGCTACGTCGTCAGGGTGTTGAAATGTCAAAAACGGGTGCAGATTATCTCCGATGAGTTGACGATACCGTGGACCATTTAACGTTTGGTCCAGGATAACCAGAGGGCCCATTCCAAACCAGGAAAATGCACCCCAGACCATCACTGACGCCCCACCACCCTACACCACCACCTGTTGGCATGCGGGATCCATCGTTTCGTGATGTCTGCGCCACACATGGTGCCTCCCATCAGCGTGGTACAGTTGATATCGTGACTCATCTGACCATATGATGTTACGCCACGTCCAGCCAAGATGGTTGGTGGCAAATGCACGCCGGAGTGTCCGATGACGCTGGGTAAGCATTGGCACCCGTGTAGGGCGACGGCTGCCAAACCCGAGGGCATGCAGATTCCGACGGATTGTCCACCGAGAGACGTTTCTAGTGCGGCCAGTATTGAACTGGTCTGTGATTTGCTGCACTGTTGCGCTCCTTTCTCTCTGAATCATTCGTCCCAGGTGTCGCCGGTCACAATCATTCAGGGCAGCTGGACGCCCGGTATGGTGCCTGTTGTGGACTGTGCTGCCTTCATCCAGCCATTCCCGATACACCCTGGAGACAGTTGAGCGGGGAAAGCCAAATTCCTGCACCACTGCCGAAATGGAACATCCCATGCGTCGGGCACCTACTATCATACCCCGTTCAAAAGACGTCAACTCGCGACGACGTGCCATTTCTGATTAATCACTTATCCAAGCTCTTCCCACAACGTCTAATGGTCCATTCCCAGAATCCGTTACCCCTGTGAATTCGTGAGCCATGCCCATCAATCAATGTGCTTGCTATCCCATGAGTTTTGCTAACTCAGTGTATGTCGAGTCATGGATGAATGTAACGTAAAATTAATGATTGTCTAAATTGGTTAAATGGTACATGTTGTTATTGTACCATTATGATACCATTGAAAATTTTCAATGCTAAGATATGGTGTGTAATTACTTAGGCCTTATATTATCAATAGCAAATTTATGTTAGGCATAGTGTTGTCAATAGCTAGTACCTAATCGTTCGCTTCAACATTATATGCTGAAGTAGAAACGCTTTAGCAGTAGATTATGACGAAATAATAGATGCTTACACAGAATGCTTCAACAATTAACGCTCATGTTATTAAATAGGAACTAGTACAAATTAAAGGATTCTTATATGATCGAATATACAGGATGATTCTTAAAAAGTGTGTATAACTGTAAGCAATGACAGGTGACCAGAATGAACATTTTCTTTTAATACAATGTGGGTCCGAATTTGAACGCTAACTGAGATGTGAACACAAATAAAAATGCCTCCACCAAGCTCAACACGTTAATAACTCAGCTTCAGCAACGCCTAGAATAATAAATTATGGAGAAATAATAGGGTACATAAAACTGTGTATACCGTTAAAATTTGATCGTATTCCAACGAGTAGTTTCCAAGTTACGCATTCCAAATCGTAATAGTGCTCACATGCGAGTACTAACCAGCACATGTTACGATTTTGAGTGCGTAACTCCGAAACTACTCGTTGGAATTCGATCAAACATTAACGGTATACAGAGTTTTATATACCCTATTATTCCTCCAAAATTCATTTTTATAGGCGTTGCAGAATCTGAGTTATTAACTTGTTGATCTTAGTGGCGGCATTTTTTTTCTGTTCATATCTTAGTTAGCGTTCAAATTCGGGCCCACATTGATTTAAAAGAAAACGTTCATTCTGGTCACCTCTGTCATTGCTTACAGTTATACACACTTTTTTCAGAATCACACTGTGTATATAGAATTGCTATTCTCTCCGTTTAAACTTTCGGGAACTTTTTATTCATTTTGAACTACGCGTTACCGTCAGAACTTCCTTGCCTTAGCAACAGAGGCTTCCTTAGCAATCCTTTCTAACCCTAGCAACCAAAGGCGTCTTTAGAAACAAATGCTTTCCTTTTTGTCCTTTTTAAAATCCTATCGGTCCTGGGCTATTCGGACTTGTTATTATAGAGTATAGCTCTACGTATAAAGAAATAATTTGTAAATAAAAATGTTGTTCATATTTAATTTTATACTCATGTGCACCCATAGCTGTAAGAAAAAATTAGAGGGAACATTGCTTTCATCTTCCCTTGGGTTTGTTTTGTGTTTTTTTTTTCCATCGTCTTTCCCATCATTGTTCTGAAGTCACTAACTTTATTATAACGGGTTTCCTGAAAAGTCTGTAAAAACCCTTTGGTAACAATAAGACTTAGCGTATATTCAATCTAAAAAAAAAATTCAAGTATGTCCTATTAAATTTCCGGTTTTACAAGTTCCATAGCAACGGTGTATATTTATAGATACTAGAAATTTACTTCGATAATCAGATTTTTTTTCTTTTAACTGGACAAAAGAAATTTGACTGCGTTACAATAAACAGGAGTTGGACAAAATATTATGAACAATTTAATGTAAATAGAATGCTCTAAGGAAACCTGCCGTGAGCCCCGTTGTTTAGATTTGAATCGTGCCACCTAGCGGGCGAGAATGTACACACATCTGTCTATTAGTAACAGGGATGGCGTGCGGATGTTAAATATATTGCGGCGTTGAAACTACGTTATGGCTGATATCTCAGATTTCGAAAGAGGCATGATTGTTGAGGCCCTCTTGCCAGAACCTCAGTAAAGAAAACGGCCACCCTTTTAGGGTCGGAAGAAGTACTGTGTCGACTGTTATGACAACCTATAAAATACAAGGAAAGACATCATCTGCTAAGCACAGTGTATGTGACTGTCGGATACAAGCTGCAATTAATGCAAAATGAGGGCCATTGCCTTATGGATGAAAATTTTGTCTCATTTCACAGGTGGTCATAATTTTTTGTCCAGTAAATTTAAATAGAGTTTAAAGGACAGGAATAACCAAAAAGTGAAATTGCACTTTCATTAAATTTATACGAATTTCTTGAAATTTTTATACGCGTATTCATATACGGCTCAAGGGAATGAAACAACACTTTCTAGTTACCAATTATTGCAGCGCAAATTTTACATTTCTAAATGAAAATTATTGATTACATTTTATTGTCCCTAACCTTTAATATGTAACTACTGAAAGAATTAAGTTAGAGGATTATTAAGACATTTAAACCTCGAACTGAAGTTGTTGAGTTGGTGGGAACATAATGTAGAATTTTTCAAATTTATCTAATTGTTACACAACACAAAGAAATTGCATATTGTAATAAAATGTTAGACTGTTTTGATTAAGAATCAGTTCTTCTAAAGGTATGTGTGGTGATTTCAGAACATAAAAGATTGAAATAGCAGGTAATTAAGAGTCAATATTTATCTTGTGAAATGTGATGTCATGTATTAAGAGGCCATGTAAGAAATTTTTCTTAAAATCTTATATATGTTTAATATATGAATTCATAAATATGTTTTTCAAATTTAATATACAGGGTGTTCAAAAAGTCAATAACTCAATAACTAATGGGAATTTCTAGACTTCGAAAAAATTATCTCATATCAAATGGGTGTGGGCTTTTTAACAGTCATCTTAATTTCGACCTTCACATTTAATTTCAAGGTTAAATTTAATGCGTAATGAAAACCGTAAGAGCTAGAAATAAAAAGTTAATTGGAAAGTTGTACAGCACCCTAAAATTAGTCTAAATCATTTATCCGATTTCATTTTGCAGCAATGGTTACCTAATAAAAAATAATTATGTGATGGGTTAAGCAGCATTAATCCTCATCAGTGTTTGAATGGTAACATTCAAAAAATGTCAGAGTACCCTCAAAATGAAATGGTTGACGTGGTATTTTGTTATGGTGCATGTCAACAAGATATTGTACTTGCAACCCAAATGTATACTGGAATATATCCAAATCGCTGTCATCCTTCAAGACAAGCCTTTGGAAAAATTATTGCTTGTTTTCAGAACAGGTAGCGTTCAACAACATGCAAGACAGGGACGACCAAGAACAGCAAAAATGAGGACACTGCGACAGTAGTTCTTGATGCAGTTACTGCTAATTCATATACAAGCATACGTTCCATTGCTGATGATATCGGTTGCAGAGTAGGATTCGTGTGGAATGTGCTTCATGATCTTATACAATTCATCCATTTCATTTGCCCTGTCATGAAAGCCTTAATGCACATGACTATGAAATACGTTCAGGGTCCGGTAACTGGCGTCTTGTCAAACTGAAGATGATCCACAGTTCACAAAGAAGATTTTGTGGTCATATGAGTCACAATTTTCACGTAATGGTGTTGTTAATAAACATAACCTCCATTACTGGGCCAATGAAAATTCTCATTGGTTAAGACAAGCTGCTCACCAAGTGAATTGGAGGACAAATGTTTGGTGTGGCATATACAACATTCAAGTTATTGGTCCAGTGTTTTACGATGGCTATTTCACTGGCCAGCGTTATCGAGATTTATTCTAAGCAATGTTATGCAAGTGTTTATTGAAGAGATGGTATTAAGAGATTGTGAAATTTTGTTTCGGCAGGAAAGCAGCACGTGAATTTTTAAACTTGATGTTTCCAGATAAATGGACTGGAAAAGGTGGCCCAGTCACATGGTCACCCCCCGCACAGCAGGCTTAACACCTCTGTACTTCTTCTTATGGGGTCATGTAAAAATTACAGTTTATGAAACACCACCAATAAGGTTAGCTGAAAGTCAGCAGAGAATTACAATTTCATGAGCAGCAATAACCACTACAACAATGACAGCTGTAGTGTAGCATCAATCCATCAAACATCGTGCTGGACTGTAGCATCTGACGGTCAATATATTGAACATTTCCTTTCGTAATTACCTATTGACGTTTTCTGTGGCTTTACATTCCTATTGACAAAAAATTATTTTTTTATTAGGTAACCATTGTTGCAAAATGAAATCGGATAAATGATTTAGATTAATTTTGCGGTGCTGCACAACTTTCCAATTGACTTTTTTCTATCTCTTACGGTTTTCATTATGCATTAAATTTGGTTTTGAAATTAAATGTGAAAAAAATGTGCCAAAAAAGCCCACACCTGATTTGATAGGAGATAAATTTTTTCGAAATCTGGAAATTTCCATTAGTTATTGAGATATTGAGACAGGTAACAGACTTTTTTGAACGCTCTGTATAATGGCATTTATTTCGATCCCACTTAATTTAAAAAGTTAAGAGTCAAAATGACATTCTCATTTTAAATATTAAGAAATTTTGCTATATCTTTAAATAGTTCCTTAAATAGTTTATCAGCGCCTTAACTTCTGAAATATTAAGGAAACGAAAATAATGGTCATAGTTTTGGCTTTTTTTCAAAATATATTTGTAAAACTGTTTATGTTTTTTTTATTTTCTAAATATAAAATATGAATATAAATTTCAGTAATTCCTAGGATAGTTCCCTTTTCGTTCGCAAGCACCGTCTTTGAAGGTTCCACGATTAGAATCACATGTGTTGCTGATCAAGGAGATTTGCCTTTAACTTTAAGTTGGGCTAAGGATGGCCTCTCCATATCAATGATTAAAGGAATTTCTTCACGAACTATAGATGAATATTCTAATCTCCTCACCATTGATAACACAACCATTGCTCATTCAGGAAATTACACTTGTTTAGCAAGAAATACAGCTGGGAGTTCAAGTCATACTTCAGCTCTCACTGTTTATGGTAATAATCTAATTTGTATACAATGTTTCTTTATTTGCAGTTCCTCCTAAGATTGTACCTTTTACTTTCCAAGACGAAAGTATTTTGGAAGGGACTTTAGTTCGCGTTTCCTGCGTTGTCAGCCGAGGGGATTTGCCCTTAAAATTATTCTGGGTCAAAGACAATAAGCCAATTTCATCTGAAACGAATATATATACGAGAGATTTTGATGAATATTCCAGTGTTTTAACAATTGATCCTGTTTCAAGGAATCATTCGGGAAACTATTCATGCGTTGTCAAAAACCAAGCAGGAACAGCCGTTCATTCAGCTATGCTGATTGTCAATGGTAATTTCATGTTATCCAAATTAATAATTTTGAATTGCAAAGCTTAATTTTATTCTGTTGTTACTTTTCAATTGTTCATTTTTATTAGGGTCTTTTTTTCATAGATTAGAAAGCTTAGCAACTATGTGCAGGCATTATGATGGTGTATTTATGAATCTTATAAAAGTATTTGAACGGATATACATTGAACGACCAATTTATTAGAGACAACCCGCTAATAGCGTGTTGCGCCTCCTTTAGCGGTGAGAACTGCCTGAATACGTGCTGGCATGGATTCAACAAGGTGTTGAAACCGCTGCGGAGGAATAGCAGCCAAAGCTGTCATCACAGCGTCCCGTAATTGGTGCAGGTTACACTGTAGTGTGGTAAGGCGTCGGATGGTTCTCTCCACTTCATCCCATAAATGCTCGATCGGGTTGAGATCGGGCGACCGTGCTCTCCACTGAAGACCATTCGAGCACAGTGACAGAGAGAATTGTCCTGCTGAAACTGTCCGTCACCACCAGAGAACACAGTCATCATGAACGGGTGCACCTGATCGGCAATGTTCAGGTAGTGTCGCATTCAGGGATGTCTACGGATATCAGAGGACCCAGCGTGTCCCAGACCAGTGCTCTCCTCCTCCACCCCTGTATGGTTGTCTGCTGACAGGATGGGTCCATGATATCGTGCTGTCTGCGCCAGATGCGCAGTCTGCCGTCCACATGATGATGTAGGAACCGCGATTGCCACACCTCATCCGGTGTCGGTGTCCAATGGCGATGCCTGTGTGCCCATTAGCAGGTGCACTTTCCTATTTTGCGGTGACAGCGACGGTAACCGAACTGGCCGCTTGTTGTTAAACCCAGCTCGGTGCAAGGTGCGCCGCACTGTGTGCTCCGAAATGGATTGGGATTCTCCCTCATTGAACTGCGCTGCAATTTGTTGGGCTGTTCCCATCCTGTTGCTGTGGATGATTCGTGCCAGTCGCCGTCGGCCTCGTTCATCCACGGCCCTGTTTCGTCCGGAGTTGTTTGCTGAAGGTTGTTTTTTGGCATAACTGCCAATCACGGAATACCCTTGACACTGTTGCACGGGAAAACCCGAGGAGGTTCGCGGTTTGCGAAATGCTCAACTGCGCCCGTCGAGCTCCAACGATCATGCTTCGTTGAAAATCGGTCAAATCCTTGGGTTTACCCATATTCAGTCTATTTCTGCTGCTGACTGCAACTTGTGATCCAATGCATTCCTTTTATATACCGCTCCGGCCTGTTCCATTGTTTGGTTACTGCTGGGAGGACGATCCAGTTTTCGTAAGAGGTGTCTCTAATTAATTGGTCGTTCAGTGTATATGAGAGAAGGACGAGACACAAAAACCCTGGAATACAAAAATTAATTTATAAAAGTATTTGGAATTGTTGTTTGATTCCTTAAACTCAACCATAGAATGTACTGCAATCTACATTTTATATAGTTAGTTGAGAAACTGGATTTAATGACTCAAAATAAAACATTTTCCAAGTTTTATTCTTTGTAAAGGTCTTCTAATAATTAATCATAAGGTGACAGAATTTTGCTTCCTGTTTGCTGTTTAATATAAATAAAATATCAAACTGGCCTTATAATTTTCATTTTGTCAAGCAGGCAAACAAATGCTGTTAATATTGGTGCAAAATGTACAACGATAACGAGACAGCATTATGCTTTTCAGTAATGTACATTACGTTTTTCACATTCGTGGTAAATTGAATGAAGTTTCACACGATCAACATATGTTATATTTTTTATATTTAACAAAAATAGAAGTTTAAAGGTAAACTCCACGGAAAAAATCGACTCTATTTTTTTTTTTTTTTGCATCATAACATTAATCCAGGTTAATAGAGTATTTATCAATCAAAATTTTTCGATTTTTCCTAATATTTTATTAAGAAAAATGCCTCGGAAAATTGAAAATTTGCATGGGATCTTCGATTCCTTCTCCACAGAACACGGCGGAACACGTTGTCATTTCCTGCCGCGAGAACCTCGGGGAATTTTGTCGCCGAGATTCTAATCGCATAGAACGATTCTACATATCGTAAGATTTTGCTAAACTGTTTTATGTCGGAATGCCTTCAATTTGTTCTCTGTTTGGATGTGTAAATAGACAGTCGGATAGAAATTTCACGTTTCATAGATTTCCAGAATCAGAATCGATTAAAAAACAATGGATTAGTTTTTGACAGCGAGGGAACTGGTATCCAACTCCAAACAGCATCGTGTTTTGTCTAACCATCTGCCGTTTAAAATTCAGTATCAATTCAAACAAAAAATTCGCCGAAACTAGATCACGTATAAGGGGTAGAACTAGATGCTCTTCCAACTCTAAACGGGTCTGACGTTCATCAAGAACAACGAACGACCACAATAGCACTCGTTAAACGCCGAAGGAATGAGCAGGTAAGCCTATTTGCCGCGTAAGGCACACGCCGCCCTAATGTGCACACGCCGACGCGGCAAGCAGAAGATCCCGTTTCACGGTTTAATGCATAGGGCTGTATATCCCAGAAGTTGCAGTAGCATTTAATTCTGCTAACGACCCTTATATATCGCTGTCACTGTTATCAAAATCGCAGTCGTCACTACCGGTCTTGTTTCATATTCATAGTCCATTGCGATGCCCAACTGACAACTAACCGATAGCGTCCAATGTGTGACGTCACGAATTCGAAACTCTTTCGCAATTCTTGCCAACTTGTGACGTAACAGTTGCCGAACCATGGCGCCAGTGTCTATCGCAGGGGGAGGAAAAATGAAAGTTTTTTAATATATTTTATCAATTTTGAGTACGAATTGAAAATTTTTATACATGCTACGTTATTATTGAGACTTTCATCTTTCATTTTAAACAAAGTTATTTTGGGTGTGGAGTTTACTTTTATTAAAACAGTAGCTATTTAAATTTTAAAAGTTTTAACGAGCGATTTCGAACAACTTTAGCGAGATACGACGGATCCAAATAAAAAAATACTTTGAGAAACAAATTAAATCAAAACTGAAAATGACAGATGAATGAACAGATAGATCAAAATCAACGTTTATTTTTCTTTCATATGTGAATAGGGTTCGATTTTAAATTAACATTAAGTTAATAAAAAGAGAACAGGGCAGTGCTGTATGAAGAACAAAAACAAGATTACAAAGAATTCGTTTACGACTAGCGAAAAGGTTGTCTAGAAAGAGCTTACCATTTCTTTTCAACTTATTTGGCCCTATTCATATAATACGCTTTGCCATATGTAATGTAAACGCATTAGTAGTTGACACTGCATAAGTAGTTGACATTTCACACTTTAAATTGTCGAAATACAAGATTTCAATAACACTATTCAAAATTACGTCTATGACAGAATATTACTATTTAAAATTAAGTCTAATGCTACATATGGATGATTAAGAAAGTATGGCATCATTGTAGCGCAAATCTCCAGATGATCGAGATTGATTTTTGTTCTGCATGGTCGCGTTTTCTTTGTTTGGATATTATTTTCTAAGTCTAAGTATTAAGAAGTATGTTTTGACATATTTTTATTAGTGGTGAAATTCTGAATGACAGTGCATGTTTGGTTTCAGAGCATCTGTTACTGGAACTTTTAATTTTTGCAATGTTAAATACTGAGACACTTAAAAGTATGTTTCAAAAATTAATTTAAAAATAACAAATATATGATTTATATGTAATAGATTACATATTTATATTACTTTAGAAATGAACTAAGGAACTAATGAACTGGTCTCCGAATTCAACCCCATCTGACTTTTTCTTCTGAGGGTCATTATTAATTATCGCCCCTTGGCAGTCATTAGAATATGACGTATTTACCTGGCAATCTTTAGAATACAGGAATATTCGAATTTACTTGGTACAAAGAGCATTTTAGTTAAAACTTAACCACGTATATCTGTATAATCAAATTCGAGAAGATTAAACGTTTTTTTATGAAATATATATTTTACCCTGTATAACCACTTCGGTTTCTAGTATAACCACTTTGGTTTCATGGTAACCACCCCTTTCAGTTCATCCATCATCCATAACCTTCTTTTGTTAAAAAAATATACTGCAATACTGAATTGCTTTTCAGATGCCCCTTGTATAAAGTGGTGCAGAAGTAATGGGGCAATGAACATGAGATACAATCAATGTCTTTTTGTGTTTAACAATTTATTGATTGGAATGCCCCCATTACTTCGGCGCCATTTTGTATATTTCTTAATCAACTTTATTGGAAACGGAATGAGAAAACTCTTAAAAAGGTGGCATTTAAGACAGAGACTACGGAACATCAACTTTTTTCAATGCTTTTTCACTATTTCTATTCAGAATTTTCTCTTTCTGTGTTCCCCCAGTCTAATTTTATCTCGGTTTCCTTTCTTCTATCTTTACCATTTATACGAATTTTTATACGGATTGTTTAAATGAAACATATACTATGCTACAGCTGACAGAATATGAGTAGTTTGGCAATGGCAATGCACTTACGACTGCTGGGAACTGTTTTGCCTAGACGGAATCACCCATGGTGTTCAACTAGCGGTCCCAAAGGTTGAAATTTTTCGTATACTTTCTGCAAAGAAGCTGAGGCTCGAGCTGAAACCATTCCTCCATCGCAGGAGAGAACTCTTGATCGGAGATGAAAAGTGTCCCTTTAAAGCTTTTTTCAGAGGCTCAAAGATGGAGAATGGGCAAGGACCTCTCAGCGGAAACGTTAGAGGATGGGCAAGGACTCTTCAGTCTCGAAACCTTGCAAACCATTTAAAAATTGATTGCGTTTCAAACAGGCGTCCCGGTAAACTTTGCATGCGCCAAAAGATTTCCACTGGTTGCGTGCTTTCCTTTCACAGAAATTGAATTACAGCCCATTGGGTACGCCAGGACATATCTACGAAAAGCATTGCTGGAATAGGTCATCCTTTACCACAGCGAAGCCTCGTGCGGTTTCTCCCGGTCTTTGCGTATATATTGCTGCCATCTGTCGTCCGCCGCGTCTTATATTCGGGCAGCACAGCGCGCAGTGTATGATTCAGTTAACGATCCTCATAGTAAAGAAAAAAGTAGGTTCATTCATTTTCTTTCATATGGCAATAATAAACTAAATTCATTTCATTCTTTCTAGTACGCCCACGATGGAAGTACGAACCAGAAAATATTATTCAAAGCAAGATAAATGACGTTGTTTACATTCACTGCCAAGCAGTAGGCTTTCCAGAACCTGTTATATCTTGGGAAAAAGTTTTTGGTAGGTCACCATATGTCAACTTTTGAATTCGGAGTGCCCCTCGTTTTAAATTAAAATTTCTTATTTAGTAAATTGATGTCAGTTGTGTTTTCATGTCCGTAGATGCTATTTCAGCACTTGAAAAAAAAAAATCTCTAAAAAAAAAAGCGAAACATCAGCTTTAAAGTTTTTTTCCAATATAAGTACTATTGCATTGATATTCTATTTTTAATATTTTGCAGTAACCGATGATTTTAAGCGAAAAAATATTCTTGTTACAAACAACGATAAGACAAAAGTTTTCCAAAATGGAACTCTGATGGTAACTCAAATCAAAAAAGATGACGAAGGATATTACTCGTGTTTGGCCACAAACGGAATTGGTAAACCACTAAGTAAAACTATTCTTATAACCGTTAAAGGTAATTTTATTCTTATTCTCTTATTTGAATAAAATATTAATGCTTTATAAATTCATTGTCAAAAATAAAAGAATTGACAAAATGCTAAAAGACAGTATCACCGTAAAAGATAATGTGTGTCACGTGGTAAAATAAAGGTGACTAGAGACGGAACACAAAAAATTTATTCATGTATAGTTACACCGCAAGGTTTAAAGCCCTGAGTGGAATGCTCGATTAACAGAAAAAAGGGGAGTACGACCATAGATTAAGAAATACCAGAGATGCGACAGGAAATATTGAAAGTGGGAAACTGGCAACACTAGCGATCCTGGTGAATTAGTTGGGCATAGCTTCTGCGTAATTTTTTTTTCAAATGTGCATTTAAAGCTTGCAATAACCGGCTCGGTGGCCAAGAGCGTTGAGGCGCATGTTTTACCGCTCTCAAAATTCTCAAGATATATCGTTAATTTCTCTGCGCCATTTTAGCATTTATTCATCTTTTTGTGCAATGCACAAATTCTTTGGCATATCATTAGTTCGAATTAAGGATATATACATTCGAATTTGTGATATGTGAAATTAAATTAGCGATATGTACCCTCGAATTTATGGAATCTAAAATAGAAATAATGATTTCTTTAATTACGTTTCATTTTAAGATATCATTAATTCAATTTCTCATCACAAATTCAGAGATACATATCGATAATTTAGTTTCACATATCACAAATTCGAATGTACATATCCTTAATTCGAATTAATGATATGTCAAAGAATTTGTATATTGCACAAAAAAGATGAATAAATACTAAAACGGCGCAGAGAAATTAACGATATGCCAAAGAATTTATACATTGCAGAAATAGTAGTGGAATAAATGTTAAAACGGCGCAGAAGATTTAACGATATGTTAAAGAATTTATACATTGCAGAAAAAAATCATTTTACATCTCACAAATTCGAAGGGCACATATCGCAAATTCATTTTCACATATCACAAATTCGGAGATACATATCCCTAATTCAATTTTACATATCACAAATTCGAAGCCACATATCGCTAATTCAATTTCTGATATCATTAACTAGCTCGAATTTGTGATATGTAAAATTGAATTAGCGATATGTATCTTGGAATTAATGATATGTCAAAGAATTTATACATTGCAGAAAAAGAAGAATAACTGTTAAAACAGCTTGCCATACTGTCGAATCTATGGTATTTCTTAATCTATGGTACGGCTCTTGCTCAAGACCATTTTTGAAACGATTTTTTTCATATTATTGAATTTTCGCTGATGCATTTTGTAACAACTACATCTTCAGAGTAAGGATTAAATTTAATTGTTATTTTAAACGATTTTATTTTATGTGTTTATTTTATTTTATTTATTCATTTAGTCTAGTTTATTTAATTGATTAATTATTAGCTTTTTTTTGTATTTGTTTATCATTCAGTTAATGTATTTTTATTTTTATTATTTTATTTTAATAAAATTTTAGTTCTATTATTTTATTTATCTAATTTATTTTCATTTATGCAATTCCATCATAATTTTTTATTTTACTAACGCATTAATTTTTATAGCTTTTTCATTGAAATGCCAAAATGTATAATGCATTAACATTACAGCAATGCTGCTCTTGAGTCTCGTTTTATTCTTACAAAGAGTACACTTCAATTTTGGATTCAAATGTTTTTGGTTCATCTTTGAATTTTATGAATTAAAACCATTAGTAAAAATTGACCTATTAATTTAATCACACAATTATAAAAAAAGTTTTGAACTTGTCTTATTTTAATCTTAACAAACAAATTTAAGAATAAAACTGTAAATTCAGTGTGAAATTTTAAAAATAACAAATTTAACATAACCTTAGAAATAACAAATTTAACGTAATTTTAAAATAAAATCCATTTAACATAATCGAAAATTAATAAAGCAGTTTTTAGTTTACTTGAATGGATTCGAACGGATTTTCTGCACTCGACGTGTGATCTTCGTCTTCATCATCCCACTAGTCGTCCGCAGAATTCTTAAAAATTCCTGTTTGAATAATTTATACGGTCGAACCTCGATAAGTGGATAGCCTTGGGACCGAAAGAAATTATCCACTTATCCGGAGTAGGGGGTTTTCGTATGAAAAAGTACACTACTCAACACTAATTGATTTAAACAGAGTCTAATGTTTAATTTAACAATACAAAATTATCAGGTATCACAAAACAAAAGAACATTCCGTTTCTGTGATGAAGAAAGATGAAAATCATGTTGTGAACATGATAAAAAAAATTGAAAATGAATATTGGAAAAAAAAGGATTAATAGAGAATAACATTGAAGATACAGCCGAACCTCGCTAAATGGATACCTGACAACTGGATATCAGGTATACTAATCTGCTGAAGTGTATACTAAGTGTACGGTACCGTTTTTCTCTAGTTGATTTCAATACGTTTTAAGCCCGCTCAAGTGGATACCGGATAAGTGGATAATCCGCTTAAGTGGATAAATTTCTATGCTAAAATTATGTAAACTCCTGTTAACTGGATAAAATAACTTAAAATGCACTGTGTCTCATTGGCAGACACATTCTCTTTACTGTTTCTGGTGATTGACAAACATTCTGTGTAATACGTATACTCCGTTTATAATAGTCACAATATAAACTCTGTATGAGGTCAGATTTCACGAAATATCGAACGCCGAGGCTTTATTTATTGATATACTCCTAGCTCAGATAATCGTCAGTCAAATTTCCCTTCACTAAAAAAGGTAATTTTATTCTTTTATGCTGTGGATGACCTTTGTGGGTACATCAGGCTTCCTCAGAATATGTTTATATGGGTGATATTATGGAAGCTATGCTTCAAATTCCACTCTACACTATTCGATTGTCGATTGTCATTCGGAATTTAGTACACAGCATCCTTCTGTGAAGACGCCCAGCTTTCGCAGCAACAAATTTACTCTATGAAGTAAATAAAAAAGCATGGATGACAACAGACTTGTGGGATCAGTGGTTCTAAAAAATCTATCAAATGAGAATGCAAAAGTGGAATATTCTTTTGCTTTGCGATAACTGATAATTTTATATTGTTAAATTAAACATAAACATTATTGTTGAGTAGTGTCCTTCTTTTGAACGAAAACCACCTACTCCGGTTAAGTGGATATTTTCTTCCGGCCCCAAGGCTATCCACTTATCGACTGATTTGACTGTATAATTGTTCAAGCAGGAATTTTTAAGGACTCTGATGACGACTGGTGGGATGATGAAGAAAACGAAGATCACACATCGAGTGCTGAAAATCCGTTTGAATCCATTCAAAAAAATTAAAAACTGTTTTATTAATTTTCGATTATGTTAAATTTGTAATTTTAAAAAGGAGGATTCGTGCACTATAAAATTTCACACGGAATTTACGGTTTATTTTTAAGTTTGTTTGTTAAGATTAAAATAAGACAAGTTCAAATAATTTTAGTCATATAACTAATTTTAGTAACGATTAAAGATTTGTTAACCTGTGTCTTCGTGTCTAATTTCGTATACGAATATTTCAAAGAGCGCCATTCCATGCTGGTGGTGACCTTTTGAACTAATTTTTTTTTTGGTGGATATGAACTTCCCATGCCCTCTTGTATAATATTACCAAGTATTATAGCTTTTGGTCCAGTAATTTTTTTTATGGCCATGTTAAAATGTAAATTCAATACGAGAGGACTTCAATAAGTAATGCAACACATTTTTTTCCTCGGCCAATTTTGGTTGAAAAAACTGGATATTTCTTGTGGAACATTTTCAAGCAATCTCGCTTCGTCTCGTAAAGTTTCATTGACGTCCGATATGTGACAGCGCTATAGTGAGCTGTTAAAGTGGGGTCTACAATGGAAGTGCGTTCCAAACAACGGGCAGTGATTGAGTTTCTTTTGGCGGAAAACCAGGGCATCTCAGATATTCATAGGCGCTTGCAGAATGTCTACGGTGATCTGGCAGTGGACAAAAGCACGGTGAGTCGTTGGGCAAAGCGTGTGTCATCATCGTCGCAAGGTCAAGCAAAACTGTCTGATCTCCCGCGAGCTGGCCGACCGTGCACAGCTCTGACTCCTGCAATGTCGGAACATGCGAACACTCTCATTCGAGCAGATCGACGGATTGTCATCTGTTTGGCCCAATGAAGAACGCAATCCTTGGAACGCACTACGTGGATGATGAAGCAGTTATTGATGCAGCACGACGTTGGCTCCGACATCAACCAGTGGAATGGTACCGTGCAGGTGTACAGGCCCTCACTTCAAGTGGCGTAAGGCCGTAGCATTGAATGGAGATTACGTTGAAAAATAGTGTTGTGTAGCTAAAAGATTGGGGAATAACATGGTGTATTTGAATGCTGAATAAAACAACCCCCTTTTTCAGAAAAAAATGTGTTGCATTACTTATTGAACTCCCCTCGTATAAAGAACCTGTATATAAAAGAAGAAACTGACTGAGTGAGTGATCAACGCATAGCCCAAACCATAAGGCCTAGAAACTTGAAATTTTGAACAGAGGTTCTTTACAAAATGTAAGTGAGCACTAAGAAGAGGTTTTTCGAAATTCAACCCCTAAAAAGGGGGGGGGGAAGGGGGGTTGAAAGTTTGTTAACACATTAACTGGTGTTGCACTATATACTTAACACATTAACTGGTGCGGCACTACATAATTAATCATATTAACTTCTTTTAGGGAGGGGGGTAACGAATTATTAACAACGAGCATAAATATGATTGTGCAATGACAAGACATAGATAAGGCAGTGTTTATCGAGGAGGCTAAGGAATCACACGAGTCTCCCTTGAGCTCCCTAAAAACGTCCAGACTGGCGAAAATTTGTGTGTTTGGCAAAAAAGAGAAAGAACGAGTATTGATAAGTAAAATTTGCAACAGAAAGATAAAAAGCTATCCGGGCATTGGAAACATCTGAACAACGGAAGCTCCACTAGAGCGGGATGGTATAAGAGCTTCTACATCAAGGGCAAGGGAAATTTTAAAAGCTGTCTTGCGGAGGAACACAAAGCTCAGCGTTTTGAAGTTGAGGGGGAAGCCATCTTGTCCCGGATTGTGACAGCTGATGAAACCTGGATGCACCATTTTGAGCCCGAAATAAAACGACAATTGATGGAATGGCGTCATCCTCACTCCCCACAGAAGAAAAAATTCAAAGCAAGCAACTGCTTCTTCTGGTAAGGCCATTATCACTGTGTTTTGGAACCGTGATAGTGTCTTACTCATTGATGTGATGCCGAGAGGCAGCACCACTAATTCTGAGGCATATGTGAACACATTAACCAAACTCAAGAAGCGCTTCCAGCGACTTGGACACCATAACAACCCAACTGATTGTTTGCTTCAACACGATAACGCTCGCCCTCACACAAGTTTGAGGACGTCGGAACACATAACGAAACAGGATTGGACAGTGTTACTCCATCCACCCAACAGCCATGACCTAGCGCCCTCAGACTTTCACTTGTTTGGGCCATTGAAGAATGTCATTCGTGGAAGACATTTTGAGGATGACGAAGAGGTGATTCGCACATTGAAGACATGGCTGCGTGAATAGAACAAGGACTGGTACCGACAGGGCATACACGCCCTTGTGTCTTGCTGGAGGAAGGCCATAGAACGGGACAAAGATTATGTGGAAAAATAGGTAGTGTAGAAGAAATATCATTCTTTCGTGTGTATAAGTTTCATTGTGTTCAATAAATAATCGTTGAAGAAAGAAATTGTGGTGCATTACTTATTGGGCTGCCCTCGTAAGCAGATGTTCGACGCACAGTCACTGACGCACTTCTAAGCTTAGGAGAACACAACAAACACCACAGTTAAGCAGCTCCTTCAACCGTGGATTGAACTGGACACAAATAAAAGAAGCATGAGCACTAATTGAAATCACATGGAAGTCGTCGATCCAACACCTCAGAGAGAAACTTAAAACGCGGCTTTTCACGCTGCCACTGAACACAAACACCAACACACTAGCGGAGCACAAGACGATGCACCAAGAAGATAAACTGGATTCGTCTATACTGACGATACTTTGCACTCTTTAAGAAAAGGAACGACCTGGATAGGCCCTAGCTGTATTCTGAAGTGTAGCACTCAAATTCAGCGCTCGCATCGTAGATTGAATGAAGGGTGCTCTCGTCGCCTTTACTACTGCTTAATCATACCTTGCAATTCGGTGGCAATAAGTCTTACTCAGTTTGTCTGCTCACCACAAAGGAAAGTTCCTTCTGGCTCTGCCCGACTTTTGTTCCTTCGGCGAAAAATGTACATTGACCATCGACGTCCGAATAACGACGGACGCCTTCACCACAAGCCGCTCACTCGAATGCTCTAAAAAAATCCCCCTCTTCCTTCCAAACGGTACTCGTCTAGGGAGAATGGGAACACCCCGAGCTAACGAGAAGAAATGTTTTTAAATAGGTTAATCTCAGGGGAAAACCTTGGAAAATAGCTCCTTTTACTCGCTGTCGTACTCTGTTTTCACTCTCATGGCTTTGCCACGAATTTCCATCACCTTGCGCATGACATGGTTTCGCCCTATTGGCGCTGCTCATTCACCGTCGTCACGTGTCGACTTAAGCCAGCAATTCCTCTGCGGTTGTCTACGAGAAAATTTGTAAAAGGGGTACATGCAGTACTTTGCGACTTCACAGGTATGTCTTCTGCTTCATGCAGTGTTCTTAACGTCGACCGAGAATACTTCTCTGGGTAGTTCGTCCCTGCTACGCAGTTCTCCACGACGTCCCTCGTCGTTTTCGCCTGACGCCGTCCTCCTCCCGTGTCGCCCTCGTCACTCTCTCTCTCTCTCGGACGGACTGGAAGGGAAACCCGGCCCCCTTAACGTAAAGCCTTTCGTACCTCCTTTCTTTTCTTTTCTTTTCTCTTTCTCTCTCTCTCTCTCTTTTCTCTCCCATCTACATCTCTTCCTTCTCTTCGTCACCTTTCTTCCACGTGATATCGCCTCGGATTGACATCCGGGTGGACCCTTTGCCTCGCGTTACCACCGAGGTTCGTCTTCGTCACAAACCTCGTGTGAAATGTTTTACCACGTTACACAGACATATTATTACATGTATTCTTTTAAAAATTAATGCTATAAATATGTTAAATTTCTATTAAAATAGCGGCTCCAATATTTGAAAGTAACACTCTTTCCGTGATGGTGATGAAGGGCGAAGAAGTAAGAGTTCTTTGCCAAGCAAACGGAAATATGCCTATTAATTATTCTTGGTACATTAATGGAAGCAACATTGACGGACATTCGGATAAAAATCGGTAAAGTCTTTATCGTATACCAACAATTTAATATATCTTTCTTTTTTGTATATTTAATTATTAAATATGCCTGAAGCTGGGAATGTTCTTAGCTTTATAACAGAAGCGGTACCTGATAAGATGAGTGCGTCAAGATTCGTTATACCAAATGCTTCCAGAAGGGATTCCATTGAATTAATATGTATGGCGTCAAATTCTTTAGGAACAGCCAGCATGACAGTTTACATTACTGTTCAAGGTAGGGCACATTTACAATTTGTATATTTTGTATTGAAAGCCTTCACAGTCTTTAATTTATATAATTATTGAAAACAGATAATTTAAAGGCATGGGTTTTAAATAAGAAGAAAAATTTCTTTTCATAGCCAATCATTTAAAAAGAATTAACACTAAATAAGGGATTAGATATCGAAATGGTAAAGTTTGGAACCATTTGCATTTTGCTCAGGGATATAAGAATATAAAATAATATCTTATGAGAGAGATTCGTATCTTAAAGTTGCTGCATTGCCTTATTCTTCTGGTTTTTCAGTGTTCTGAATCCGAATCTGCTTTTAGATTTTTTCCAAGTTATGCACATAATAACTGCAGTGTTAAAGTAATGCATGTAAAGAGAAGTGGCTGCAATGTTAAAGTATCCATATTTTGGACCACAAGGAAATTTATTAGGCCCCAAACTCTGAATAATTTAAAATGTTTCATTGAAAAACAAGAAATGTGCGGGCGAGAAAATAAACTGAGGTCAGATACGGACTCAGCACAAAAAAGATAAGAATAACTCTTAACGTTAAAAAAGTTTTTAAAAAGTTATTTTTTCTTGGCCTGTGTAATTGAATTCTGATAATGCTTTCTGTTGAGATAATGTCTTTATTAAGAAAACGTGGTTGAAGAGCAAAATTTAAGCTCCTTCCGGAAGAAGCTTGCCAGAAAACTGTTTAATATTAAGGAATAAGGCTGATTTTTCTGGGTTTTTCTTTGATTTAAAGTTGAAGAATGTTGCCAGTGCAAAAATTAAAACCGGAAAATGGGTCTAGGAGGATTTTTTCACGTCATACTTCCGCTGTTAATAATTAAATATACAGGGTGTTTACAAACTTTGTGGACAAACTTTTAGGTATGATACAGGTCCGTATTTTGAATGTATTTTGCTAATAAACTGGGGGTCGCAAATGAATCCATGATATATAACAAAATGTCAAACAGCTAAAAATTCAACTAAGCTAAAGAATAAATTAAAAACTGACCTTACAACTAAGCTAAAAATTCCTCTTTAAATTTCTTCTTCTGGACACATCTGAAGAATATGGTGTACCGTACTCTTATGAAAGAGGACTTGGTAGCGAGAATTGTGGCTGCAAGTGACCATGTAAGAGACACTGGAGGGATTTTTTGCTTGTCAGAAATTCAGTTACATTTATGTACCTTTTGTAATTTTACAAACATGAGTATTTGGTTATTGAAAACTTTGTGACCATCAGTATTAAATTTTCTAAATTCTCCGTTTTCGGAAAATAAGTTAACGAGAGAGACAATATTACGAGGAAGTCTCAGTCAGCCGTTGTATGTATGATGTTTGATAATTTTTTATGCATCAAGGATTCGTTTGCTACCCCCGGTTTATTGGCAAAACATATTCAAAATAAGGTCCTCCACAACCCCTAAAAGTTTGTACACAGAGTTCGTAAACATCCTGTAGAAAACTTTTAACGAAAATTTTCCTATAATTAAGTACAAAAATTGCCGTTGAAATACGTTGTGATTGTGGTTACCATCATCCGTTGTTTAGATAAATTCAGCAAGAATCTTAACATCCCTTTTAACATCTCTTTTATTCACAGGAATAAGGTAATTGCATTAGAAAGAACTACAATTTACCCAGTTCACAGACGATATTGTAGATAAGGCAATGTCTTCATCAAATTTTTCAAAACAGGCCAAATTGAAGAAATTAAAGATGTCAATTCAACTGAATGATGAGATAACGAGAAGTTTGGCGAAATACATAATATTTAAATAGAATATTCCAAAATGCCTAAAAATAAATAAGAGTTAGTCCAAAGTCACTGGACATAGCTGTATTTTGGAAATGATGTGTAAAATGAACGTAGTGATTCTGCTTGTAGGAAATAGCATAGGTGACCTTTCTTCTGGGACAGTTTGGAATTTGGTCGCCGTCTTCAAATCCGACATTTTGGATCATGCGCCATTTATCAGATAACACCAGTATGGCTTTTTCTCAGGAGTTCATTCCTGCAATCGTATTTTAGTTACCTGTTGTGATTCACAAAACCATTGACACTGTAAAATGTCTGTTGCAGGTAATTGGAAATGGCACTAATGAAGGAGGAGAAGATTGAGCTGATCCCGATGTCCGGTGAACCAATCTGCTACTGCACCAATGCTGTTAATCTCTACAAAAAGAATCAATTGCGCACAGCACCATCGCATACCGGGTTTTGCAAAAGTTCTGTTACACATGTGAGGACCTCCGCAAAAATGACATAACTACGTGCGTGATGCAGTTAGACACCGAATTTTATTGTCAAAATTGATTTTGGTGTATACACAATTCATATTAATCGATGTAACCACCATCGCCGGCAAGCACACGCTCTAGGCGAGGTCTAAAGGCCCGACAAACGTTACGGATATAGTCTTTCTTCATGGAGGTCCACACGCGGTTCACAGATGCTTTCAGCTGGTCGACGTTGCTATGACGGATCTTGCAGGCCTTGCTCTCGATATGCACCCATACGGTGTAGTCAAGAGGGTTGAGGTCAGGCGACTGAGGAGGCCGAAAGTCCTTCGATCAGAAGTTCATGTTAGACCCCAACCACTCTTGAACGGTTTTGGCACTGTGGGCCGGGGCACCGTCCTGTTGAAAGACGTAGTCCGCATTCCTCGTCATCTTTTTCACCCAGGGCAGAACGTTCTTGGTCAAGATGTCCTTGTAGTCGGCCGCGGTAAGCCTGTAACCGGTCGGGAACCAGATTGACTGCATTTTCATGCCATTCGACGCCACGACGCCGAGCATCATCACTGAGGCCGGGTGCTTGGTTGTAGTCACGTAGCGGACCTCGGAGGTGTCCTGGCCGAAGCTGACCACGCGGTCGTTCGGCTTGTTGACGACCGGGTCGACCGTGAATGTTTTTTCTTCAGAAAAGAGGACAATGCGATTGCCATGGCTCTTCAAGTCATTGAGAAGGCGACGACAGCGCTCCTGACGTTTATCTCGCATGCCATCCGTCAGCATAGGTCTTGCCACGCGCCTCAAATTCTTTCCACCCTCTTCCTTGATGGCTCTGGACACCGTGGCCACAGAAATCTTCTTTTTCTTTGCGAACTGTGTCATTTTGAGAGTCGGGTCACGTCCGAAGGCTTTTCTGACACGCACACGATTGATAACGCGAGGTCTGCCTGCACGTGGACGATCTTTGAGGTCTTCCCCTTTCTTCAGTCTCTCTGCGACTCTGTAGACAGTCATCTGGCTGACGTTGAGCTGCTTAGCGGTGTTAGACTTGTTGTGGCCCGCGCGAAGGAGCGCAGAGACCTCAATTCTTTTACGTTCCATCGCAATATCCTTGCATCCCAATCGCATTCATTCCACCTACAGGCATATAAGTTTACATTATGGTATCGCCCACGTCTTCAATAGCACCTGCTCCGTGGATGCTTCCACCCCCGCGATATCGACGCATATGCAAGTGTAACAGAACTTTTGCAAAACCCGGTATGTGATATTACCATTGTACATTTCAGAGAGACTTAAACTGTTGAACATAAAGCTTGTACAAGACGGCCAAAAATATCCTCTTGTTGTAATTAGTGTTTTTTCGTTTGTCGTAGACGATTGTCAGCCCTCGTTTGATGACGCACTCAGCAGACAGTGATCAGGCCTTGTTTTTTAGGTGGCGTTGGTTGGACTAGGGCTGTTGTTAGAGGCGGTAATGAGTGGTTGCTAGGAAGCAACAGGTTGTTGTTTATGATATGGACTGAAGAAAAGCAAAAAAATAATATAAACTGAAGTTCCGAGAAGGAACTGAAAAAGAAAAAAAATAGAGCTAGAGTCCTGTATATATAGGCAGGTCTGTTTTATATTAGTCTGCACGATTAAATATTAGTAACTTTTCATCGACGGTAGGTTTTTTTTCTCATTGGGAAAAAACGGAAAACATATAAGCTGACGTTTCGTGAAGGAACTTAAAAGTGAAAGCCTGATCTAGTATCCCGTGGATTGGGACAGGACTGTTTTACCTTAATTTGGGACGATAAAAGAAAGGAATAAAAGACTTCGCAACACTTCACAGACAAAAGTTGCATTCTGATCTATATTGCTTCTTGAAAATTGAAACGGATTAAAGGGTCTAGTAATAGCAATATGGTAGCGTCTTTATTTATTGTTCAACGCGTATCGAGTATCATCTCATCTTCAGGAACTATGAACGACTAGAGAGTTACAGTGGCTACAACACCCGTATATATGGGTAGTGTCCACCAATCAGAGAGACAGGAATCTACTCAGATTGGTGGACTTACAAGCAATAACAAAAAGAAAAATAGTTAAGTGTAAATCATTAGGTTAAGTAATGTTGTGATCATTACTGATTGCTCTTATCTCCGGGTATATTATTCTGTTGACAGCGTCGAGTATTGGATTTTTTCTCGAAATTAAGTTGGTTATTTAGGACCTTATCCTTATCTGTCTTGAGATGTTTTCTTATTATCAGGGCTTCGTATGTGAGAATTTTCTGAAGATCCTTGATAAATTTCATTATGGACATAATATCCTGTATTTGGCCAAAGCTGTGCTTGTTGGATATGACGAGGTCTGCGAAGGCCGACTTGCAGTCACCATTGACCCAAGATCTCCTGTGTTCGTTAAATCTCTCTCGGAACGATCTTTTGTAGATCCCAAATAAAAACAACCACATGTCGGGCATGTCAATTTATAGACCTCGTGTTGATACTTTTCCTTCGGGTTTAACAGATAACGGCATTTGTTCGCCGTTCTGTATGCAATTTTTCAGTCCGTGATGTTTGAAGACGTTCGTGACCCTAGTTATTTCGGGACCTCTATATGTGAAGGTGGAAAATTTCGGAGATTGGATCGCTTGGTCGATAGCGTGACTGCGTGATTCGATGGAACGCCTCGTTTTTCGGAAAATGGTCCTGGTAACCTGGTAACCGATGCGTTTTTTCTTGCCACATCAAAAGTAAGGCGTAATTTCTCGTTTCTGTCGTTTTCGGTGATACGGTATGTCATAGCTCGATAAAGCTGCCGCCTTATGTTGTGGCGGATGGTTTGAATCGAAATTGATTATGTTCAAGGTGGCTGTGGGCTTCCTGTATATGGAGAATTCTAGTTTTTGGTTCTGATGTTTTTAAAAAGCGTCAGATCCAGGAAGTTAACTGAGTTGTTCTTTTCTTTTCCATCGTGAGTTAACTGTTGAATCTATTTAGGATTTGCACCGCTTCTATCTTCTCCCGGTTAAAGGCGGTAAGGGTGTCATCTACGTATCTTTTGTAATACATAATTGTACCGTCTTCAAGTTTCTCCTCCAGGTCTTGTAAGAAGAATTCCGAAATGGCTGCACTGATTGAATTTGTCATTGAACGTAAAATAGTTTTGATTGTGGATGGCATTTAAGACACTGATGATGTCAGATCTAGTGTTTTCTTCCATGCTGTTAGAGGTCAAATGGTTGTAGACAATATCAATGGTCTCAGCAAATGGCACATTCGTGTAAAGGTTAATGATGTCCAGGGAAATAAAGGTCAAATTTTCATCAATAGTTATGCGCTCAAGGGTTTCCGTTAGCTGGACACTATTCTTTAGTCTGTGGAGATTGTTAGGGGCAAATGTCCCTGATAACCTCCGAAACTTTTTTGCTAAATAGTAGAAGGTGGTCGATGTGCAGTTGATTACAGGTCGGGTTGGTTGGTGAGACCCTATGTATATTAACGAGTGCACGGATACAGGGAGGGTTAGGTTTAGCACAAATAACTTTTTTTGTTAAGGTCCTTAAATAACTGGGATTTGAAGTTTATGTCCTTCTGGAAGGCAGCGGTAGGATCTTTTTTAAGCTGGATGAAGCCATTTAATGAAATCGTCGATCTTATTATGGTAATCTTCTTTGTAAATAACCACGGCGGCGTTTCCTTTGTCCGCACCAACGAGGTTGTCTGGTTGTCTTCCAGTTTCTTTTTGATACTGGATCCGGTCTTGTATTCTTGTGATGGAGCGGTGCATGCGGTGATTCTATTGATTTTTTCAATCCCTTGAGCTGCTAATGTGCGGGCACTGGTGCGGTCTTCAGGAGGAAGTTTTAGTAATGAGATCTCTACTTCAATGGCTAAGTTGACAAAGTAGTTAGCGTGGGTTTTTTTCCTAACAGTATGCTTGAGCTCTTTGTCTAGTAGGTTATTCTCTTCTATTGAGAAGTTGATAGAGGTGAGGTTTACAACGTTACTATGGAACAAGAATTTACCAGTCTTATGTTGGTCCTTAGCTGCGATTAAGCGGTTTAGTTTGTTCGTCATGTTCGTGAATTTTTCCAGCTTGAGCAGGGTTATTCTTTATGTTACTTTATTAGCTCTTGTGTCAAAATAAAAATTTGCTTTATGTTTTTATCACCCAGTCATGTAAATTATAACCTAATCTATCTTCGTTTGTAATTTACCCTATTGTAAGTCCACCAATCAGAGTAGAATCCTGTCTCTATGATTGGTGGACATTACCCATACATACAGGTCTTGTAGCCACTGTAACTCTGTAGTCGTTCATAGTTCCTGAAGATGAGATGATACCCGATACGCGTTGAACAATAAATAAAGACGCTACCATAGTGCTATTTCTAGACCCTTTATTAGGAGCTTTAGCATAAAAGCTACTAATAAGAATGCGCCCTTGGTCTGTACGTTTATCCGGCCGTCCGCCGTTTGCACGATAACTCGAAAACGAATTAACTTTTTCAAATTCTGTTTTCATAAATATGACCATCAAAGTCTTAGCTCGGCCGTATCAACTTTTCAGAATCTTTTGTGGACCCCTTCAAGTCGAATTCACGTGCTAAAACTGTGAGTGTAGAGAATACAAAGATAATGGCATGTCATATAACAATCGATTTGTCAAGAATACATTGTTACTTTCTGTTCATCTTTTAAGCATTACTGACATTGGCGCGCGCACGTGAAATCGCTTTGTCGACGCACGATTGCTCAAGTGCTCATAATCTGTATTATTAAGTAGCCGAAGTATGGAGCTACTTATTGGTTATATAATGTCTTAACTGTGTACCCCTTCATAATTTCTACATTTTTTGAGGTAGAAGGTTGAAATTCGGAATGTAGCTTCCTATGGGCATGGCCATCTGCACTATTTAGTTTGGTTTTGATTGGTACACTGGGGTTAGGTGGAATTCAGAGAGGACAACATATCTATGTGCTATTTAGGTACGTAAAGGCGTGAAATTCAGTATCCAGATTCCTCTAGGCAAAATCTAAATTACTATGAAGTTTAGGCCCAGGTGTTTCATTGGAGTCGGATTTGCGGGGTTGGTAGTCACGTGGTCTTTAGAACTATGCCAACATATGGCTTGTGATATATCATACGTTTGGAAATGATGAGAAAGGAAAGCAAATACGAGCTTTTTTACATTTTCTACATTTTTTTACGTTCAAGAAAATCAATTTTTGATTAAAAAACTTGGGGAGAGGTAAAAAGTGCAGATAAAGGGGTGGAAATAGATGATTTCAGGATCTGCTACTTGCCTTACCCTACTCGGATGGAGGGGAAGGGGGGATTAATTTTTTTAATAAATGTATAAATGTATTTCTCTTTCACTGCTAAAGCTCCTACTTGGAATGTTTACAAGATTTTATTCCGTTTCAATTCTTCAGAGACAATTCGGTAATTAGTCATTTAAACTTCTTATTTTTGGTGCGGTCAACCAATTTTAAACCATAGCCGATTGCCTATTCCTGATGAGGTGTGGACTGTGTAAAATTACGTTGTGGCCGCGGTCACAGGCCATTGCTTCAGTAGAAGAAACGCCGCTCTTTAACTAATTGATGCGCAATTAACGTAGTGAAATGTTTCCTTGCATGGCAGCCACTGTTTTCTATTATTGAGCCAAACGCTTGAAAACTTGTCATAGTTCAGCAGAACATTCCCTGGCCACTGCACTGTTGCTGATTTACACTGTCATATCAGTGAATTATGACCACCCGCTTAGTATTCGGGGGTAGTCACCCTCCGCCATAATTGCTGCTAGGCGTCGTGGCATGGACGCAAGAAGTACGCGGTATGTGTCCGATGATATGGCAGTCCATTCCGCTTGAACGCTGTCCACAGAGCTTCGAGAGTCAAAGTTGGATGGTCCGCTTACCGTACATGGCAATCAAGGTGCTCCCACAGATGTTCGATTGGATTGATGTCCGGCGAATTAGTGGGCCAAGAGAGCACTCGAAAGTCAGCAGAGTGTTCCTTGAACCAATCCAGAAAGAGACGTGCCTTGTGGCAGGGTGCATTGTCCTGCTGGCACACACCTTCACATTGGGGGTACAGCTAGTCCGCTACGATTGACAGATAGCCACAGGCATTCAAACTGCCCTCTAGACGAGTCAGTGGACCTAACTGCTCCCAACAGAAGATCCTCCAGATGCACACTATCCCCACCAGCCTGTTTCCAGCCTACAATAGCCTCCTGCAGTCTCTTTTCATGGCGTTCACGACACACTCGCCATCGCCCGTCAATCCCATGGAGCAAAAACCTTGACTCGTCGGAGAAGGCGACCTTAGCCCACTCGTCTGTGGTCCAATGGCGGTGCTCACGTGCAAAGTCTAGGCGTCGTTGATAATGACCCCTGGTCAACATGAGTGCAGCAACCATGCGTCGACTGTTCAGGCCCATCCGTAGCAGGGTGCGTTCAACGGCAATGTCGGATACATGTCTGTTGGCACCACTGTTGAATTTGGTGGTCAGTTGATGGACTATCGCTCTCCTGTCACCGTTTACGAGTCGTCGTAGGCGCCGCTCACCCCGTTGGTCGATAGCTCGTGACCCTTTAAGTGATAGCGTTACGACGCGATTTCTGTCCCTGCTGTCCACCCTTTGTACACCTTCACTACAGCAATCGTGAACAGTTCACAAATCGCGCCGTTTCGGAGATGGTGCCACCCTTGCTGCGATAGCCTATTATCATCCCTTTTTGGATGTCCGTTAAATCCGGATGTTTACCCATCTTCAGGCTCTTGCACCTGCCTTTTGATGCACCAGCTTTAAAGCTTTCTCAGCCTGTTATGCAAATTTTGGAATATGTAATCGTTGTTGGGGCGAACCATGCATGTGCCTTGAAGGGGTGCTGGTCATAATTCATTGATATGACAGTGTATATTAAAATGAAGTTAATGATCCAAATAAATATAACTTTTAATGAATAAATGACTTCATTTTCACGCATTTTGTGGCGATTGGCAATCCTTCAATAAGTTAAGTGCGAGCCTGTATAACAAATCAGGGCAGGCTCGTCACAATGTTTACTTGTGGGGGCACTTGAAGCAAGTTGTATATGCTATGAAAATCCAAAGAAAACTTCATTTTCAGCAACGCATCCTACAAGCCTGTGACCTTGTTAACCCAAACATTTTTGTGCGCTAAATGATTTTTGCATAATGATTTTATAAAGCATCTTGAACTCTGTGTCCAGCAGCAGGGACAACACATGGAACACATCATTTAACTGCTCCAACCTAGTTTAGGTGTGTTATTCTTTGGCAGATGTCAGTGTGTTCGTTAATAACTAGTGAACCACAACAATTGTAATCCTATTGCAGGAATGAACTCCTGAGGAAGAAAACTTGTGTTATTTAATATGCCACATGACCCCCATCCCATTAAGAAAATGAATCTTGACCCAAAACAGATTTCAAGATGGCGACGAAACTCAAAAACTGTCACAAAAGATAGAGCACCTATACTATTCCCTGCTAGCGTGGTCACATCGTTCATTTTACATAATACGAGGCCTGTGAGAAAAGTATCCGACCTTATTTTTTTTGCGAAAACCTGATGGATTTGGATCGCGCTTGCTTGCATGAGCCGACCTTGAACCTTTGTGCGTATGCGTAAATTTTTTCCCGCCTCTCAATAGCGTCAGTTGCTGGCAATCAGCATTAGGGGGAGGTAGTGTGTTGTGCTCTCGTCGGTTTTTGATTTGGAGGCTTTCGGTGACGATGCTATGGTCGTACCCGTACACCCAGGACTCGTCACCAGTGATTATGGTGTTCATGAAGTCGGGTCACTGTTTGCGGAGGCCAGCATGTCCTGTGAGACGTCAACACGAAGTTGCTTTTGCTCCGCCGCCCACAGCTTCGGCACGAATTTCGCCGCCACTCTCTTCATGGCCAAATCTTCGGTCAGAATGGAATGCGCCGAAAACGTACTGATGCCCACCTCTTCCGCAACTTCTCGGATAGTCACACGACGGTCCCGCATTACCACAGCGTTCACTTTGGCAATGACCTGGTCATTTCGGCATGCTGATGGCCGATAGGTTGTACCAGTCCTTAATCTGTGTGATACCCATAGCATCGTCACCGAAAGCCGTCTGAATCTTCCGGATGGTTTCCACCTGGCTGTCGCCCAGTTTCTAGCAAAATTTGATTGAGTAACGCTGCTCCAGTCGTTCCGTCATTTTCCTACAAAGAAAAAACCGACGAGAGCACAACACACTACCTCCCTCTAATGCTGATTGCCAGCAACTGACGCTATTGAGAGGCGGGAAAAAATTCACGCATACGCACAAAGGTTCAAGGTCGGCTCATGCAAGCGCGCGCGATCTAAATCCATCAGGTTTTCGCAAAAAAAAATATAAGGTCGGATACTTTTCTCACAGGCCTCGTATTTCCGAAATACAGCTATGTCCAGTGACTTTTGACTCACCATGTATAATGCATATCATAAATTTTATTCTTTCAGTAAAGGGAAAAAAATTTACAAAATAATGTTATGTTTTGTATCCTTCGATATGCAGAAAATTGTAGGAAGCTAATGAACAAATTAACATTTAAAAACAAGTAATGAATAAAAAAAAAATTTTTAAGCACACTTTAAAAAAGTAAACAATGCCATCTATTGGTAAAGTCTTGAACGATATTCTTCATATAAAAAGTAAATTAATTAATTGCCACTAATTGATCAATTATTTAGTTGATTTTTTAATTGATTCATGTATTGTCATCAGGAGTAAGTAAGTGTGCAAAATTTGAAGCCAGTCGGTTAATAGGAAGTAACTTCAATATCGATTACAAAATTCCATCCAAACAAACAAACAGACAAATTAAGTAGAATAAAGTGTGTTAAAAAAATTACAATTTTCACGGTCTTTTGCTAATAAGGATCATTCATAAAATACGTTTGCTTGACAGGCGGAGGGAGGATTTTGAAAGTCTGACAAAAGTGAACGGTAAAATGGGGGGGGGGGGAGAATAAAATATGAACGTACGCTTGTACACCGATGAGACATTACATTATGACCACCGGTTTAATACGAAGTTGGATCATCTTTCGCCCGCGAAACCGCGGATACGCTGTGAGGCATTGGCTCGACAACGTGGTGACAAGTAGTCTGAGGCATCTGGTACCAGGCGCTCACCAGCTGGTCCTTCAGTTCCCGTACATTGCGAGGTGGTCGTGTGGTACCGCGAATTCGTTTTTCCAGGGCAAACCGCAAATGCTCTACAGACGCATCTACAGATGTAATATAGATGATGACTGTATTTCTTCGCACCTACAGATGTCTGTGTCGGTCGGCATCTGCACATCTGTTTCTCTGGAAACAGGCTCTCCTCCTAAGGATGTCTATATTTCTTAATGACTTGGCCTCAACTCACGCGTCTGTGGCCTTCCACAGGCTGATTCCGACTGCCTAACTCGAAACTCTTTCTCCACAAAAATGAAAATGAGATGATTCTAGGGAATTCTATAATAATTGTGCGAATTGGTTAAATTAGGGGAAAACGCCACCTATCGATCACTCTTGAATCAGGTGGAACGAAGTTGTGTCTAGAGTCCAACGGCCTGTGTGGTTGTCATGAGTAAATTTACAAGCACGCATTAGAATGATTCACAGAACGGTGGATTAAGTTAATAAATAAGAATTAATATATTTTATTAGCTTGAATAAATTACAGCTAATTACGATACTAATTAAGTCAAAACCGGGTAATTAGTTAATGATAATTTAGTTCAAATCAAGCTAGCTGACATGTAACAGTCAGTTGATTAGTTGAATTTTGTCAGAATAGTTGAATCACACACCCACACAATTTTGGCAATGGCTTCTGTGAAGAATAGGACATAAGGAGTGAGACACTAAAAAATGACGATCAATCTGTTGCACTACAGTCACTTGCTGTACATATAATTTGTAGAGCACAATGACTCCTTTGCATCAATTTTCACTGAAGCACTCACTATCGCTGAAATGACCAAAATACAGTTGACCCTCAATTTTACGGATTTCGGATTTTCCGGACATATTTTCTAGTGAAATTTTTTTATACTTTTTGTGTTGGTGCGCTGACTTGTGTAAGTTTACGATACGTCCACCAGTTAGCGCTCACAGTAGTAGTACTGCATCCGTATCCGGTATATTTAAAATTTAAATTTAACTCTGTAAATTGCCGTACATTACTAATAAATTAGAATACTTCATTCAAGTTAAATTAAGTCGGAGGTGAAATGGCTTCAAAACGTGCAATTTTTTTATTAAACAATCTGGAAAGCAACAATATTATATTTATTAAAAGGTATTGTTGCTTTCCAGGTTGTTTAAAAAGTTCAGCTGAAATATGTGTTAGCATTATTTGTATTACCTCTGAAAATCCGGACTTTTAGATTTTTCGGACACCCCCCCCCCCCCCCCCCCCAATTAGTCCGTAAAATCTAGGGTCAACTGTAAAGAATTAAGCAGAGTGCCAGACAGTATTACATTTACACAGTGACGACACAAAATGGTATCGACGTAAATACATTAGAAATTGCTCCCTTGTTTGTAGCCTTGAAGGATGAAGCACAAACGGGAAATATATGCGAAGACTTTTAATCGTTTCGCTTATCCTCACGTATAAGCACGAAGCCCTTACTGCATGATAAATAGGCCTCGAGACCGTATGGCAATAATCCACAAAATAGTTCTCTATCGAAGCATTTTACGCTATCTACTTCCATAAAGGTTTTACTGAAGAGAGCTCGTGAGATAAATAAGCTCATCTTTGTTACCAAATTGAGTATTCGGGACCACTCAATTTGTGAGTTATAAAGTTCCGGACGTTGAGAGGTTGCAACAAATTGTACTGGGTTACTAACCTCCTCAAAGCATGAGTCCGTTACCGTTGTCGGGTCCAACACTACGTTGCACGCTTGAGGTGCTCCGTTGAAGCACCTCAGGAAGATTCCCATTTAGAATCTGCCTCGGAAGCCGTGTACTATTTACGTTCACTCTAGAGACATTCGAACGTTTCTTTTTACGTTCCTGGAGCTCGACGTTTTTTTCCACGTTCTCGAATTCTCTCTCTCGAGCCCCTTTTGCGCATGTTCCGATCTCTCTCTCCAAGTATCTTCTTGGCTCTCCTACCGATGTCGTCTATTCTGACGTCTCATTCACTCACTACTCTGATGTTGATCCGAGTAGAAGTATTTCGACTTCTGACGTATATTTTTGTCACGGCGATTTCTCTTTACTAATTTCCGTGAGTGTGGTCCTCTAGTCCAGCTCCTTGGCAAACAAATGATTTCATCGGTGAATCTGACTCCTTCCCTATGCTGACTAAGCCTGATGTAGAATTATACTTTCGATTTCATAAACTTCTAATATAACTTTTAGAAAATTGTTAAAGTCTTTATTAACTTAATTAACACTATCGGAAAATATAAAGATGTGCGCTTCTAAAGTCGTCACCTCATCAATAAAGGTTTTTCATAAATAACAAGACTAATGGATGATTAAATTCATAGGTGAAGCAAGAATTTATAAGTTTTAGAAAGGTTAATAGAATTCCGATAATGACTAATAATAATGGATGCGAATTCGACTGTCCATTAAAAGGTTGTGGCTTCATGATGATAAACTCCTAAGTTCATTTAAACTGTTATAAAAACATAATTATGTTAAGGATAATCTGAATAAAGTATCGTTTTCACAAATATAAGCTGTCTTCTAAGTCTAACAAGTCACAATAACCGAGAAATAGTTAGAAATTTTTTTAATTTAAAACAATAACAATTACTGAGTGTTAATTAAAAAGAGAAGGGGTGGGTCTGGTAGTCCCGGGGTCTCACAGGAATGATGTGTCCTAATGTGGCCCAAGAAAACATCGCCCATTCCATAATACCGCCGCCACCGGCTTGTATCCATCCAAAAATGCATTTGAGTGCCGTAGTTTTTGTTTCAAATAGGCGTATCCGCACTCGACCGTCCATGTGATGGACCAGAAACGTGACTTGTCGGACCAGGCGACTTTCTTCCAGTCCTCTATAGTCTCCTTGGCTCAAGACAGGCGCAGTTGGCGATGGCGTGCCATAACCGCAGGGATTCGTCAGGGGGCTACCACTACGCAGGCCCATACGCAGGGCTACCCATCCGGCGACTCATCTGTACACCACTTTCGATAAATAGTCACAGCGACTGCACGTGAACAACCCACCAAATACGCCATTTCCGAGATCGCAGTCGCCTCTGATGCCCGAGTACGCGGGTTCGATCCCGGCCGAGGACGATGAGAATTTTTCAGGGGGAAATCCTGAGATCACGCACTTCCTTCGGAAGGGAAGTAAAGCCGTTGGTCCCGTGTAGTCGTTTGCCGGCTGCACGTTAAAGAAACCTTGCGAGGCAAAATTTGCGGCCCCTATAACGCCGTCCTGAAATGACCATAGCAGTTGAAAAGGACGTTAATACCATACAAAACAAACTAAACGAGATCGCAGTTCCGAGGCGCCGGGCTATTACGATTTCTTCTTTGTCGAAGTCTGATAGGTCTGATGCTTTTCCCATGCTGCAGCCGAACACTCTACATCCGGAAATTCAGTTCTCTGGCGGTTTGTATCGACACCTTCTAGAATTTCGGATTTAAAACTTTGTCATTTCAGCGAACGTATTTTGTGAACGATCCCATATAAGTTCTTATAAGTTTAATTCTTTAAATACACCGAAGGCCGATTATTTCTTTATTTCGTAAATTTTAGAATCTCCGGAGAAGCCTATTGTTAAGACTCCGACAGAGATAAGTAATCAATCAGTTTTGGTGGAATGGACAGTTCCTTTTGATGGTAACAGCCCAATATTGCGATATAACATTCAGTACAAGAAGGAAACAGGTAAGGATGCAAGCAATAAGTTACACCACGATTCCTTGAAAATTTGTTATAACTCGTTTATTTTATTATCACAGATGACTGGAAAGATACAACTGTTAAAAACATACAAAATGGTAATGTGACATCTGTAAGACTGACGGGACTTTTACCCTCAACGTCGTATGAAGTAAGAGTTTCTGCCGAAAATGCTGTTGGAAATGGGATGTTCAGCAAAATTATTATCTTTAAAACAGAAGAAAATGGTTAGAACAAAATCATTAAAATATCATTAACGTCATCAAAAGATTTTAAAGAGATATTTTTAAAGAGATGTTTTAAAATTGGTTTATAATCTCTTTAAACTGCTATATAAAGCTTTCTTTTGGGAAAAATTATATAACCTTAAAATTTGACTAAAGTCTTGAAAAATACAAAATTCAGACTAAAATTAGAAAGGATGCTGGCTCGCTGGCCGAGAGCGCTGAGACACTAAGAGTCTTGTTGCTCTCGAAACCAGCAAATCGTGGCTTCGAATTCCGCTATAGGCTTAGTTAAAGCGTTGCGTGTGCGTATTAATGCGCTTGACGGAACTTTTTTCTTGCATTATTCAACAATACGCACGAATCCATTTCACATGAAAGCAATGAAATAAGAGCAGACGACAATTGAATGGATTCCCAAGTTTCCAAACAAACTTAGTTTTTAAAAATAAGTTATTAAAATTAGCTAATTGCCATCCCCTAAAAAAATCTGTACAGTAATTAATAATCATCTCCTTAATTTATTATTTCATTTTATTAATTTAATCGGTAATCTTCATAACTTTTTCAAGGCTGCGGTCATATATTCGCGAGTGAAACGATGCGTTGGTGAGGGGGGGGGGGGAGGGAACGCGGTGCTTTATAATTTTTAAATAAAAATAGTATTCATGGATGCTTACCTCATCTTATAATTATTTTGAGACGAATAATTACTATTACTAAAAAAATTTTTTTTTTTGTCCGCAAAAAACGCATTGTTGCATGAATTGTTGCATGAAAATGAGTTTCGCGTGGAAAATTTTCAATACCATTGTTGTAGCCGTTGGTTTTGCTCAAAACAATGCTCATAACTTGCTGATTATTGGAGAAAAAACAAATGATTATGCTCATATATACGAGGTCTGTTCAAAAAATACGTAGACTGTTTGAATTGCGCGAGCCCTGTTGGTCCCAATCAAAATCGCTTGGTGTCGCCATCTTCTGACAGATCCGCTGATTACAAGGCAGTTTTTTTGATTGCAAATATCAGTATTGGTTGATTAGCTACGCGGTTGTTTGTGAAGTGTGTTTTTTTGCGTTTTGCGGATTTTTAGAATGAGTGACTTGAACGAGCAAAGAGTTGCTGTGAAATTTTGTGTTAAACTCGGAAAAACTGCCACTGGACGAGTGGAAAAGGCCAGAAATGTGGACGAGAGGTGACTGGTTGTTTCATCACGACAACGCTCCAGCCCATTCAGCCCTCAGAACTCGAGAGTTTTTGGCCAAACACTCGATCACTGTTCTTCCTCACCCACCCTACTCACCTGACCTCGCTCCTTGTGACTTCTTCTTGTTTCCCAAACTCAAAAGACCTTTGAAAGGAAGGAGATTTGAGACGATTCCCGACATAAAGGCAAATGCGACGAAGGCGCTGAAGGACATCACAAAAGAAGCGTTCCAGGACTGTTTCCAAAAGTGGAAACACCGTTGGGATCAGTGTGTGCGTCGGGGAGGAGAGTACTTTGAAGGGGACCCAGATGTGTAACTTCTGAATAAAGTATATTTTGTTTTATGACGTCAGTCTACGTATTTTTTGAACAGACCTCGTATATATCCATACGGGATGGCCTATTTACCACTGGTTGTATAGTAAGATTAAAGTTTAATAACACAAAATTAACGATTTTGATTTCAGCTTGCCGCCATGTTTTGTTTGGTACTCACTTCCGCTACCGCTACTGCCACCGCGCAACGCCATCGCTTCCAAGGTGTGCTTGCGCAAAACAAAAAGCTCCCTGGTAGGCCTACAGGTTCGTGTTTCTTCCTTGTTAGTTAAAAGGAGCTTCCCTGACATTCACCCTACCTGAACACGCGCATCCGAGTGAAACAGAGTTAAACGTGATTCGTCACTCCAAAAAATGTTTTTCTGCTTTTCGACAGTCCAGTGTTGGTGTTCCAAACACCACTGGGGTTTGCCAGCCTTCTTGTTTGGCGAGATGTTTGGCTTATCTGCGGTTACACATCCGTGAATGTCGAGAGCATGCAGTTCCTTCAAAGTGTTGTAATGCACATTGACGCCTGTTGTCTGTTGGAACTCCTTGTTGATGACCTGGAGTGGGTTTTAGATTTATGAACCTCCCTCTTCAACACCCATCGCTGGTATTCAGTGACTTTTGGGAATCGTTCGACGTGCATGTTCCGATACCAATAGTGTTCCTTTTCTTCAGGATATTACCAATAGTTAAATGTGGCTATGATAATTTTCCCGAAATTTCACAGTATATATGCCGCAATATGGCACCGATTATTACTGCTCTCTCAAAATCACAAAGTATTCTTTATTTAGCTATTCTACACCTATAACAACATTACACGAGCAAGTTACCACACAAACACTATAAAAATCAACAGATAAGCGAACATGGGTTGGATTCCAACACGCAATTTATATGTCATAAATTAGGCGGTGTCCGTTCCATATTGAAGGATATGTAGATTAGGTATACCAGTATCTAAAACAATAAAATACATATAGAAACAGATCTTCTGTACTGATAATTATAATTCAAATAATTATTAATTTTTTTCTTCTCAAAGCTCCTTCGGGTACTCCACAAGATGTCGAAGTAGAATCTATCAATTCGAACACATTAAGAGTAGCATGGAAGGTATATTAAATTATATATTCCTTAACCTTTTCTCCATAATATCATGCTTGCAACAATATTCTTAATTATGCAAAATTAAAGTAACATTAGGAATTTTTTTTAGCCACCCCCAAAAACTGATTGGAAATGCTTAATAACAGGATACAAAATTGGTTTTAAAATAGAAAGTTCAATGGATGACTATGAATATAAGACGTTAGAAGTACCAGAAGATTATACTGAAAATTTGGTATACCAATTAACGAAATTGAAATTATATACTCAATATAATATTGTTGTTCGTGCCTTCAATAATAAAGGATTAGGCCCATTATCAAAACCCGTCGTCACAACTACTTCAGAAGGCGGTAAGTAATAAAGGAAAGAACTTCCGTTGAGTTAAAAACTTAATTGTAAGATTAATACCCTTGAAACACGTTTTGGTGTATATGAATTTATGTTTTAGTATATCAGGACTGTAAAAAATACAGGTATTGGAAACTGTGGGAAAATTATGAAGCAACTTCTGTAAGACCCCTGTTATGCTGTTAAAAGTGAACCTGAAATTTTTAAAGTGGTTCGTTAGTCTCTTTTGCCGTTGCAACACTTGCATTGCGGCCGTTCGTGGCGGCCATTTCGATCTGCTGTGATCGGGATAGTTGTAGATACGCCATATTTCTAGCCGCCATTTTGAGTTTTCTATGGGTTTTAAGTCATTCATTCACAGTACATTTTGTTTCTTCTCGTATCAGCAATCAACCCCCAAATTTGTCTCCATAGTTTCCTTATGCTCTTTAGACGTCGAAGTACAGATTTAGAAACCTTTCTCACATATACTTAAACGCGGATTATCTATCAATCATCCTAAACTATAGTGCATGTGGGATCATCATGGTGTTAAATTACAAATATAATATGTACCATTCCAAAAAAGATTTCTTATTGGTGCAAGTCTTGTTAGAATTACATTAGAAAATCTGCAAAGCCCGCTGGTATCTCAAAAGAAACAATGTCTGTGGTTTTTCATCAATAGAAATAAATCGCAGTTTGCATGTCTCATGGATGAGAAATCAGACGTCTCCAGGAACTTTCTTGTTCTTTTATACAGAGTGTCTCAGAACTCTTTTCCTAGAATTAACAGGAAGGTAGAGGGGATGTATTGAGCAGGGAAACGTATGGGTTCATTTCAATAAAGCCATGGTCGGAAATAAATCAGTGTTCAACAATGGCACATTGAAACTACTGCAGCTACTGGAGCTACTGCAGCAGACTTTCAGGAGAAGCCTGCAATCTTCGAACGCTTAAACGGTTCGATGTTATGGCCAAGTTCTGTGTAACAAGGTCTCGCCGTGCGCAGGTCCCAGTCACGTGGTTTGACGTCATTGCCACCGTTAGATAGTAGACAATTGCGTACGTGCGTATTAGCACTGTTTAATTATTTATTAGAGAAAGGAAAATAAACCAGATTCGAATTTCATATTCATGCTTAATATGAATAAAATGGTACAGGATTTAAATAAAAAAAATTAAATATGTTCCACTAGCAATCACATAAAAAAAAGAAAATGAATAATGAAAACATTCCTCTTAAAATATTTCAATTAGTAACTTATTTATTTACTTTTCCTTTTTCTTTCTATTCACATCCGACCAACTTTTTTTTGTAACTCTCTAATTCTAATATAGATTCTAAATCGAATATATTTTTTAACAACTTCAATAGGAAGTTTTTCATTAATTGGCAATGAAGTATAAGCAAGATTACTAATAACAGAAATAATATTTTCATCTTTCTTAATCCCCTGGCCGACAAAATTTTCAAATATAATATTGCATTTCTTTAGTGGAATGAGTAAGTCACCTGAAGGATATATTAAGTACCCTTTAGACATGCTAGTGAATGGCTTTCTCGGTTGCAGTGACGTCATGCGCAGACTCGGACGAGTTTTAGAAAAGTTTCGGCGACACCTTGTATACACAAACCTTGGTTACGGCGATGTAAGGCCTGTATTGAGACAGATGGTCGTTATTTTGAACACCTACAGTGATAACTTTTGCTGTAAGCTACATAATAAATACCATGTCTCTTCATTTATGGCCTATTGACCGTTTCGATAACAAAACAACGTGTCACAGGAAATCACGTGACCCCTTACTAACTTATGTTTCAGAGAGCATCAAAGAATTTAGTGCAGTATAACTATAGTGTAGCTTAAATTACAAGTGTTTATACAATTAGCCATTTTCAGTTTTCTTGGGGGCGTGGCTTGCGCATGCGCTGTGGTTGCCTCCGACAGGCAGAAGCGTTTCCGGTTGGAGCCATCCCAGCTTCTCTGCTGCTTCTCCCAGCCAGCCGCGCATAAACGTTGGGTCGTGTACCATCGTGTACAGTTTAATGACCTTAAACGATTGAAAATAGCTGATGTACTGAAGATACATATAGAAGTCGTTGCTTCTGATGGTTCGGAGAAACTGTTAAAGTCCCAGACGAATGAACAAATCATCCTATATCAAAAGCAAGCTAAACCACAGCAGAAACCGGCTTCGGACCTTAACAAAATAAATTATAAACCAAAATTCCTAATATACAATAAAAATTACACAACATGTTTGTTGTACATTGTAAGTTTTATGTAATTTTTTTTGTACCCTATATAAGGAATTAATTTTTTTGAAACAACCATGTTGTTACATTGATTTAATTATCTTGTTCATTTTAATTTTATGTATTTACGAAATAATGGTTATTTTATAAGAAACAGATTATTATTATTATTATGTAGGTAGCCTTTTAATTATTATCTAAGTAATCTTTCAACGATTAATCATCGGCCTCGGTGGCTCAGTGGTTGCGTGATCGCCTCTGATGCCCGTGGACGCGGGTTCGACCCCGGCCGAGAACGACGAGGATTTTTTCAGGGGGAAAATCCTGAGATCACGCACTTCCTTCGGAAGGGAAGTAAAGCCGTTGGTCCCGTGTAGTCGTTTGCTGGCTGCACGTTAAAGAACCCTTGCGAGGCAAAATTTACGGCCCCTGTAACGCCGTCCTGAAATGACCATAGCAGTTGAAAAGGACGTTATTACCAAATAAACCAATCAATCAACGATTCATCCTTGTAGGCTATGATCAGAAGGAACGCATGAGTGTATGTAAGCCTCCATAGTAAGGATGCAGCGTTTCATCGGGCAACACACATTATGCGATTATGCGTGCATGAAATCAGCCTTAACGAGTAGCCTATAACCACGGATGAAGAAATATTATAAGGCAGTATTTCTTCATCCACGTAGCAGGAATCGGGAATTTCGAATATGGAAAACCTCTGCTGTAGCTGAAAAAAACGTATGTACTTGTGGAAAATAAGCTTGCCGGAAGTTGTTCTGCCTGTCGGAAGCAATGTTGGAGCATGCGCGCGTTCTTCCCCTCCCATCTGCTGAAAAGACCTAATTATTAGGCGATTTTTTTGTTTAAATTATGTTAAGGACATATTTTAAAAGTTTGAACGGCGTAGCCAGCGAACGATATAAGCAGAAATTAATGTTTGAAGGGCACGATTTGCCACATCCCATGGATGATATGTTAGAAACGTTTTTCAAGAACTACTTGAATTCGTAGCCTACAGTAACATCACTCGATCTGTACGATTTCTTTGTGAAACGAATATGTTTCTACGCCAAGGAACAAATATAGTACTACGATTCATTAGATGATTATAATTATAAGTGGGAAAGTAAAAGAAATCCTCGTGTATCGTGTCAAGGAGCTACAGGTGAGTGAATGATTTAAGCCTATTGATTTATCGTGCTAACTTTAATACAGTTTTTACAAATTGGGTTCATACAGTTTTACATGGGTTTCATACATTTCTAAATAGATTTAATACAATTTTAAATGAATTTAATATGATAAAATAAATTATATTTTAAGAAATTTATACGAGAAAAAAATAACGAAAGTTCCGTGACGGTGTACGTTGAATGATGTCCGTTAGCTGAAGTTCATGAATTTCTTAAAATATAATTTCGATAATATGATAAATCATTTACATATTAATTAGGTATGTTACAATATTAAATTCAGAGCATAAACGCGACGGGGCTGATCGATGTCAGCCGAGAAAATTAGGGGATGCTACACGGGACTTTTCCGTAAAATTTTTATTATTTTAATTCAATTACAGAATACGAGGTCTGTTCAAAAAATAACCGAACTTTTTTAATTACGCGGCAAAGGATCGTCGTAGCGACGAGCGGTTGGCAATACTGCAATTGTCATATCCTTCTGTCTAATGGACTATTTACAAGTTTTTACATGTTGTTTAGTTTCCTAGTTATTGCCATTTGAATGAAACGTGTTTCAGTGGTCGTGACGATTTTTGCAATGTCCGATTTACGAGAACAACGATGCAACGTGAAATTTTGCGTGAAACTGGAGAAAACATTCACGGAAACGTGAGTTGGGTTTACGAATACAACTTTGAGACCGACGTTCAGTGGTCACAGTGGGTTGGCAAAAAAAAGGCAGGTTCGGTTCTCTGCCAAGGTGATGCTCACCGTTTTTTTTTTTCGATTTCAACGGAGTTGTGCATTTTGAATTTTTGCCTCAAGACCACTGTTGTGGCAAGACGACTCAGAGTTGCGCTTCATGGTTGCCCCTGCCCACTCAGCCTTGTTATTTCGCCAGTGTTGTGCCTAAATAGATTACTGTCTTCCCCCAGCTTCCCTACTCCCTAGCTCTTTTTCGATTTTCACGTTGCATCGTTGTTCTCGTAAATCGGACATTGCAAAAATCGTCACGACCACTGAAACACGTTGCATTCAAATGGCAATAACTAGGAAACTAAACAACATGTAAAAACTTGTAATTAGTCCATTAGACAGAAGGATATGACAATTGCAGTATTGCCAACCGCTCGTCTCTACGAGGATCCTTTGCCGCGTAATTAAAAAAGTTCGGTTATTTTTTGAACAGACCTCGTAAAGCTTGTAACATAAACAAATAATACAAACGTAACAAGAGTAACACTTAACCGCTGTGTAATTAAAGTAAAATAAATACAGTAATACTAAAAATATTTATTCTTCCGTATTTCTGTATTGAGGGGGTAAAATTGTATTAAATTCATTTAAAAATATATTAAATCTATTTGATACAACACAACACTTCACTACACAGTATTGTTTAGCATGGAAAAATGGCGACGCCGGAGTGTGGCTGGGCTCTAGAGGCCAACGGATGTCGCTGCAGCCACCTGCATGAGCTTTCTTCGAAAGGGTCAATAGGTTGATTTAAATGCCAAATCTATCCGCCAGATGGCATCCGCTACGGTTTATGAATTTTGTTCTAGTTTATTTACAAAAGTTTAGTGAAGATGAAAGTTAAAGACTTGAAAGAAAAGCTTCAGTTAATAGGAGCGAAAACGGACGGAAATAAACAAGTATTGACTAACAGTGAGCAAATTTTATAATGAATTACGATTTAGAAAGTGACGATGCTAAATATTGGGCTAGGCTACGACATCTCATTTAACCTCACTGAATATTTCGATCTGTAGGTAGTCCATGAAACTTGAGATTTTTGTTTTTAACATTGTTGTTCGAACATTGTGGCACTGAACAATTTACATGCATGTTCTTATACAGTATTCTTAACATTGCCGAGATTTTCTCCTCATTTCGACCATAGCGTCATAGCCTCAGATTCATAAAGCGTAAGCGCTGCCATCTATACTTAAATCAACCTATAAGATGATCTTTCAATGTGCCATTGTTGGACACTGAACCATTTCTGATCATGGGTTTATTGGAAAAAAGTGTTCATATACATCACCTCTATCTCCCTGTTAAGTTCTGAGACACTTGTATAATGCATACCCCATACCTGCATTTTATATGATCGTCAAACATTTCAGGAGTAAACTTTATGTTTTAGTTACTTATGTTTAATGTTGAGAATTAAAAAAATATATTCAATAATCTAAAATGAAATTAAATGCGATAAATATGTCTAATTTTAATTGCATACTTTAGTGCCATCAAGTCCTCCAGGAGACGTTCGTTGCTCACCTCTATCATCCACCAGTGTTTATATTTTATGGACACCTCCTCTGAAAGAAACATTAAATGGGATTCTTAGAGGATATAAAGTACTTTTCAGACCTAACGAAGAATGGATTGGTTAGACAAAACATTAAAATATCAGATATTCTTGCTTTCGAATAACAGTATAAATGCTTACAAGGTTCTTATTATATATAAATTAAATTTCAGATCATGCTATGCAGACTAAAATAGCCAACGCATCAAAAATAACATTACAAGATTTGGAAGTGAACACCAATTATAGCGTTCAAGTCCTAGCTTATACCAAAGTAGGTGATGGCACCGTCAGCAAACCAGTCTTTTGCAAGACGTATGAAGACGGTAAAATTCTGACAATAAATCACTTCCGTTCGAATTAATTACATGATATTTGGGCAAAGTTGACTTGCGAGCACTGCATGCACTGCAGAGAAGCATCCCTCAGAGACACCCAAGTGGACAACTCATTCATAGCAACTTTTTCGTATCCGCCCTGCAGTGAAGCATCACTTAAAGACGCCACTGTTGACCCATAATTTCGCAGCATTTTGCTCTAAAGTTATTAATTACTATTAGAAATTAATAAAATTTATTTTAATTCCTAAATATTTAACAATAATCTGTATATCTTAGGCAATAGTAGGTCGTGATCTGTATGATTGTGATTTGTTTGAAGTAGGATCCTGCAAAAACCCCACCGGTCAAAACTCCTAAAGTAATAGCACAAATGAGGACATATCCCAGAAATAAACCTTAATTTTTATCTGATTTTTTATAATTTATACACTATTTTATCGAATTATTTGAAAAATATCCGGGTTTTTATCGGAATTTGCTAGAGTTTTTATTTTCGTATTTGGAGAGGGGGGGGGTCTTTTTTAATTTATTTTCTAATATTAATTTACCGAATTAATTATTTGGTGATGGCGTTGGCCATAAAATTTATGCTACATATTTTCATTATTGTCATACATCCGAGTGAATATGACATTAAAGTTAAGTGATAAATGAAAAGTTAAGCCACGAAACTACATTACAGTCAACAATGACTTAGGGTGTGTCTAAAAAGTCCGACCGGTCGCCAACAGATTATGTGGCACGGTCGGCTGCCGTTTGCTTCCGTTTGTTCGTTCATGGACAGCGCGGTCGTGAGCATTTTGCTTCCAAATGTCGTCGCAGCAAGATTCCTCGTCATATTTCACCATCTCCTTTCTCCAAAATATATTTATTACGTATCGGGCACTCGAATACTTGAATTTTCTACTTTCGTCCGCCAGTTTGATTCTACTCATCGAAGCAGCCGACCACGACCGGCGTTGGATTCCGGTCGCGATTAGTGCGACCGGTCGCGTTATGAAAACGCTCATCGCGACCGGTCGTTACTTTATGAATCGAGGATCGTCCGAATCAGGAGAAAATTTAAAATGAATAAGCCAGCTACGTATGTCTGCATAGTTCCCGCGTCGATCGGACATAGTCAAAATTTCGAGTCAGTCACTTGGTGACTCCAAAACTAGCTTTGCGACGGCCTTTGGTCGGTCGCGACCGGTCGGACTTTTTAGACACACCCTTAATTGCTTAGAGCGTCGCGATCCCACACTGGAATTTTCTTTTTCTTTTCTATTTTCCTTTATTATTTATTTAAACGCATTTAACATCTGTATTGTAACATTTTAACATCTGAGGCATCGTGTTTAAATAATCCATCAGCTTTTCTTTAATAAATTTGATACTTGGGGTCTTTGTTACTGTTTACATATATGGTGGCTACGCTATGACCTATCCATTATCAGAATTATTTTTATATTTGCGGCGTAAGACCATGTAGCGAATGTACGAATAACTCCCGTAATAAGAATAATAACCAGATTTACTACTACTCCAAAAGAAAGGATCGACATACTATAACTACCTCTGCTGGTTTTACCATTACTGATGGATTGGATATTAGTAACTGTCTTGCCCAGCATTTCAGTGAAACTGTCTCTACTTCTTTCAACACATTCTCGGAGAACTGTCTACCTATTGTCCCCCTATTGATAACCTCATCTTAACGGAGTTCACTATAGAGATATTGCCTACGGCATTAATAGATTACGGGCCAAGCCTTGCAATTCTCCGACATAGCATCCTTCCTTTATTTTCAAAGGCCTTCGAGATGTCATAATTATTCCTCTTAGGCGCATCTTTAATTTGTGTCTAAAAGCTGGCCACTATCCTAAAATAAGGAAGAGTGCGGTTGTGGTTCCTGCCTTTAAGGGTGGTTCTGCCAAACGGACTGACATTGCTAGCTATAGACCGATCTCTATCCTTCCACCCACTCCCAAAGTCTTTGACAACATCATTCATAAATATCTTCAACAGCATGTCCTTCCTCATGTTCCTGCATGTTAACATGGTTTCATTCCCCGACGTTCCGTTGTGAGCAATCTTGTATCTCTCACCACTCATGCTCAGGATGCTCTTGACCACTGCCAGCAACTTGACGTGGTCTACTTTGATATGCAAAAGGCGCTCGACTCTGTCAATCATGAGTTACTAATTAAAAAATTGCGTGCGTATGGGATTGTTGATGGACTCCTTCGGATAATGCGCTCTTTCCTGTTTGTTGTATATATACATCATTCATCATTGCCCTATAGGCCACTACTATAGGCCTCACTGTGGTGTTCCACAGGGTCCTGTCCTTGGGCCTTTATTATTTGTTATCTTCACTGCTGACCTCCCCGAGGTGATTAGAAACTCCCATATATTGATGTATGCAGATGATGTGAAACTTTTAGGTAACATTATAATTGTCTTAATGCTCACCTGCTTTAGCAGGAAATTTATAGTATATGTCTTTGGTGTGAACAGAATGGTCTTGCAATTAATGCAATCAAGTGTGACAAAAAAGACCAATTTTATCGAGTTCTCCTAGTCTTTTTGTGGAAATGTGCAAGTTGCCAAGCTCTGTGTCCGTGATCTTGGCGTAATCTTTGATAGCACACCTTCTTATAATTCCCATGTTGACTGTTCGTCTGAAGGCTTACAGAGCTCTTGGTACCATTGTGCGCAATGGAGCAGATTTTCGGTGCCCTTCTACATTTGTTCGGCTCTATCGGAGTCTAGTTTTACCCGTTTTGTCCTACTGTTCTGTTTTATAGAATGGGAGTTCAAATATGCAGTCTTGTAAACTGGATAGGGTGCAAAATGTTTCTCTCCGGTTTCTGAAGCGGAAATTCCCGAATTTTGATGTACCTTCAGATCTGTGTGCACTCTCAGACATTAGAATGAAGATTGATTTTGCCTTTCTTAAGAATGTTTTAGTAGGGAAGATGGATGCTCCGAACCTTCTCGAGTCCATATCCATCCGATTACCGTTCCATACTACGAGGAAGCTCGTGATGAAGCTTTGGCCTCCTATTAAACTCAGAGAAGAATTTCGTCGGGATAGAATGTTCAGAATTCAAAAACTATACAATGAGAATTCTGATGTCATTTATTTATTTAATTAATTTTCCTCGTCATATTACTATCCTGCCTTTGTGATTATGTTTGTATTTATTGTTTATCTTGTAACTCTCATTCTATTTGCTCGATATTGTAGTTCCGTGTTGGCATGAATTAGCTGTGTGAGCACAGTACATGAACTGAACTGAATAGAATTGAATTATTATTATTATTATTATTATTATTATTATTATTATTATTATTATTATTATTATTGAATTTTTATCTTTGTAATTATTTTTATATTTCTGTTAATCTGTATAAATAAAATTGTTTTTCTGTTTTTTATTGTCTTTTTTTTAATTACGTTACTTCCCTTTTACTTGTAGCTTAAATAACCCCATTTTGGGCCTTTGGCCTGTTGGGGGGCAACATAGCGGCTTGGCCTTCCAGTTTATTTGGTGGTTATTCCTGTTGTTGTTACCTATTAATATTATTATTATTATTATTATTATTATTATTATTATTATTATTATTA
>JAHWFO010033869.1:3387386-3499894 GCA_023313115.1 Rhysida immarginata
TTATTATTATTATTATTATTATTATTATTATTATTATTATTATTATTTATTATTATTATTCATACCAGTTGGTTTGTTTGTTTTTAGTATTTATTTGCGTAAAATGACGGCCGTTTATGGGAATAAAATCATAATCACACAAAGAAACTCCGTGTTTACACATTTAGATTATTTACTCATTTGGTATTAAATGTATGAAATTATACGATTAAGAAATGAGTAAAGAGCATTTTAATTGTTGGTAATCTTACAAACATGGAAACACGGAATTCTTTTGTGTGATTTTAAAGGACCGTCACTTTACGCAAATAAAATCATACAAGACCCACTTTGTGATGCAAGACCCGTCATTTCTTTGTGATACCAGACCCACTCAACTTTTTTTTTGCCATTTAGTAATATTTTGCTCGCAATTACTAAAAGTCAACTTTGCCGATATTTGTTAAGGTGATCAGTAAATATTTGGAATGAAATTCCTTTTAGTGCCTGAAGCTCCGGTCGAAGTGAGAGCTCTGGCTGCTTCCACGGATTCCATAATCGTCTCTTGGAAGCCTTCAAATAAACTGAATGGAGCTGTTACCAAATACAACATCTACTATAAACCACTTGAAGATGAAAAACATGTAAATGTTATTACTTATTTGATTGTTTTTACATGACATTATTAAAATTCTGGCCAAAATTTCATTTTTTTTATTTTGTTATTCTTTCCTATTTGTTATTTTGTTTCGATTAAAAGAAGCAGTCTTTAAAACTATCTCAAAAATATTATTTTCAAAATAAGTATCCTTAATGGATTATGAGGATAAATGAACTTCATTTTATGTAGAAAGCAACATATGTATACTAAGTGAAGTATCCTAAATATTTTGCATGCTTTTAGTTTCATTCTTTGTCAGATAATTTAGAAGAATACCTTCGCGATGCAAGCATTCAGTCTTCTGAAAATAATTCCACGTTTGTCGAGATAACTAAGTTGAAGAAGCAACAGAAATATGCCTTTTGGGTGACGGCCGTTTCCAAGATTGGAGAAAGCGAGAAATCCATGCCCATGTTTCAGTCCGTTGGCGAAAATTTAAGTAAGTTCATTGTGCCATTAACATATCATGCGCCTTTTCATTTGATCTTGATTATTATACAAATATTTTCTAATATATTATAGTATAGTTGCAGCCAAGTCAGCATCTTTCCACGACAACTTAAGAAGACAATGGAAACAAGAGGTAGTTCTGCCCTGCAAGGCTGTTGGATTACCTTCACCGCAAAGGAAGTGGCTCCACGGGTATTTCCACGGATTTCATTGGTTGTAATTTATAATTGTTAATTTGTAACCGTTGTCCTTGATTGTACTACCTTACAAGTAGGGTGCCATTGTAACCACTGTTACTTTGAATGGACCACCCTCTCTCAATATCTCCTTTTACAACAAAAAGATTCAATATCAAAGAAAATTGATTAGTAACCAGCTCAGTATTTATTCTTCCAAAACAATCAATCAAAGACAAAGGTTGGGTTCTTTAAAGGGTGGCAGGTTGTGTATTATCTATTCCAATAAGATAGGCAAGGATTCGAATTAAATAAATATCTTTTTATTCAAGGTTAAAAGAATACCAATGAGATACAAAATAAATGTAAGCCTTAAATCTAAAGAAAAGAAAGATTATAGTTCTTAAACGCCAAGAAGAAAGTTAATATTAAGATCCCCAATTACTTACAACTACAATGACATGCAAAGATTCAAACAATGTAAATGAGATAATTATTCAATAAGGTAAGTTCAACTCCTTCAATCACTCTGAGGATAGAGATAGCACTACTAGAAACTCAATTGTAATGAAGTTCCAATCTTAACATTTAATCCAAACACTTTTTATTTTAAACAGGCCATAAAAATATTTCACTTATCACACTGAAGCACAAAAACACACTTTAAAATGATCCAGATCGATTAGTGAGTGAGTGCACTGGAGGTCTCAAAGTGTCCCCACTAAGTTCAACAGAAGATTTCAAATGCGAAGTTGTCTTCCTTTCACAACGTTAGGTTCTTGACCATGCCAATCGCTCGAAGAAAATTCCATCTCTTGCTTCAATTCATTCTGAAGAATGTTGAGGTTCCAATTTCCAATCTCTAAATTCCAAGGATCGCTCCACTATAAGCTCATTACACTTACTTAGGGAAATGCTCTACGACGCAGTTCACTTCAACACCAGCCCCCCCCCCCCCTTCGAATTTCCATATTTCCCTAATTTTGATGAGTCTGCACATTCAAAATTTGGAAGAAGAAGCTATTCGATTTATTAACTTACTGCGTATTCTTCACAGCAGCCGTCTACATCAAGACAGCCCCCCTTCAAATTTCCATTAAGCCGTTGAATATTCTTACCAGCACCTTAACAGTACTCATAACTTTCTGTTTCCCACGATCGTCTTTACATGAAAAGCACATCCGGTCTCCCCTCCCTCTTCTCATCTTTTAAAGATCCAACAGAGCAAAATCAAAATATCATAATAATCATAAATCCTGTATTCACTCCATGATACAAATTATCCCTAAATTAATCCAATAATTCATCCCACCGATGAATCCAAAGACCAATTTTTGTTTAAATCAAATAAATTCCAAAAACACAGTCTCTTCCTGTCACAACACTTCCCCTCCTTTACTCTCACAATCGAGTGATCTTATTTATATCCAATATTAGAATAGTTAATTCTATCAATATAATAAAACCTCATCACCAAAACTTTTATATAATCACATTCCCATTATAAATCTGAATAATACATGTTATTATTGCAGTAACCAAGTTTCCTATAAAAATGAATTCCTAACATAACACGTGATAACGTCACAAATTCTTGAATATTCAGAGATAACAGGAATGTTTGTAATGTTACAAATTATAGAAATATTAGGGGCCGGCTCGGTCGATTGGCAGAATGGAGGGAGATGAAGGTGGCCTGCAGCAGCCTGCAGTTTCCACAGTCGGGGAGGTGGGGTGAACGTCAAAACTGTCATGTTTTTGATAAAATTACCCAATTATCATTTCATGTCGAGCCGGCCTTGAAATCGAGCGGGTAGGCGTCCCGTTATACTGCCCAGTAGTTATCTGCAACACCCTGTACATCATCTACCTGCTGTCGGTATTGATTCTTAGATTATTTTCATTCTTATTTCAAGGACAGCTGAAGATAGAAGAATCCAGCTCATTAATTAATTTTATATTTATCATGTATGTTTCATATTTCAAGGTCTTTTGGGTTGAATCTATCAGACATTCGTAAGGCGGATGTTATATGGCGGTAAAGGCATTTTGTGAACAATCTTCTACAGTTCGATAGCATAATGTTATATGGGGTCGAGATCTCGTTATCGTGAAATTCATTGTAACAATAATAACTCACTATCATGTTCTATGGCTCTGCATGGCTTCCAACAAGTATATAAAGTCGTCTAGGATCTTATCTTTAGAACGATGACTTGTAGTCATGAATGAAAGGTATGATCGGCAACTGTGTGCCGTGGGCTGGTGAGGCATTATTATACAGATACGAGAAGTCATAAAACCATCAAACCTTGCCGTGCATCATCACTAACCTCCAACTTTGTTATGTATCAACTTATTTGTGCTACATTCCTGCTCCTCTCCATGGTACAACAAAAATCTTTATTCATGTGATTCTTATGAAATGCAAATCGTTTCCAATCATCAATGGCTAAAAGAATGTGTTATTAAAACCACAGAACGTATGCTTGTTTGATCTACTTCCTGTCTATACCACCATGGAAATTTACTTTGTTTCGTGATAGACTTCGGTTGGCTGTTATGATAGTTCTAATCTTTATCTATAGTTTTGAATACTTTCCTGATACTAAATATCAATTTTATTTTTTTTACTTTCATTTTAATAAAGAAATCATAATTTAAAGGCCACTTCCGGTAATATAAATTCAGTTTGAATTTTATCAAAAACTCCCCCAATAGCTAATAATAATAATTATAGACAGGAGATTGTCTCCAAACACAGGTAATAATTTTTCGATTGAAAAATGGAAGGAAAAATTCTGCGACCCGGATTCGAACCAGAAACCTCGACTATCACGGCCGACGCCTCTACCAATTGGGCTATGGCAGACACCCGGACAGCCAAGATGTCACAAGGTGTCTTAAAGACAACCAAGTTGTCACGGTTGAAAGCCCAATGGGAGACGGGCTCCCGGCTCTCAAATCGAGAATTTCTCCTATCCAAACCATCAGAAAGTTTGATGAACTCACATATAGCCCAATTGGTAGAGGGGTCGGCCATGATAGTCGAGGTTCCTGGTTCGAATCCGGGTCGCAGAATTTTTCCTTCCATTTTTCAATCGAAAAATTATTAGCGTTGCTTATGATGTCAGCTTTGCTACCCGAGGCCGACGTGATTTACAGGCCGTAGGTAACACCTCATAAAGAGAAAGCCTCTGCACAGAAACCGTCATACATTGTTCCATCACCATAAAAAGTGCAAATTCGGGGCTTATTATTGGTAGAAATACGAATAATGTCCTACTTAGACGACTTACCAGTATATGACGTTTCCGTGTAGAGCAGGGCCGTCCAAATCGTGCACGTCGCCCGCATGCAACATAAAAAGCTCGCGGGCAAAGCTCACGGGCAAAGCCAAGGAGATAGTCCAAAATTCAGGAGGGAAGTGGATACAGTGTTGCCAGACTTTAAGGGGCGATTCCGTTAAATGAGGCATTATTTCTTTTGTTACTGATATTTGCTTGTTTTTCGTCTCGCATAACATGGCGCACATTCCGAAAAAGCATAAAATCACTGAACCAGTATTTAAACCGGAGTGGGAAAATCTGTTTGTTTGTTTTTTTTTTTCATTTAACGGATCGGATTCTAAATGTGTAATATGGAATCGTGTCGTATCGGGAAAGAGAAAATACAATTCTACCTGACATCGAGAAAATTGTCACATTAAAACGATGGAAATAAAATGGTAAACTGCCTCGGTTTGATTTTATTTATTTATTTATTTATTTTTATTTTTTTTTTATTTTGTTTTTTTTTTTACAGCGACGAGATGCCGGCTCGGTGGCCGAGTGCGTTGAGGCGCAGGTCTTGCCACTCTCGTAACCAGCGAGTTGCGGGTTCGAATCCCGCCAAGGGCATGGATGTTTGTGTTTGTCTATTTTCACCATTATTCTTTCATCCCAATCAGCTAGTCTCCTGGAAGGGGGAAATGCGAGCTGGAAATCCATCCATCCAGGTCCGACGAGATTTTTAGATTTAGATTAATCTCATTGTTAGATTAAAGCTCACTTTTGACTGTTTACACTTTAGATAATTTTACGTAAATGTTGTGGAAAGATGGCCCTCTGGGAAATATTTAATTGATCCCTTTGGGGATGCCTCGTTCTGAATCACTCAGATCATCTCCGTGTCCCATTCTGTTATGTTATCACTGCACAAACTGAAACTTAGGATACCATTCACTACTTTTAATCCATTTACTATCTCACCTGACCGTTATCTGTATATGGAACAAAACACTATTTCAAGTTTGGATTCCTATTAAATTGATAAGTGTATGTACTTGTGTATTCGTATTTTGTTTTAAATATGGTAATATGCTAAATATAGTTAAGTTCAATGTTTACAATGCAATGTGTTATTTACGTTTCATTAAGGTTTTTTTTGTCATTGTTTTTTTTTTTCCTTTTTTCACGTCGAATTATTTAAATCAGATTTGAATTAAACCAAGTTTATTTAATCACGTTTAATAATAATATTTTAATACACTGTTATACCATGAATATTTGCTGGAGCACCATGCAAATTACCGAATGTTAAAGAACCTTCGCTAATGATCAGAATCATGATTTGATCATGAGGTTAGTAAGAGATAAAAAGGGGAATCCATTCCGTTAACCTAACTTTATTTTCGACTTTCTCAGAGGCACAGAAATTCGTTTCTTGCGATTTTGTTTTCTTTAAAACAATCTTTTTGATAGTAAAACAAACTTTTTTCATCGATCAGATGATGATATGTACAGCTGATTAGCCTCTACATCATATAGCTTTACAAATTCAACGTTTTATGTGGGTAGCTTTGGAGACAAATAGAAGAAAGAAATGTATAACTGAGGTACTAGGCGAACTCAGAACAAACAGATCAAATTATCCGACGGCGTTTGTTGGAATCCACAATCCGCAACTGGCGAAATTCTGCGAAATCTACAGATGTTCCAATACAACTCAATATAAAAAAGACCGGTCGAAGCAGGCTTGCAGTCAAAGATTGTCACATAAGAGTATACCATTTTTGTGAGAATCCCGCTTCTGTCTCAGCAACGATGATCACCGAGTAAAAATGAGTTGGAAGCGAACTGGGAACGGAAACATTTTTATTTTTAAGTGTCACCATTCGTCCACCTGGAATTATAGTTTAGGGTGTACGTTCATGGTATATTTACAATTACCACACTAATTGTATTAACTTATCTAATTTCAATTATTTTAATAGTACTATCTTCAATCTTATAAAAAAAAGACTAAAAGATCTAGAAAAATCATCCCCCTTTGAGTGTAGATTTGACCCCTATAAAACAGCCCGACTACCTTTTTCACTAAGTTTCTTTATGATCGCCATTATCTTCCTAGTATTCGACGTAGAAATTACCCTGCTAATACCCATTCCAATCTTATTCTCATATTCAAACATAATATTAACATTTTATATAACAATATTATTTATTACACTACTTCTACTAGGCCTGTACTACGAATGAAAAATGGGGGCTTTAGAGTGAACAAATTAGGATTATTTTTAAAATATAAAATTTGAATTGTAATCAAAAATTGGCAAACTGAATCATATTAATGTATTCAATTTCGACTTGAAAGAAGATTCTATCCATTCATAATAACCTAATAGGTAGTTAGCTGTTAATAAACGCATGAAGCTTACTTCTTGCAGATGATTAAATAAAGCTGCTAACTTTAAATAAGTTAATATTATCATCTTACTGGTCATTTCTATAGTGTACAATATTCACATAACATCTTCAATGTTAAAAAGCCCAGGCCATCATAGAATATACACCTTAATCTCTTCAAAATTATGCTCTTAATAAGCTATATTCACAAATAATCACAAACATAAAAATTCAAGCTAACAAAAAAAAAATAAATAAACCTTAAAAGAATTATTTTGCCACCGCTGATTTAAAGCACTAAGTAGCATAAAATTACTACGAGGGTTGAGGCAAAAGTCATGGCAACTATTTTTTTTCTTGAAGATACCAGTCCGGTTGGAAAATGTGACATATACAGACGAAAGGACAAGGTGTTAACTACATGTGTGGACAATGAATAGCACTGAAATATCGTAACACACTAATTTATTACGGTAGTGTACAGGGCAATATGGCCTTCACGGTGCAAAAAAATGACAACACAGTACACATAAAGTTGACATGACAAACCTGGGCTTAAAGACCCTCAAAGTAGTCCCCTGCTACTGTCACCACACGCTGCCAACGATGTGGGAGGCGCTGAATACCACCAGCCTCAGCATTTGCCGCACCATGTGTGAATCGGGTCAGCCTCATCACTGGTTGACACACGTCCTTGCTGAAACTTTCCTACCCACCGTGCTACTGTACGGTATGGTAGGGCATTATTCCCAAGGGCTTCCACTAATTCACTGTGACATTCCATCGCATTTCTCCCTCGGAGAACGGCTAATTTGATGTAAGCGCGCTGCTTAACACGGGTTACTTCTATCTCGCACGACACTCACCAACTGACTGATTTCACAGCCCTCGCTGCGCTACTATCAGCTGTCACAGAGCCATCTGTTGTTCTGCATACACACTATGCCTGCAGAACTTCCACACGACACATATACGTTTGTGATCCGTTCACATATCTACAAGAAAAAAAATAGTTGCCATGACTTATGCCCCAACCCTCGTAGTATGAAAAGTCATTTAATAATTTTGTTTCATCCCTGACCACCAGATGTCAATGTGATCGCTGGTATTACAGATTTAGCATTGTTAAAAGGTGAAATGTCATATCTCGTTGTCAAAGTATGTAAAGATAAAGGTAGCACCACTGACCTATCTAAATAACTGAATGACGCATTCGGCGAAAAACTTGACGCCACCATCCGCCATCTTAGTAGCGGCAAAAAATCTCATCGTGTGTGCAACGTTTGTTTGATTAATTCTGATTTTTAATGCCAGAAACAGAGCATTGTAAAGGTAAACAAAGTAAACTTAACAGTTGGTCAAAGTAAAATGTTAATTAATTAAAAATAACCTCTGTGTAAGATACGGTACTTTAAATCAAATTTTTAATCTGTGTAAGATTTGATTAAGCAATGTGCGTTTCGTAAATATTATTTACTTTATACTCTGCCAAACCAAAAATAGAATATTTAATTATATTAGTAAAAAGTTTTAATTTAAATTTTCCCTTCAAGTTAATTACATTGGAATAATCTCGAATAAAAATGTCACAAAAAAGTTTAAACTATTGCCACTACCAATATGGCGTCCAGTGGCGTCACCCTTTTTAATCCATCCAGTTATTTATATAACACCGATCAGCACATTGTCTGAACGCGTTAACGAAGCTCAATGTTAAAATTCCTATTCTTTTGTTCCAACTAACATGCATGTAGCCATAGTCACTGGATATGAAATTTTCTATTCTATTCTATTAAATTTCTATATCCACTGATTCTGCATGCAGCTAATGCAGCCTGAGAATTTTGCTCCTGGCGGTGAAATATTGTTGTGAAACTCACTGTTTTTAAGCAGTTTAGAGTACCTGATTTGTTAAAGACTGAATAATATTTTAAAATAATAATTACAATATTAATTTATATAATAGTTAAAAAAAGTTAAGTAACTTTTCCTTTTCAATTTTTTGCATTTGAACAGGGCCATCGCACTGTTCGCATCCTTAATTCAATTTTTTTTATTCATATTTTACAATTAATATTTATTTTTATTTGTTTTAAACATTCTCATCATTTTATTATAAATTCTGATATTTTGTTTTATCTTTTTTTTTATTTGCAACGAATTTTATTACTCTATGTAAGACAGTCTCTTTAGCATTGGCTTCTATGTATCATCCGCCCCGCTGTCCTCTGCGTGACATCACGGCCCAACAACTGACAGTAAAGTTGGCCGATCGGTGCTACCTTTATGTTTATATGCCTTGTCTTATTGTATTAAAGATCTCTGAATATGAAGTATTGTATTGAAGATCTCCGAAGCTTCGGACAGCGAGCAACGTCGGAGTAGAAACGGTAATGGAATTACCTGTACGACGAGCTATGCGACCGTGCAGCGAGTGGCTGTCATAAATGTTTCACCGCCTATATTGCCTAGAATATTTGAATTCTCCTCTACAAGGTACATTAACCATTTGGAACTGTTACTGGCATGAAAGAATTCAGCCGGGGAACCTCGACGTTTAATCGTCGGTTCGTTCCCGCAAAGCCTCTCAGCGTTCAGCGTAAGCAGCGTGGGATGTTGGATTCAACGCCAGTGAACTCGACAGACTTTACGCCTTTAAGAAAATAGTAAGCTCACAAACTTTTATTTATCATCTTCAGACCGAATACGAAGCTCAAATTGGAAAATTATTTGGAGCTGCAGTTTTAGCTTCATAAATGCGTTAAGAAGGCTCAAAAAAAAATTACGCCTTTGTGTTTCAGTATTTTTTTTTTCCTGTTGCCATTTACTTCTCCCTAAGAAGATTTTTCTAATGGAATAGTCCACTTAGTTTTTCTGTGAGTGTTTTAAGTGAGAATTAAATAGTTCATTTAACAAGTGGAAATTTTCATGTTCAGTGATTTCTCTTTTAAGATGATGATATTCTCGTTCAAAGCATAAGCTGTGAAATTGAACCTAACTGTTCAAGTGAATTCGGACATTGCATTTTTATCTGTAAAATTTTATTTGAGTCAATTTGTTCAAGAATTTAATGCTGCATATTTCTGATTTTTTTCCTTAGACGAAACTGCATTGTGTGATTTAATGGAATTGCAACCATTTTAAAAGAGTGTTTTACGAACTTTAATTAGTATTTACCATATAAGACTTTCCTGTACTTTACTTCAATAACATCTTACGGACGTTGTTGAGTTTATAAAGTCTAACCATAAGATCATGTTGCTGTGGGTATCGTGAAAAGCAACTCATTCAATTATTTAGTAAGGTTATACTTGGTACTATTTGAGGTTTGACTAAATATTCAATTAATAATAAGCAATGTAATTAATGACACTATTAGCTAGTTGCGTTTAGTTGATTCAGTTATTCACAAAGTTCAATTTATTAACTAGCAACTTTATAGACTGAGAAGTTTTTACTTTTATTTTATCAGATTGTGTGTATTCTATTATATACTTAAAGTTAGCAGCATCGTGATTTATTCAATTTTGGAATAACCTAACTTTAGCTTTGTATTGTATTCTTAAGTCATTGCTAAACAGCAGCATTTGAGTTGACATTTTATTTCATTTGTATTTACCTTATTTATTTTTGATTATTAAATTGAATAAACTTTTGTTGTTTGCTCAAATACAGTGCTTTGTGTCATTGCATTTCTAAAGTGCTTTTATTTTTCCAAATTATATTCCACTGCGTTTATCGGGCACGTGACAAGATACGGATTCTGTACAAAAAAATCTATCAGATTTTAACGTTAAAAAAGTTTTAAAAAGTTATTTCTTGTTGGCGTGTCTAATTTTTAATGTATTCATGTTATAAAAATATACAGGATGTCTCTAAATGGAAGGACAATAAGTGATCCTAGCGTGATCCTTTGCATGACAAACTTAAAGTTCCTTTCGCAAAATGCTCAAGTTTCCATTTTTAAGGGTCTAAACGTAACGCGAAGTTTGCTAAAACGTTGGCTGTAAACGTCATTTAATTTCAACAATTGCTGCCGTTTTCTGCATTATGTGAACTGCTGGTGCAGAAAGTTCATAAATGACGTAAAAACGCTATTTTTAGACCCTAAATTTTGAGTTTTAGACATTTTCAATACGGAACTTTTTGCTTAGATTGATTCACGGAATCACACTATGTAATTATTGTCCTTCCATTTAGAAATATCCTGTATACTTCCCAATATATTTATGCAATGCTTTCAGGGATATGACACCATTTTTAAATAAATATTTGTTGTAGGAGCAAACATATCGAAGAAGACGACCGAATCAACGTTAGAGCTGATGGCGCTCTTGTTTTGCGCAAGGCAGTCGAGGAAGACAATGGCAACTACACATGCATTGTTTACAATGACTACGGACAAGATGAAACCATTTACCACGTTATGATACTAGGTAAATTTCAATGGAAATGTTTGCAACTGAATTTCTGTTTAATGGTTGTGATAGTCAGCGCACTTACTTTTCAAGCCCGCTTATTCGTAAGGGTCGTGGGGGCAGCAGTAATCTGGAGGATATCCATTAATCGCGATCTTCTGAATGTCATCAGTGGTAATACCCAAGCGACTCGAACCCAGTCTAGCCACTAGCTTGGGAAAAAAGCAACTGCTGAGGAAGACCAGTTTGCGGCATCGGTAACACATGGTCAAACCAACGCAAATGATACCTCTCAATGCGGAGATGTAACGGCTTTAAAAGCAAATAGGTCAACGCCTGCCAATGGCATATTGTTGAGAAAAATTTGAAGCAGAAAATTTTGTTCAACCCGAATCTCATCTGCTGTCTTAAATCTTTTCCTTGTACCTTGAAGATGGGAAAGAAGTTGCACGTATGTATGTATGTATGTATGTATTTTACCCAAAAATTGCATGATAAAAATAGCGTGTCGCTAATACTACGTTCGCACTAGCACATTGGATCTAGATCGGCAGCTTGAACTAGATTCGAATTTTGAAGTGGGAACGCTAGCAATCTGGATTCGAACTAAATCGACTGTCTCCATACTCGATTCACTGAATCCAGTTTGGAGAACTCGATCGATGCTGCCAATCTAGATTCGTTCCTTCCCACAATCCCTTGCCGTAACCATCGAGAGAGAAGGCCTCTGCGATGAAACGTAATACATTGTTACATCTTCATAAATAAGGCATTGTTATTCGCATTTTTACCAATAATAAGCCATAAATTTGCCCTAACTATGATGATGTAATAATGTATTACTTTTCATCGCAGAGGCCTTCTCTCTCGGTGATTACGCCCTTGCACGAATATGTTTTCACAAAATGGCGTCCAAACAATTGATCGACTCGTGGTCCGAATTAAAAACAAAATTTTATTCGGCCTATGGCTTGAAAGCTTGGATGGATTGAGACGACAAAAAAGAAATTCGTCCATATACAATCCCTTGCACCTGTTGAATATAATGAACAGTTAGAGTTGTAAAGCTGGGTGGAGATTAATGTATGAGTTCCCTAACTGGATAGCAGCGCTGAAGTGCAAACACTCTGTGGATCTGAAATGAATCCAATTTCTCAATGAATCTAGTTTGTATCTGGATCGACTCGATCTAGTTTTGTAGTGCGAATGAGGTATAACACTGTGCTATTCTTCGTACCATAATACTATAAACGTCTTCGATGGTCAGTCACTCGCAACACATATTGATATTTTTTCTGGTGTAATATTGTTTCATTGTCGTATCCGACCAGTCATTGCATTCACCCATTAATGGGTTGTTTTTAAAAAGTTTGGATCAATCAAATGTTTGTGTCTGCTCTAAAGCGTTGCCACAGATACCGTACATGCTTTAAAAAGTCGTGCATTTCTGCTGCGGGTTTCAAGTTTAAAAAGAACTTAATTCAAAAAGCTGCTCTCGCTCATCAACTACCACGAAATCTCACAACGAAAAATGAATACGCATGGGATATTGTTTCACGATGAATGTATAATGAATGACATACTGTTTCTCGTGCGTTATAAAAAAACGGGAAGTTTGGCCTATTCCAAGCAGAGAAAACGAGCAAAGAGATTATGGCAATTAGAAAAGCAGCTAATTAATAAAAAAATTACATCGGCTATTGTTAAGCTTTTTTTGTACAGTGTTGCCTTCATATTTTATGAGCTTTAGAATATTTTTCGTGCTTGCGGATAAAAGAACAATACTTTATCTATCGTACTAAGTTATATCATTGAAGATGTGTGTGTATCTAGTACGTTTTCTTTCTTTCCTAGGTCCACCTGCGGCTCCTCAGCTGCAAGTGATTTCCAAATCACAGACTTCGATTCGATTGCAGTGGAAAATTGACTACTCTGGAGGTGATCGAATTAGAGGTAGAAACCATGATTTACTTGTTTGTTTGGTTTTTCTTTCATTAAAAATTGTAATCCTGCTTAAATGATTTAATAATTAGTGCATTTGATTATTTTTAATTTCAAAGAGGTGATTTAAAATGCGTACTGTTTTAAAATACAAGATTTTAAAAAGTATTTACAAAATTACTTTAACAAAATGATATTTATTTCTTATTTTTTAAATTGTTACATCATTGTTAATTTTTATTGATAATTCCTTCATGATTAGATTATGTTAGATTTAGCTCTGAACATGATCAAATGTTACATTAAATAGTTAGATAAATAACTAAATTTTCAGTTGAAATATTCCAAAAATATATTTTTATATATTTCAATTTTTCAAGCTATTGGCCGACTATAACATCTCTCGATGAGAGAAGCAAGGATAAAAATTCATTTTTTCCCACTTTCTCTTATGTGAAAATGCATGGTGTCATATATTTATGCGCAGTGGATAGATTGACAGAAAGCGAAAGAGACAGAATTTGTAAACTTGAAAATAGTTTAAGTTTACAAATAAGTATTTCTACATTAGATGAACGCACAACTAATCTTCGTTGGGAGATTTCACAAAAAAATCTTCGATAGACGAGCACAGTCTTGGGAACAGGCGCTGAGTAAAGCTGAAATGCTCCTTGGTTCGCACAGAGAAATGTCCAATACATTTAAAATTACAAACAATTTTAATAAGTAATATTATTAATTGTAAAATCCGAAACATTTGACTTCTCTCTACACTGGTAGTACAATAACTATCGTTCCTTGAATGAAATAATGTGTCCTGATCAGGCACACTGGCTGGAGAGGGAGGAGGGCCTGACAAGTAGTCATCGACGTTGATTTGAACGTGTTGGGATGTAGTCGTCACCGTAATGGCAGAAAACAGCGACCTATAAAAAGGTTTGTCGACTGACGGAGATTTTCTAATAAAACTTAAACAAACACAAACGAATTAGATGAATCTATCTAATTTTTAGTAGAGTTTTAAATTTAGTAGGAGGTATAAAAAGTCTTGCAAAACTACCGCGCGCCGAGAAGCTAAAAGCAAAGCACGGCAAATCGCCCGGGCGCCCAAGGAGAATACCAGCTAATGATAAGCTTTCGGTAGCTTCACGACGTCGATCCTAGAAATAGTTTCTAACTTGTCTCCAACTCCTCTCTGGATACGGTTGGTAGTGGCAAGACGTACTGTTCTTTCTCCAAACACGTGGGCACTGGGACTTCGGTGACACAGTTATGTGCCCTGGCATTAATTGATTCGGTTCAATAGCATTGCCAGCGGAAGGGAAAAAGAAACGAGAATAATTGATAATAGTCCTTTGCGAGATAAATTATAGCATAAAATAACAAATTGCGAGAAACAGTTCTAAACTTTTTACTTCTTTTAGGCTGGATTCCGTTGACAAGTGATAACGGCCGATACAACCTTTGGATCCCGTAAACTTTTTCTTGTCTGAATCCCCTTGTATGCGAAGGACCACTTGGCTCGTCTCTCGAGAAAACATGGCTCATTCTTCCCAATGGATCCACGGAGTGTAAACGTTCCTCCTGATGATGTGGCGGATTTCCTCGTTAAATCATCACGAGTGCTCTTTCTTTTTTTCCTATGCACCGAATTCAATTGCTCTCTCTCGAATTTTTTCCTCCCTCTGCTTTACCTGCTTCGAAGGAACCGTTAATTATGCAACTCCTCCTTTCCAATCGCTGGCCGGATTTTCCTTCGTTCTTTGGTAGGAGCTCTTTCGCTTGAAGGGGAACTTCGAAGGAAGCGTTGAGAAACCGATGTTTCCTGGCCTAATGCCAAGCCGTCAAAATCACGTGTTTCGGAATCCCCTCGATTCTGAAGGCATGATACATAGCTGCCCAAATAACTTACTTACTTTAAGAGCTGAAAACGATCTTATTAATGAACAGATTATAATGATACATTCACATTTTCATATTGGAATAATGCGGAAATGTTTCCAATCATAAAATATGCAAATAAGGGTTTTACATATTTCATTGGATAACCTCTTGGATATGGCTACCTTTCTCTTCTATCATCAAATTTAAGAGGTTAACGACATTGAAATGCAGATTGCAACATTGGCTGTGGAAATTGAGCTATCTCTCTTCTGATGGAGTCTTTCAGGTCACAGAAAGTTGTTGGTCTGGTAAAATAAACCCCGCTTTTTAGAAATCCCCATAACCAATAATCGCAGGGATTAAGGTCTGGAGATCGAGGAAGCAACGCTATTGGAATAGTTCGTCCAATCAATCTGTCTTCAATATTTATGCGTGGCTGTTTCCCAATATTCCTGGCTGTTTGATGTAAGGAGTAACATGATCCTGTAAACTCTGTAGGTAGCGGGCACCTATGATTGTTACCAAAACACCATCATTCTCTTGTTCGAAGAAAACTGGTCCAATGATGTAATTTGCAGCGAAGCCACACCAGAAGTTATCTTCGGCGAGTGCAGAGAAACTTCATGATAGGCATGCGGATTATCAGAGCTATATATTCTTCAGCTATGCTTGTTGACTACACCGTTGAGGCTAAAATGAGCTTCATCCGTCCATAAAATGTGTTCTGGCCAATTTTCATCGACGGACATCCTTGCCAGGTACTCCAGGGCAAAGTTGAGTCGTTTTGGAGATCAGCGGGATATAATTACTGTACGATTCGAATTTGTACGGATACATCTGTAGGACCTTTCGCAAGCAGTGATGCAGCGTTGTCCATGGTAACGCCAACTGCCTTGAAACATCATTAGCGCTGTAGGGTATAGTTGCGTTTCCAGAAGCCTCAGCCACTATGTGATTAATCTCTGAGACGGTTTCAATGGAGGTTCTTTTCGTCCACGACCTTTTCAACCTACGACAATTCCTGTCTCTTCGAAATTTGTCACATAAACTTTGACACATGATTCCGTACAGGGACCTCGACGAAGGTTGTTAATGTGACGATATTCACGCAACGTTTTTGCAGCATTACTTTAAATTTGGTAGAATGTTTTTTCCAATTATGCTTTCATAATTTCTGAATAGCTGAATTTGACGTCAGAAAGAGCTGTTAAGTAGTCCTCCCAACATCTGTAAATTTTCGGTGGTATAACTCAATGTTTTTAACTCGCTGTTCGAATACTATTTTAATACCTGCCCTAAAAATACTCCACGTGATAGCACGTGAAATTAACACGTGCGCTACATTTAAGTATGCTAATTTTACCATAGATCCCTAACAACCCTTTATACCCCTTTATCCATAAAAGATTTCGTTTTCAGCATCTTACAAAAAACTCCCAAAACATTTTTCTAATGTATTCGTTTATTGTAGAAACTACTCATAGGAAGGCACTGGCATCGACAGAACAAAAGGTAGCCTCTGTCATAGAGAAAACGCAACATTTAGAATGGATTGCCCCTACAGAAATTAAGGTAGAGAATGAGGATAATATTGAAATCGCGTGTTCCCTCATCGTAAGTCATGAGGATGAAAATGGCCCGAGGTCCCGATCTGATAAAATAAATTTAACGGATTCGGATTGCCATTTTATATAGCAAAAGTTTGCAATTCAGTCGAAAGGGTGTTGTTACTAGAAGAGCAACTAGACTAAACATTGCTTTCGTAGCCTTATTAAAAGCATAGGAGATATGGTCGTCCCAATTTAGCTTGGCATCAATCACCACTCCGAGATATTTGTAATTTTTTACCCATTCGATACAAGAAAGGAAGAAGGGTTTCGGGTTTTTTCCTACTCTTTTTTGAGTTAAAAGAAAAGAAGAAAAAGAATTTAACGTGCATAATATACACTATATGATCAAAAATATCCGGACACCCCTCACAAATCATCGATTGGCCCAATGTCACATGATAATGACTTGCACATCATTTAAATAGCTTCCCACACCTTCAGACACAACTCTGCTTGGACATTGGCAAGAATGGGTCGTTCGGCAGAGCTCAGTGAGTTCCAACGTGGAACCATCGTTGGATGTCACCTATGCCGCAAGTCCGTGCGTGACATTTCCAGCCTTCTTCAGATACCCAAGTCAACAGTAGGCGATGTCATTATGAAATGGAAGACCCGGGGATCAACTACAGGTCAACAACGAACCGGTAGACCCAAGAAACTAACGGACAGAGACCGTCGAGTGCTTCGTCGTGTCACCCGCAGCAACCGGAAGTCTTCGGCGGAAAAAATTGCCACAGAGTTTCGAAACACCTCTGCAAATGATGCCAGTACCATGACAATTCGTCGGGAACTGCACACGGTGGGATTCCATGGCCGTGCTGCTGCCCACAAGCCCCACATCAGCAGTGTCAACGCCAAGCGACGTCTGGAGTGGTGCAAAGCCCACAGAAACTGGACAATGGACCAATGGAAACGTGTAATGTGGACAGACGAATCTCGCTACACACTCTGGCAATCCGATGGACGAGTTTGGGTTTGGCGCATACCTGGAGAACGCTTCTTACCTGAGTGCACAGAGCCCACAGTCAAGTTCGGAGGAGGAGGAGTCATGGTGTGGGGCTCATTTTCATGGTACGGACTGGGCCAGCTCGTTCCTGTGCAAGGAATCATGAACCTCGACCGTTATCTGAATGTTTTGGACAACTGTGCACTTCCAACGTTGTGGCAACTTTTCGGAAACGGGCCATTTCTCTACCAACACGACAATGCTCCGTGCCACAAAGCGAGGCGTGTACAGCAGTGCTTTGCGGACTCAGGGGTCGAAGAAATGGGTTGGCCGGCATAAAGTCCCGACCTCAATCCTATAGAGAGTCTGTGGGATGAATTGGAAAGACGCTTGCGGGCCAGATCACATCGGCCAACTTCTGTACCTGAACTGATTCTCGCTCTTCGGGAGGAATGGAGGAACATTCCGGAAAATACCTACCAACATTTGGTGGAAAGTCTTCCGCGAAGGGTGGAAGCTGTGATTCGGGCAAAGGGATGTGCAACGCCCTATTGATTTCCATGAAATCGTGGCTAGAGCGCAAACGTGCATGTGTCCGGATATTTGTGATCATATAGTGTATAGCTAAAGACAACCAATCGGGGAGGGGGGACAGGTTTTAAGATTACTAACAATTTTAGCACCCCAATTGAGAAGGGGGAGTCACTCATAGGTCTGTATGTTGTGCTTAAAGAGCCTTTTATGTATTCTTTATTGTAGAATGGTAAATATATATAACGAGCCTTTTATGTATTCTTCATTGAATGGTGAATATGTATTGAGAATGTCACGAGGGGTAGCCAAAAAAATTTCCGGGATGACGGTTTAGCACACTAATGGTAGGACACACGGCAACGCTTACCTAATCTCCTTCAAAGTAACACCCTTGCGAGAACACACACTTGCTTCATCGATCTCAAATTCTTGGAAGCATCCGTGGAAGGCGTCTTGTGTAATCTTCCGAAGCTCGGCCGTCACATTCGACTTGATGTTCTCCAAGGCCCATTTTCAGAGTCGATAGAACGATGGCTGAGAGATGACAGGAACATTTTTGTTAGCAAAGAATTGCTGCACAGCAAGCGATATGTGGCTCGTTGCGTTATCATGATGCAGAAACCATTGTCCCTGTCACTTGTTGCGTCACTTCCTTCGAACTGCCGATAGCGCCTCTGAAGCAATATTCCCTGCACATGAACTTGATGTTCAGACGCTGTTCGAATTACGACATTGCGATGAACGACCAACCATTCAAACGGAACTGTAACGAAACGACAGAGCCTTTTTGGGTCTGCTAGCAGAGATGCTGTTCTCCATTCTACAAAAGTGGGATTTATATATTCTTGCTCGTTGGCCGTCTATTGACGAATTCCTGGAACGTTTTGACTGCCCCTCGTATACTAAACTGAAGAAAATGAAATCAAATAATGAATAATTTAAGGTTTCAGATTATACTACAAAAGAGAAAATGGTCAGTGGGAAACAAAAGATATTCGACCCCATCTTCGTTTGTACTCCCTTGACGGTTTGGCTTGTGGAGCAACGTACCAATTTTACATGGAAGCATTTAATTCAGTCGATACTGGACCTCCGTGTGATATTATCTCGGCGAGCACTGAAGGCTCAGGTAGAAATAAACAAGTTTTAGGATTTTTACGATTTTAATTTGGATTAATCTTTTAAAATAATAACATAAAGGAGGGCCTCGTATTGCTACTAAAATGAATAAAAAAGCGGTGACAATAAATAAAGTAATACATAAAATTTAATAAGTGGCGGGCGCGTTTCGAAGGTAACTTCATTAACAGAATCAACATGAGAAACATGACTTCGGAAAAATTGATAAAGTTCATAAGCGGTTTAAAGTTTTCAGACGAGCGCAAGAAGATCGGATTATTGGGAAACACAATGTAAAATTACTTACCGAAATAATATCAAAAATCTTCTTTAATTTTGAATACGTGGAATATTTTGAGGAAATATAGGCAGAGGCCCCTGAATGGAAGTCTCTTTAATGAGACATTATATATCGTTTACTATAATAGCTGAGGAACTTTGTTCATTAAAAGGAAGTTTTTACGGACGATTTTTATTCATTTTAATTAAATACACGGGAACTTTTAAAACTAGGTCTACGAGGTCTGGGGTCACATTTTCATCTTGCATTACAAAAATTTTCACATAAACATAGGGTGACCAGAATGTCGATATCTTCAGTAGCAGGATTTCGACTTCAGAACCAACTGAATTTCGACTTCGATATAACCTTAAACATTATCAGTGACTTGCCGTGACGCATCCAATCAGGAGCGACACTCCCAATTCTTATCACCAGATGGCTCCTGATTGGATGGTGCCTTTCCTGGTTATGTACAAATTTGACCAGCTTCTTTTGTGGAAGACCTCTTTGGGTTAGTCAGGCGTCTTGCCTATTTCTGTGTATTTCATGTGGAATATATTCCGGAAGGGTGAGACTCGTGTAAGCACTGCTTACGTCCCACCTGAACAAAAATGTACACTTCATTGTTCGATTGTCGATTGTAATTTCGCTTTGGCTTTGATGACGAAGCCGAAACGCGCCAGTCACTTATTAAATTTTATCTATTCCTTTATTTATTGTCACCTCTCTTTTAGAGTGAATCAACATTTTTCCTGTTTTCATTAACAATAGTTTGAAAAGTGACTACGAAGGAAATTTATAATGATTTATAATTTTATCGTAATCCAGTACTTGTCCAATTATACAGATTTTTTTTAAAAAAATAAACATTTCCCTTTATTGCATTATCTGTTGAAATCAGAAAGTCGTGATACGGCACAATACACAATTCTTCAATGTAAAGCATTTGTAATCAATTTATAGATTGCAGTGCAAGCTGCAGGGTAAATAATAAAGCTATTATTATTCAAAATGTATTTTTTATTTAGGTACATGTGCTGAATTTTAATGTACTGTATCTTTGAATCTTTGATTTTCAGCCATCTAAAATATCTTTGCAATTAGATAATAACTTCATAATTAATAAATAACTACCGAAATATTTAGACTTTAATGGTTTTAATATTTATTTTCCTGTTTTTCCCATAAGCTTTGGAACCTCCTCCAAAGAAATTGTTAATCCATGAGAGCTCAACGTTCGTCACCGTTCATTTGGACGCGTGGCCAACGACCGGATGTCCCGTCATGCATTTTGGAATGGAATATCGAAGCTCAAAGGCCTCAGATTGGACCGTAGTCAACAACGAAATACCGCCATCTCAAAAGAAGATCATTGTTTCCGACTTGCTCCCTGGTAAATGGTATGTGCTGCGACTCCTTATTGAAACTAGTGGAGAGACCGTTGTGTATGAATACAAGTTTTCTACTTTATCAGAGACTGGAGGTAAATTACTAAAAAATATTCCACATTATAAAAATCTTTGAAAAACTTGAAATAATATTTTTAATAAGAAAGAAATATTAGTATGCATAGATAAAATAAATAATAATAAACTTATTAAAATATTGGGGAGACCGGAAAAAGTGCTTTCGTTTTAAGAATAACATAAGCAGTATCATGTAACAGAAAATAATTTAGTTATTAATCAATTAGATAGGCCTAATCACCAACATTTTCTATCACACTTTCCCATCGTGAAACCAAACTTGCGATGTCGTCTTTAAAAAAAGGACGCTAGCTGTTGTGCAATAAAGTTCAAGAGCCCATTTTGATATCAAGTTTTTGGAATCTTTTTTCCCAATAAGAAAGAGATCTGAATCAGGTAATCAGAATAGTGCACTGTCAGAGGAATAAAGTGGATGGGGCAGAATTTCCCAGCCAAAATCTCTGAACTTTTTCTGGGTCAGTCGGCTTGCCATGTGATGTTAAGTTGTTAGGTGAAAGTTAGTGTGGACCACACTTCTTGTCCATTAAACTTTACTATTTGTTTAACGTGCTCTTTAACACCAAACCATGATGTAAGATAACTGGATAATTCTTCGATGATGTGACGAGGATCTGCACTAGCTCTATTGACCTTTCTGTACTACGGTTATCAGAGATATCAAAATTGCCCGACCGGAATTTGACCAAACAACGTGGTCATTTGCGAATATACATCGAAAATGTTGTACACGGCTGGCTTTTTTATGCATTATCCCCCTTTGTGAAATTCATATATGTAATGACGTCCCTCGGGTTTATGTCACTCAATTTATTCTGCAAATCTGGAAGATAAAATAGACTTCCTATAAAAGTTAAAGAGGAATAGTTAATTTACCTATACAAGGGTAAGTCAATAAGCAAGTTACAATAAAAATATACATAAACCCTTAAGAACTCCTCACAAAATTTTAGCCCACTAAAAACGATATTATCTTCTGGTCACCGATTCGCAATATTACAGTATTATACCTGGTCCACCAATGCAATAAACCAAACTTTTTATTTTATGAGTGAGTCTAATGAAAATTCAATGACATGGTTTAATGTTTATACAAGGTTTTTGGTAGAGTCATGCATTAATTTAAGGAGATGATAGGAGAAGTGACTGGGATCATATTTAATCAATATACACCATCATATAAAATGTGGGGGGAGGGGTTCGAGAAGTATCTGGCCCGTTGATTGGCCAGTAAAAGTTACTGGCACACTCTAAAACCGTGACACTTTTATATCTAACTATGCTGCAAATTAATTACCCTATCACCTAATATTAACGCATACGTGCTACCGAACTCCCTGTATAGTGAATGATTTATCGCTCTAGGTACAATTGCTCCAGAGAATGTAGAACGTCTTTCACCTGTTTTTGTGTTCCATGTCGATCCCTTTATTTTCATACCTGCCGTGGCTCTCCTCATAATCGTCATTGTCTCCTCTATTATCATCTGTATCTATTATAAGAAAAGAAACGCTAGTTGTGGATCACCATCAGGTAAAATTAATATTACTGAATATAACGGATATACATAAACAATGTTAAAATAAGCCATTATCGCTATTGAATTTAGTGTACGCCAGTCGTCAAAGAGAGCTAAATGCTTGGATGCAAAGATGTCAAGGAAAATCTCTAGATGATTATTGTGGTATTGAAAGACGTTATTCCTTTTCAAATCGAAGGAAAACTGGTGAATAAGTCAAATCACTTTTTTGTCCAAAATTACATCTAATAGCTATTAAAGATGTACCTGATAACTTTTTTTATCGTAGATGAATCACCTTATGCCATGTCGTCTCCCGATTATTGCGCTGACTCACTGTCTGGAAATAGAAATCGCCAAAGATCCCCATGGAGACACCAAGTTGGTCCCACAGCTACCAATACGGCTGGTTACACCTCCATAAGTGGTTCGTTAGTTTTCTATAATTTTTAAAATTAAAATTAAAAATTACCTATAAATGCATAGATAAAGCGCTAAATAAAAAAGACAACTGTGGAAAGACTAATGAAGAGAAAACTAAAATAAAAACGTATTATCTATAAAAAATATCGGATGTGCAAGAAAAGAAGGATGGGACACACAAACCCTGGAAAGAATACAAATTGAACACACGGTGGTAGGATCCTAAAAAAAAACTTTTGTCAGGGTCTTGCCACCTTTTATTCTTTTTCTACAAAAATATCGCAAATCACCTTAGATGCACATCTCTATTATCACGTAACCATCATTCAGACAAATGAGCATTAATTTTGACATTGTTCTTCAAAATCCACATGGATAACACCTTTCATGTCCCAAAGACAATTCCCAAAATCTTACCGGCAGACGGCAGCTCTTTTCCTATTTTGGGTGGAAGGGTACCCTTATGCCGCCACTCCATGCTGTTTCGTTTTCTCTCAGGGATGAAGTAAAGCAACCATGTTTCATCACACGTGATGATGGACTCCAGAAATGCGTCTTCATCGTTTCGAAACCGATTCAAGTGCTGTTTACAGATCAACCTGAGTGCTAATCGAATATCAAATATCGGGGTACCCATCTAGCACAAAACTTACGAAAGAGTAACTGTGTTTGTGAATGATTGATTCCATACTGCCAACACAGATATTGACTGTATGCGCTATGTCGCGCACTGAACTGTTGTGTTGACACAATTCGTAAAATGTTAACCATGACCGTGTCTCTTCACCATACAGTGCTTGCAGTCCACGCCAAATTTCAGCAGGAATTTCATTATAAAACGCTGTTTCACAACAGCAGATACACTACTTGATGCTATCTTTGTCTATACTATTACGCATGCGCCAAATGCGTCGCAAAGGATCATGGCCTGTCCTGCAAAGATTATGCAGCACTACGTTGTTTCAATAATTTTTTACGCACGAAAGTCTGGGTCAATCTTGAACGACCCTTGTACTATAACTTGAATGATCTGGATTCTACAATTTTTAAAAGAAGACAATCTTTCTAATTCTGAAATTCGAATACTTATTTGCAGCTGTGAAATAAAGTCATTATAGCACTCGTTGGTATATTTTCTCTTTGTAACATTTGTTTTGAATTATCCTATATAATTGATCGCTTTTGTCCATCGTAAAACCAATGCTGTCTTTATAAAGGTTATGATGCAAAAAAGTTTCTAAGCCTAGTTTTACTATCATCAATATTTTAGAAAATTTTTCCACTGCGATAATACTGCAGAGATCTGAACAAATGGTAATTATATAGAGCAATGTTAAAGGACTGAGTTGCATGGAGCAGAATTTTCCAACCAAAAATCTGTTCTTTTCCCGAGTCGATATTGTCGAGTGAAAGCTTTGTTGTCAAGTTAAAATTGGTGTGGGCATGGTTGTCTTCTTCATCCATGGGTGTGAGACCCAACACTATTTATCTATTGACCTTCTCTATCAGTTAAGGTGCTCTTGAATAGGATGCAATTTATGCATTCTATTTAAGATGTTTGGATAATCTATATATATAAAAATGACTTGGGGGTTTGTTTGTTTGTTTGACAATGCTCTGTCACGAACAATATGCCACGCACCAACAATAAGCCACAGATCAACATATGCCACACGCCAACAATATGCCGACGGATAAATAAAAGCAGTCTGTTCTGTATTAAAAGTGATTCGGTTTTTGTTTTTTTTTGTGCCAGCAATCAGCCGGGGTGCTTGCGTCAACAATCGGCTGCCCGTATTTTTATGCCGAAGAAATTATGTTTATTTTATGTTAAAAAAATAGTTTGACATTTGTTTCTTTTGAAGCTGTTTCTTTGTTATTAACAAATTTTCTCTTTTCTCGCGGAGTTAGGGAGATTGAAGAGGGAATGCAAAAAAAGTTGTTGCGTCAACAATGGTTGATGCACGCGGAAATCTCCATTCACTCAATCAAAACGCAATCGTTTTATCTATATCTATACAAATTTAATTAAAATAAAATAAAAAATAAGAACAGATTTATTAAACGATAAACAAATACAATAAATAAAGTAAAATAAAGCTAATAATTAATTAATTAAATAAACTTGATTATACGAATAAATAAAGTAAAATAATTAAATGCACAAATTAATAAAAAACATATAAGTAAAATAATTAAATTTAATCATTACTTTCAAGATATTGTTGTTGTGAAATAGAATCTATTTAATTCTATTTAAAATTAAATAATTAGACAAAGGCGTAGCAGCGTGCTATATCTAAGTACACTAAACGTTGTTATGCTTAAAAAAAACAAACGCCAGCAAATATTTCTATGGGAAATGCCTTATTAACCAGCGTCGTCTGCTATTCTTCTTACGAATCGAAACGGTTCTGCTATTTGCCGTTTCAGAGGAGTTAGCTGCACAAAATTGGTCACATACATACGTAAATAGGTACATACGTACAGACGGAATTTTTTTTTTCAAAAATTAAACCTATCTTTTCGAATCACGAGTTTTTAAGTCGATTTCACCAAAAAAAATTGAGTTTTTGAAATGAACACATAGGCCTTCACTCTTAGAGACTGGCAAGTCAATACTGAAACTTTTTCATAATTTTTTGGCCTTCACATTAATTCTATGCAACCATAAAATATAGTCGTAATTTAATTTTTTTCTTCCTGGTCTCGAATTATTTGGTGCAGTGTCTTAATATAAAAGGGAAATGCCCCTCATTGACTCATCACGAAATCTCGGGGAAAAAAGAAATCTATACTTGCAGGCGGACGAAGTCGCGGGCAAAGCTAGTTCTTCAAGAATTTGAAGAGGATCTGCACGCAGTAGTTCATTTTCAGCCCCTTCATGCACGAAGGGCATCATAGAGGTCAGAATTACCCGAATGCATTGGACCACCGGATGCATTTGCGGATTTTTAATGCAGTCGCATAAACAGTGCAAATGTGTTTGACGGCCACAGTTGCATTTTTCGTGAAATTTATACAGCATGCAATGACTTACATTATTTTCCACGGGTTTTATGCCCCTTATTTTGCTTCATAAAAGTTAAAGGAGAATAGCTAATTCATTTGTACAAGTATTTAATTTACGCTTAACGTACATTCACATCACAAAGCTATTCGGCAAACTTCACAATAAAAGACGTTTCTTTCAGTTTCCCCAATACTTACATTACACACGAAACGACACGTTTCATTAATAAAAGCATAAATTTTAAGGTTATCTGCAATTAATACCTAACTTTTTTTTCAGCCTTAACGTTATAAAAATATTTATAATGAGATTTTCTTTCTCTTTGGCAGGAGACCCATCCGCTACCTTCATTGAACCCTATGCTCAACAGCCAAACAGGTAAATTTCTATTATTCATTTTATCTCAATCCTCTTTAAGAGATATCGTTTGTGTAAAAGCGCTAATGCCTGGCGTTGCCGAGAGTTAAAATTGTTTGCTTATATGAAGCATATTATCAACAATTTCATATGAAATGACAAACTCGTAGCAGTGTTTTATGTATGCAGTTCACAGGCTCACAGGTATATAAAATATATGAATAAAGAAAGTTTTCTTGCACATCCGTCATTTTTAATGGCTCCAATTCTGCTATTCAACGAAAGAAAAACTAGGCATGTCCATACCTGGATTCACTAAGAGTTTGCAATGAAGTAAGTGTTACGCGTTGCATTATGTGAGCCTTTTTGCGAAGCCCTAACCGCGTGTGTTTACAGAAAAGAACTTTTTCCCCTTTCTTATTTTCTTCCTCCCTCTCTACCGCTTTTATTTCCTGCAATTTGCAACCTCTATTTCCTTTTATGTTGTTTAAGTTAACCTCTTCCCCTACTTTTATGATTATTCCAGTAACGCTTATATTTTTAAATTTGGCGAAGTATCGATGAAGTATGATGTTGCCGCAGATTTAACTTCTTATGACAATGATATGCATAGACTGAGCATGCGCGAAATTAAAATATTGGCAGTGTTTATAAAAATTCGTTTTTATGTCTATAGGATAGATTTCGCTAAGATAGAAACTTTCTTACGTTTATAGAGATTAATATCACATTTATAGTGATTAATAATCTTTTCTATGTATGAAACTACTTTTTTGGATGCGAGGTATCCAAAACGAGTGTGCAAAAGGAGACATAACTCGACATTTCAGTGCCGAGGCTTTCTTTATAGGAGGCGTTGGCCGGGGCCTATCTTTCTCGTTGGCTACGAGCAAAGTTTGGTCCTATTACTTTCTTATACTTTCTTATATTATATACTTAATCACGAAAAATTTCGATCTCGAGATTTCCACTGATCTTCACGTTTTCAGGTACTTAGATTACAAAAAAGTGGTTTTTGGAAAATGCCTGTGTATCTGTCTGTCTCTGTCAGTGCGTGTGTGTCTACGATAGCGTCCAAACTGCTAAAGCTATCGAGACCAAACTTTAAACTTAAGATTATAATCTTCCTCAGGAGGTCTGATTAGTTTTCCAGTAGAATCGGTGAACCGGAAGTATCAGTTTACTCCAGCGCCGAAATATAAATTTTGAAATATCTCGTTAACCATTGCGTTTATGAAAATTTTGAAGGGGCTGAAAAGTGTTACAATTACAATTTTAAACAACTTTTGTTAAGAAAATTTTTCAAAATTCCAACCGGAAGTACCAGTTTTACTCTCGTCAAAAGCCAGTTTTTTGCTATATATTAGCGAAACATGGTATAGGAAAATTTAGAAGAAGCTAATTTGAAGTAACTTTTATTCACTAACTTTTTCAAAATTTCTATCGGAAGTAGCCATTTTAGACAGTTGTTTAATTTTTTTCTGTACATGGACCAGGACATTTACATATAAGAAAGTCGCGTGGTGACCATACCTCCTTTTTTTTTTCTTTGCTTGCCAGATGGCGCAAAGGACCGTGTAGTGGGTAGATTTCTGATTAATCCTATAGGATTGGTAATAAAAATCACTGAAATAATTCAATTTTATTGATTTCTTTATTTGATTTTCACCTCAACATTTTAAACTTCAATAAATAATTAATTTTAATCGTTATCATGAAACAATGATTAAAAGCAATTTTTTATATTGTGTAGTTAAGATCTACTAATCGTTGCTTAAATTATATGAAGTTTATTTAATAACTAGAAATTCCACCCGTCGCATGACGGGTGTCAACCGTACAGGTTGAAGGGTAAAGAAATGAAAGTGGAACATCAATGGTGTTCAAAACTTATATTCTGCAACAATATAGGCTACTGTTCATCTGCATATAAAAATAAATTGGGCTAGTGCGAGTCGGACTCGCGCATCGAGGGTTCCGTACTATCATATAAATTATGCCAGGTTCTGGAAGGTGTGGTACTGTGTTCTCGTTTTCGGCTTTTATAGACATACAGTATAACCTATAATAGTTTAAGTGTCGAAATTTATAAAATAAGCGCTTTGAACAAAAAAGCTTTAAAAAATTAAATTAACAGATTACCTGAAAAAAGATTTTATGTTTGGAGTTGCGCAAGTCCAACTCACACTTGGCCAGTTTTTCATTATTTGTTGTAATACTTTGAACTATTTAAACTAATGCCAAGTTTGACGCTTGTATGTATAACCGTTTTTACGATAGAACAAAAAAAACAACCAAAACAACAAAAAAAAACTTTTTTACATTTTTTATTATTTGTTAGACAATTTGCCATCCGCCATAATATCACATACTCTTCGGACGGATTGTGGTAATTTTCTTTGTTGGCCTCGGACGGACCGACGGATAAGAGAATTAGTATATTAGACTAGAAGCGAACCCACCCGTTTGTACGAGGGGAGATCAAAAAGTAAAAACGGAGAAAGGGACATTAACTGCGCAGATATCGGATAGGACGGTTGCTGTGGTTTCCCGTCGTGTTTTGTGTGACTAGCGGGATAAAAGCAATGGCACGTCAACTGGATGTCCACTCTAAACTTGACGTGCGAGCAGCAATCCGATTTCTATGGGCCAAACGGGTGGATGCGATCATTAGAGAGACTCGGCGCATAAAACCGGGGGAAATTGAGCGCCGGTGTGATTTTGTTAGACGATAACGCAAGACCTAACAAGACCCGCCAAACGTGCGAACTGCTGCAGCGATTCAAGTGGGAAGTTTGGCAACATCCTCCATACAGTCCCGACTTAGCGCCATGCGACTTAAAACTTTTTGGTAAGCTCAAAACGGAACTCGGTGGACAACGAATTCGAAACGATGAGGAGGTGAAAGCGGCTGTCACCGTGTGGTTACAAAACGCTGGAGGAGATTTCTATGCATCCGGAATCGAAAAGTTGGTTGATCGTTCGGATAAATGTTTAGGGTCTCTTGGGGACTATGTGGAAAAGTAAACCTACATTGTATGCTGCTATAGCCGTGTTGCTTTTGTATAGTTGGTGTAATAAATGGCCATACCGTGGAAGAGCAACTTACTTTTTGATCTCCCCTCATATAATAGGGAAATAACCCATTGTTAGACAACCAATTTTTAGATTTTTTCTTTGTTGTGACAACGTCCACCGTCGCTGATTTTATATAAATGATACTACTTACTTACTCGTACTTTTCAAACGCGCTTATCCGTTAAGGTCGCGCTATGGAGGATCTCCAGCGATCGCGATCTTCCGCCATCAGGCGCATGTCCTCCCTGGTAATACCCAAGCGACTCGAACCCAGATTCTCCATGTAGTCTAGCCACCTGGTTCTAGGCCGACCCCTTGGTCTCTTACCCACCGACTTGGAAAATAATAGCTGCCTAGGAAGACCAGTTTGCGGCATTCGTATCACGTGGCCACCAGCGCAACTGAGATCTCTCATTGCGGAGAAGTAGCGGCTCAACACCTATTGACTCCCGTATTGTGCTGCTGTGCACTCTATCTAATAGGGTAACACCTGCCACACCTCTCAGAAATCTCATTTCGGCCGCTTGTACCTGCGATCGCACTCTTTCGGTCATGACCATAGGTGAGAATGGGGAAAAAGATAGATTTGAAGACAGAGAGCTTGGCTTGATTACCCAGCTCGCGTTTCGTTACGACGGATCGCCACAGATCACGTCTGACACAGCTTGCTGCACCGATCCGAGCATCCAATTCTTTCTCCTGCCGTCCATCACTCGTGAATGCAATCCCGAGATACTTGAATTTCTCCACCTGTCTCAAGGAGGCTTGCCTAACATAGAGAGCGCACTGAGCAGGCTGTCTTGAAAGGACCAGCACCTCAGTTTTAGCCACACTGATCTTCATCCCAGCTTCTTCACATTTTGCTGCAAACCGGTCTAGTGCATGCTGAAGACCCAAGGAGGACAAGGTCGTCAGCAAAGAGAAACCTCTCCACCAGGCAGTCGCCCACACAAACACGCTCATCGCCTCGGCTGCCCCTGTCGAGGCGATAAGATAATGAACAAGAGGGGCTATCCAGTCCATAAAGATAATGAACAAGGGGGGCGACAGTACGCACCCTTGGCGGAGTCCAACACCCACGGTGAACGGTCTTGACTTAATGCCATTTATCCGGACACACATCTCAGAGCTTTCGTACAGAGACATGATAGCAACCAGTAATTGCCCATCCACTCCATACTCTTGCAACACTTGCCAGAGCTTCTCCCGAGGAACTCTGTCATACGCTTTCTCGAGGTCCACAAAGCAAGCGTAGATCTCTTTTGCATACTCCAGGATTTCTCAAAGATTTGCCTTAGAGCAAAGATGTGATCCGTCGTGCTTCAGCCAGGTCGGAAACCACACTGTCCCCCGACAGTTTGGAGTCGACTATTTCCCGGCTTCTCTTCTCCAGACACTTAGCGTACACTTTCCAGGAATGCTGAGCAAAGAGTGCCTCGATAGTTGTTGCAATCTCTCTGATCTCCCTTTTTGAAGATAGTGATCACAATTCCTGTCTGCCATTGCTTAGGGGCCTGTCCAGATATCCAAGCAACCTGACACACCCGAGTCAGCCACAGGATACCATTCTGATTTAAGATCCTTTAACATCTCGGACCGGATTTTATCATCACTTGCAGCTTTGCCAGTCTTCAGGGACTTAATTGCCCATCTGACTTCTGCTTCGGTGATACTACCGTGACTATTCTCCGCTCCAAGGTGCACCTCATGTGCCTGAGTTGTTGCTGTCACCGGATTATGTAGAGATACAAAGTATTCCTTCCACCTATGCAACACGCTCTCCTCCGTTTTCAGAAGCCTCCCATCTGAACTCTTAATAGTTTGTGATGAAAGAGACTTCTTTCCACGAAGGAGGCGCACGGTCTACCAGAATACCTTGTTTGCCGAACCACAGTCTACCTCCAATTTCTCCCCGAACTTCTCCCAGGCCTTGGCTTTAGCTGTTGATACTGTCTTTGCTGCTGCTTTCGCGCCTCAGTGTACCGCAGTCGACTCGAAGTTGACTTATTTGCAAGCCATAGCAAATAGGCTTCCTTCTTTGCCTTGACAGCTTTTTGGACTTCATCGTTCCACCATGCAGTCCTTTTCTCACCACCCTGCGCCACATTCAGCCGCTTACGACCACAGCACAACGCAGCCGAAGTAATCACAGCAGTTTTAAACAACTGCCACTCCTCTTCAACAGTACCACGATCACTGGGTAGTTCTTTGATACTTGAAGATATGTTATCTGCAAAGGTCTTCCTCACAGCTCTATCTTCCAATGCCTCCCATTTGATGCGCCAAGTTTGTCCGAACCTAGTATTTCGCTTGGTTGGCATGGATTCAGAGAACCGCAAAGTGCAGACAACAAGGTGGTGATCAGTTAATTGTTCTGCCCCTCTTCTCCAACAAGAAGTCTGAAACGATTACAAAATCAATCAGTGACTTCTGGTCCATTGCATCCCTGTACCAGGTTTACTTATGGACTTCTCTGTGCTGGAAGAAGGTGTTTGTGATGGAAAGTCCATTGTTGCAACAGAGATCCAACAAGCACCTCCCATTCGCATTTAAATCGGGGTCACCATTCCTCCCAATCACGCCTTTCCACGTTTGGTCATCAGCCCCTACGTGTGCATTGAAGTTGCCCACCAGGATGCCAGAGCCTGCACTCCCTTTCCTGCTAAGAGCAGCATCAACTTCATCTAGAAAAAGTGGGTACTCTGTGACTTTATTCGGAGCATAAGCAACGAGAGAGAGAGACCGTTTCCCTATCTGAAGCCTCAGGAGACACAGTCTTCAACCTAAGGGGTCCAATCTGCAACATAAACTGCCAGCCAGGGACTTGTGACTATCCCCACTCCAGCCTCAGCAGTCATGTTAGGGTCGACACCAGAGTAGAAAAGCTTCCACCCTCCTTCTAAGTCCGCAGTTCCAGAACCCGGACGTTCCAGTCGATACCGTTTGGCTTCCTCCACTAACTCTGATTCCTTTCCTGTCATGGAGAATACGTTCCAAGTGTCGATTGACAGCACCCGATCCCGTTGTCGCTTTATCCGTTTCTCCTCCTGGGTAAAGGCATGCGCTGCCCCCAACCGTTTCCCCAAGCGCATAGTGAGTGCACGGGTGGGGCATCTCGGAGCATTGCCCCGAGATAACAGCCGAGAGACTGTCGACTATTTTTCCAACGAGAGCCTCTGCCTAACTCCCGAACGCGGGTGACTTTAACCTGCGCCACACTCGATGTAGTATGAATTCTCTCATTCGTCGACATCATGAGATATGTTTGTTTGGATACTCTTTGTCTCACTTCTCAACCATGACCTTTCTGGTAAGGGTGACCCTAAAGTAGCAGTGCTACAACCAGCATAGCTCACAAAATCCCTGAACCCAAACCCCTGACCTACGGTAAGGGGGCATCCACTCAGGGGATATAAATGATAGTGGAGTTTAATTTAAACATCTTTTTGTGATATTCTGGAGAAATGTCAAAATAAATTGATCGGTTGGTATTAACTACTATGGTTATATCAGGACGGCGTTATAGGGGCCACAAACTTTGCCTCGCAAGAGTTCTTTAACGACTACACGGGACCAACGGCTCTACTTCCCTTCCAAAGGAAGTGCGTGATCTCAGGTTTCCCCCCCCCCCCCCCCTGAAAAATCTTAGTCGTCCTCGGCCTTAGATATCAGATGCTCTTTAAGATTTAAAGTAAAATTCTCGAATATCTTTCTTATTATAAAGAGTATGCTTTATTTTTGGAAAAAACGTTAACAATCCTAATAACTATTGCTGACACAGATCGATATGAAACTGTTCGCCAACATTATCAAAGATCGCTAAGTTGAATTCTTCGCTACATGTATTTATCGATTTTCTTATATTAATATTTGTTCATAAATCCCATTTAATTGTCCTGGTTTTCTGTATTATTCATTAATTATAAAATGTTTACCAACCTTATCTAATGTAACATTACCTTATTTCTTATTGGTTATATGTTTAATATTATTTTTCTGGATTACTTTAGCTCTGCTTCCGTTCAAGAAACAACGTTCGTTTTTCCTGCTGAAATAAACCATCACCAATATTCGGTTCCCGGTAAAGAAGACCCCCACATACAAATTTAACCCTTTAACACACATACAACTGCTTTTCAACTGATGGTAGATGTAGCTGAATAGACATATATGCTGTTAGCATAATTAGTCTAAATGTAGATTAGCGGCGTTTAATCTTTTCTTGTAGACTTCAATTTTTTAGCTTGTTAAGTTCATGTAATATCTAAATAATAATACAATTTAATGTGGAAAATGGTGAATAATGTCATTTTATGCAGAAGAAGGGTTTTTGATTGAAGTAGTTGGCTTAATATCGTAGAGAGGTGTTTACCACTTTTGATATAATAGTCATTTAATGATTAATGTAAATGTCCATTCATGCATTGTATTATTATGTACGAAAACTGTAATATCATTGCAGAGATGCAGAGACCGTAAAATTGTGATGTAAAAATTTAAAGAAAATATTAATAAAACCAAAAACTAAAAGGGAAAGAAAATTGTAACTTTTTAAATTATACATTCACTCTAGAAAACGTTACATATCTAACGCAAATTCATTTGATCAATTATTTAAACACATCTTGAAACAATGCAAAGACTGATTCCAGGAAGTTCTTACTTCAAACTAACAAGGGAACTATTTGCCCTTGTCAGTGGCAGATGGCACTCAGCTTTTGTGGTAGATGTAGGAAGGAGAGGTGGCTGCGGAGTTTGAGAGACAGTTACTGTTGTGAACACAAATTGCTACCACTTTTAGTTCGACCTTTGAAGGCGAGATAAGCGCTCTTTTTTTCAAACTCTATTTTTTTCCACATTTTACAAGGCGGGATATTTAAACAATGAACCCGAAACATTCTTGACGCCAATTAAACATTGCTCATTGTTGTTGTACTCACTCAGTTTTTATGAGATGTGCTCATTGTTGTTGTACTTACTGTTTTACCCACGCTGTCGAAAATCATCACAATTGTAACTAAATCGCTTCATTTACTAGAAATTTCGTTAAATTTTGCAGAATAATAAAACTGAAATAAAACATGTTAGCATTTAAATTCTGATTATTATTTTTCAAAATGAATTTCGCGCTATAACTTGTGGACCAACTGCACCTCACATTTTTAAGGTAGACTTTCCTTGATGTGCTTTACTCGTTTACCAAATTTCATTGTCATCTGCCATTCTCAAGGTCTCATAGTTCCCTTGTGATCAACAGTCGGAAAGCTTATACGCGATATATGAAACATATTGCAGAACTGTCAAATTTGATGAATGAATACGTCCTTTATTGTTGCACATTTAAGCATTGCTGTCGCCGGCATTAGAATCCTCTTTAGTGATCGGCCAAAAGGCGATTCTAATAAACATTTCAATAGTTACGCTTAATCAACGACCTTCATTGAATAAAATTGTAAAGGAGATTTATTCTGTTATTATCTACTTTACCTTCATTGTAAAATTTATTTAATTATTTATTTGATGTTTCTGAAAGATTTTCTTAATTAAATTAAATCATTGTATAAAATTATTAATTAAATTAAACAGGGTCAATAATCAGTGATATATGAGGTCTGCTTAAAAAGTAAGCTTAATGATAATGTATGCACAGCGTGGTTTTTGTCAACTCAGGAGGCGTCTCCCTCTAGTGGTCGTTTAGACAAACATCTGCTCCATCTTCAGTGTAATTTTCAACTTCCTACTGTCACTACATTATTGAAATGAAACGTTCGCGTGAAGAGTGTTTCTTTAGTGTGTGACGGAAATGGATGCCTCGAAGTTGAGATTTACTGTGAAATTCTCAAGAGACTGAGGAAAAGAGTTCTTCGAGTGAGTCCACGACAATGAACCTTTTCACACAGCAATCTCTGTTATGCCCAAAAAGACATTTCACTGGCACCTCAGCCTCCCTACGCCCTTGATCTTGCGCCATGTGACGTTTTCCTCTTTCTCAAGTTGAAACGTTATTTAAAAGGAACACATTTTGCCTCTGTGGAAGGCCGTGACGGACCAATTGAAAGTGCTTACACCTCACAACTTCCAGCATTGCTATGAGAAGTGGAAGCAACTCTGTGTGGTCTCTTAATGGAACTATTTTGAAGGTGATAAGGTTCATTTGTAAATAAGAATTAAATAAAAAGTTTACTGGAACAGTCTCATTACTTTTTAAACAGACCTCGTATGAAGAGAATTTCATACAAGCCTGATTATTGTCTATATTTGAAACGATAATTGTTTACCTAATCAGCTTAATTTGTTTACATTAATTTTTAACGATGCAAAACTGTTTAAAAAGACTTCTGTTCTTTTTTATTGGATATTGTTAGTTTGCTTAAATGACTGTTTATAAGTTTGAAAAATTTTCAGTAAAATGGCTTGTTTTCTCTGTTTTCTATGACGCCATTTCGGGAGAACTGGTCGAATCCACAGCAAAATATTTGGAACCATTTTTTTCGATAGGCTACGCTGTTAGTGACCAGGCTATTGTTATCCTTGTAGGGTGTGGTTTTACCATGTCCGTCTGCCCCTTTCATATTTTCTACAATGCTTGGCGCAGAAGGTTGAAATTAGGAATGTAGCTTACTAAGGTCATGTGTTACCTCACTGTTTAGTGTGGTTTCGATTGGCCTACAGGGGTGGGATTTAGAGGGCTCAACTCTCTCTATGGTATACAGATATGTAAAGGAGGGAAATTTCATATGCGGATGCCCCTAGGCAAGATCCACGTTACTAAGAAGTTTGGACCAAATTCTCCCAGAGGGGTCGGAGTTGTGGGGATATTGGTCACGTATAGAGCTATTAAAATTTTCAAAAGGCAACATATGACTGTGATATACTAGTAGCTTCAAAAAGTTCCGGGTATCGTGATATGCTGTGAAATTGAGGTTTCTCCGCGAGGTTTCCCCGCATTGTTTACCATTCGCAGATCACTATCGAACGTGTTTTGACGTGATTTAAACGGAACGCTGCGGTGCACGGGCAGTCTGTTAATTGGCAGTAAGCATCGCATTCTGATTTCGCTACGTAAAATATCAGTTATGGAACAGTGTTCGAATATCAAAGATGATTATCGGAGTGGCCGTCCATCAACTTTAGTCAATCCATCCACAATTAAACTTGTGAGCAACATCGTGCGAGAAAACAGACGCCAAAATGTAGAGACAAAAGCTGCTGAGATATCCGCACTTCGCACCGTTCCGCAAACTGGCTTCGCAAAGTGTTTCCAAGCATTATGCAGACGTTGGCAGAAGTGTATTACTGCCCAAGGACAGTATTTTGAAGGAAATGTTGTTTAAATGTTTGTATTTTTTCTGTGTGCAGAAATAAAAATTAATTCTGGGAACTTTTTGAAGCTACTAGTATCATTCGATCAAAAATGATGAGCTCTTTTATGCTTTCTAAATAATACGTTCGAGAAAATCAAGGCTTTAATAAATCAAGTGCGGATAAACAGGGTAGAAAATAGATCATCTTCCACTACTATACTATACCCTTCTTGAGGGAAACTAATTTATTGTTTTGTAATAAAAATTTACCAAATGACTATCATTAACAAGTTTAATATAACTCGTAGTATATATATTTTTTGTACACGAGACACTTATACAGGGTGAGTCAAAAAAAGCCGGCGTGAGGGAAAAATTATACTCTGTCTCATTATATGGAAAAAGTTGCAAGGCAGTGTGGAAAGCACGTCACTACTTTTTCACCTCCTCCCCGTAAAGTAATCACCGATTGCGCTCGCGTAGTGCCAACACCACCTAAAGAGAAAGCCTGAGCTAGGAAACGTCATACATTATTAAAACGTCATAGGTATTCATCTTTAATCGCATTTCTACCAATGATAAGCCCTAAATTATGACTAGGTATGATGATGTAACAATGTATGAAATTTTCGCGCTCGGGCTTTGAGTAGAGGTGGTGTTGGTCAACACCTCCTAAAGAGAAAGCCTCTGCACGGAAACGTCATACATTGTTACATCATCATAGTAGTGCATTGTTATTCGTATTTCTACCAATAATAAGCCCTCAATTTGCACTACTATGATGATGTAACAATGTATGACGGTTTCCGTGCAGAGGCTTTCTCTTTAGGAGGTGTTGTGTTGATAGTGCTCAAAAACATGAATTATTGTTTCAGTTTCATTTTAGCCTCTATGGTTTCAGTTTCTTTTTTATTGGCTGCGCGTTGATATGAATGAGATGACAATTGGTAATGTGGCTTTCCCATACTGCCTTGCAGCTTTTTTCATATAGTGAGGCAGACTTTAAGCAATACCGCCTAGAGAGAAAGCCTGCTCACAGAAAAATCGTACATTGTTACATCACCTATGGTAGGGACAATTTCGGGCTTATTATAGAGCTGATAAGTATGATGTCACTTCCTGACCAGTTGCCTAGCGATTCCAAACATTAGGTTTAACAATGTGACGTAAGGCCATTGAAAAGCATAGAGAAGTTCCAAGAACTGACGTCACCACTTGCCAGCCCGAGGCCAACGAGAAAGACAGGCCTCGAAGCGGAAAAGTCACCTGATCATCTGGGTCCAAACAACAATCCAACCTTCATTGTTTCCAACAAACGAAAAAATACTGATTGTTAAAATCCAAGATGGAGACAATGAAGATTGGATTGTTGTTCGGACCCAGTTGGTTAGTTGGCTTTCCGCTTCGAGGCCTGTCTTTCTCGTTGGCTTCGTTGCCAGCCGAGGCCAACGAGAGGCAGGCCAGGGCACTCAAAAGTCACATGATCATCGGGGTCCGGCCAACAATTCATCCTTCATTGTCTCCATCTTGGATTTTAACAACCAGTATTTTTTCGTTTGTTGGAAACAATAAAGGTCACATTGTTATTCGGACTAAGATGATCAGGTGACTTTTCCGCGCCAGGGCAACGCCTCCTATAAAGAAAGCCTCCGCACTGAAACGTCATACATTGTTACATCATTATACTTCGTCCCGAGGCTAACGAGAAAGACAGGCTCCGGCACTGAAAAGTCACCTGACCAAGATAGATCTAGCAACAATGTAACCTTCATTGTTTCCATCTTGGATTTTAACAATCATTCTTTTTTTGTTTGTTGAAAACAATGAAGGTTCGATTGTTGCTAGACTTATCTTGATCAGGTGACTTTTCAGTGCCGGAACCTGTATTTCTCGTTAGCCTCGACTTCGTCCTTTGTTAATCGAATTTCTACCAATAATAAGCCCTAAATTTGGTCGACTTATGATAATGTAACAATGTATGACGTTTCAGTGCCGAGGCTTTCTTTATAGGAGGCGTTGGCCAGGGCCTGTCTATTTCGTGGGCTACGGCTCAGGCTTTGAGTAGAAGTGGTGTTGCTTTACAGCTTTTTCACGTTATTTTCGTCGTTTTTCACAATCATTTAGTCGTTTTTCACGAACATTTCTTCTTACAGTCTTCTTTTTATAATATTCAAGATTGAAAATACATAAAACTTACCATAATTAGTATTATAACATACAGCTTTTCCACGTTGATTTCGTCGTTTTTCACAATCATTTAGCCGTGTTTCACAAACATCTAGTTTTCTTTCACAATCATTTAGTCGTTTTTCACAAACATTTCGTCGTTTTTCACAAACAATTAGTCGTTTATAAATTTTAATTCCAAAATGTCCACCAGAGGGCGCCTTTTCGGGAAAAAAAACATGAAATTTAACACAATAAACGACCAAAACGGAATACAGAAACAATATTAACAATCCAGAACAAGAATTATGAGTAATAAAATGCAAAACCGGGAAAAGCTATCAGTTGTAGGAGAAAAATGTCGAGATTTGCATTCTTGGGAAGAAGATGGTTTGGTTTGGTTTGTTTGGTATTAACGTCCTTTTCAACTGCTATGGTCATTTCAGGACGGCGTTATAGGGGCCGCAAATTTTGCCTCGCAAGGGTTCTTTAACGTGCAGCCGGCAAACGACTACACGGGACCAACGGCTTTACTTCCCTTCCGAAGGAAGTGCGTGATCTCAGGATTTACCCCTGAAAAATCCTCGTCGTCCTCGACCGGGATCGAACCCGCGTACTCGGGCATCAGAGGCGATCACGCAACCTGCTGAGCCACCGAGGCCGATTGGGAAGAAGAGGAAGCTTTATGCAAAACAAGTTAGGGTGACCTTCAAAACTGCTTTTGTTTCTCCCTTACCTTTACTTACAGTAATGTGAGTCGATGACAAGGTGATCAGAAACTAGTCAATAAATGTTAATATTGTTTCTGTATTCCGTTTTGGTCGTTTATTGTGTTAAATTTCATGTTTTTCCCGAAAAGGCGCCCTCTGGTGGACATTTTGGAACTAAAATTTTTTTTTTCGAAATTCCGTGAGCGCATCTCGTGTATAGCCCAGGGAGAAGGTGTATAGCCCCCTTCCCTCCTCCCTTATCATTGTAAGCTATGGTATAGCCCATATACTAAATTTCGTTGCATTCCGCTCACCCGTTTGCGCTGTAGGATGCCGTTTATAGGGGAAGTTTAATTATAACCACCTGGTATATCCTTGCTGTTGCCTTCTTTTTATAATATTCCAGATTGAAAATACATAAAAATTACTTACCATAATTAGTACAGCATATAATTACAATGATATAAATGCAATAGTAATTTATGAACGACTAAATGTTTGTGAAAAATGACAAAATGATTGTGAAAAACGACTAAATGTTTATGAAACACGACTAAATATTTGTGAAAAATGACTAAATGGTTGTGAAAAACGACGAAATGTTTTTGAAAAACGACTAAATGATTGTGAAAAACGACGAAATTTCCGTGAAAAAGTTGTAAGTCCCAGGACAATAGGTTTTGCAACAGTAGGTTTATTCAACAATAGGTTTGTTGCAAAACCTATTGTTTTTTTTTTCCTCACGCCGGCTTTTTTTGATTCACTCTTTATTTATCTTATATGCGAATATAGTTAAATTATACCTGTATTTTATCATTGTATACTGCTTAAAACACGTACGAGGAGCGATCATGAAGTTCCTGTAATCGTACCGAAAAAATATGAATACCGGTTTAAAAATATCGCGTATCCTAGAAGAGTTCACAGGTCAATAATTATGCAAGAGGGACAAAAGTATTGTGGCTTCAAATTCGGTACTATAGGCACTATCATAACGGGCAGTTATTGAAGTTACGGGGAACTATTCACGCAAAACGCAGAGGAATGTTTAACAACGGCATGCGCCCTCTCCCCGATAACGCGCTAGCCTACTCGGCACATTAGACGGCGAAGCTTGCATGGATTCGAAATTTTGCCTCATCCTTGACAGGGGGAGGGGGGATATCGAAACTATGACAAACGTGAACGGTAAATAAAGGGGAGGTAGAAAGTTATCTATGTATGAACATTCGCTGTTATCGCTAGAAAGCCAGAAAAGCGTAGTGCTTACGACAATAGTAGAATTTGGTTTGTGAGGATATGGTTACACATCGCGATTTGACAAACATTGAAAGTGGGGTGATTGTAGGAGCTCGGAGCAATAGAGCGAATATCAGCAAAAATTCGTCAAATGTTCAAGGGCAGCTGTTGTTAAAGTGTTTAAAGATAAGACTGTCAGCCAAATCTGGTCAACATGCAACTTGTGGTCGACCAGTGAATGCTCGATCGGAACATGTTTAGGTAGTTTAGAAATGATTGGCTCAAAAGCTTCCACGTCATAAACGAACTCCACACGACTGCGAATTACTGAGAAATCTACAGCTGGGGTCTTGAGATATGCGAAATACACAGATGGCACAACCAGCTGGTTAAAGGATTAAGGTGGGTGTTTTTCCTTTCCGTCGTCGTCAGTGCACAAATAGACAGCAAAGATGGAAGGTGATTGTCACAGCCAGCGATGGACATTGTGGTTTTTGTGGAAAGAAGGGCTTTCAGGAAGTGATATCCATTTCGTATCGTCTCGGTGCGTAGAGACAAGGCAACGTCAAGGCCAGCAGTTGAGTTCTGCTGGTAGGCCAAGTTCAACAGTGGACAAGAAACATCAGCCAAAGATGTGAGCACAGGACGACCTTTAACATCGTGTATAGCAGCTAATGTGGATGCCGTGTCGAGTTTTATTTTGGTGAACAGACGCAGAACATTTGATGAGCTGCAGAATGAAACTAGAATTACAGGCTATTGTCCGTAGGTGGTGCACCAACACACCCAAAGAATGGTTCGCCACGGCATCCGGAAACTTCCAGGCAAATGGTTGAAATGCACACACCTGAACTCATATGTCTCATTAATGTAATATGAGTTTTGTGAATAATTTTTTCTACCCTGCGACTGCATTTGTGTCAGTCATTTCTGAACGACTCTGGTAGACAGTCCAGAATTGTCACTATAACAGAATGTAGTAAACAGAAGGGCAACAATGCAGCAAATAACAGCACATCTTAATCAAGGAGCCTCTCAAAAGATTTCTGAACGCACTGTTCTACGTACACGGCATTGTATGGTATATGGAAACATAAGGTATCACGTATAAATGGATAATTCCTAATGAAGTAATGATTAGAGTGGGAACAGATCAAGCAGAGTGAATAATAATAATAATGAACTTTAATAAATTCTAGTGATTAATTGTAATCAATAAAGATGAATAAGTATTCAATGTCAATTGAGTGGCGTGATGCTAACACAGAATTTTTTGTATTCTCATCGATTAAATTAAACACAACATAAATTAATACAAAATTTTACACTCCACTCAGTTAGTTTAAGAGAACTTCACACAATTTTACATCTCTTCAGATATCAATGAACTTGCTCTTCCATGGTGAAGTTTTCTTATCATTTGGGGTACACTATCACACTATGAACTGGCGAGGCAGCCGAAATCTCTTCCCACGTACAGGTAGGAGCGGGTGGAGTGGGACCTAATAATATAATATCAAAGATAATGACAAGACAGTTAAGATGCTCAATTGAAATAACCTTAATTGTCTATCTTAGCATTATAATTATTGTCTTTGCCTATTAAGCTTACTATTTTATTTAATCTATCTACGGAAAGCAAGGATTGAGGAGCTCCATGGCCACTGACTTAGGAGATCCCCCTTTACCTGTTGTTTCCTTGTGTAGAATAATTAGGCCGGTATCCAAAGCCAATATGTCGGCGTCCTCCGGAATTGTGTTATGCTGCGTTCCGAGTACGAAACAGGTACTGTATCTCTGATGTAACTTCCCTGTCCAAGGTTGCACTACTGCCGAGCTGCCATTTTTCTTACGTCGCTCTTTTTTGCAGAACATTCCAGGGTCGGCTTCTTTTTCGTGCCGTTGCAAATACATTTCTTGTTAAGTAACTTCCCTTCGAAGGGCCACGCCCTTCCTTTTGTTGCTCCTTATCCCAGCTTCGTCGCTTCGGCTGGGTATACGTGGTGCAGGGCGGACAGGGCTTCTCTCCTACTCTTCTTTTTACATTAACTGATTCTGCTTACATTACTCATTGCTACTTCTCCAGGAATCTTTTTTCCATCCTTTCGCAATCAGACCATATTTCCCATCTATACTCCGTCTAACGAAAGTTGGAGTGGGCGTGTCCAGTTAAACTTCCTATTTCAGTTGTTAGACATTGTTGATTATACTTTGGCAACAATGTCTAACAATTGAAATAGGAAGTTTAACTGGACACGCCCACTCCAACTTTCGTTGGATAGAGTATAACTCTCTTTTTTCTTTCCGACGGCGACGCCTTGCGTTTATCTTTCCGTCTACCTTTCTCTTTTTTCATTAGCTTTCTCTTTTTACTTTTTCCCAATGAGCTTCATTTAAATCAAGACGGGGGAGGACGATTGCAAAGAAGCCACGCGATCTCTTATTTTATCTTTTGCTAAAGCATCGCGCTTCTTCTGCCTCCTCCCTGTCGCCTCCAATTGATTTGATATAAGGCCTGTTCACACGCCTTTTCTGTCGGCAAGTAACAAGAGAAAACTCTCCATTTCGCATAGGAAAACAAGAATAGGACAGTCGATAATTGGAAACAACTAACGAGGTAGAATCGGAAAATAACAGGAATATGCGTTTCATAAATTAATTTCAAACATTCAGAGCAAACCAAATTGTTTTGGAAACTTTATTTATTGCCTCATTTTCCAATATAAACGCCGAATTTTTTATGTAGTGGTCTCAACGTGCTACCTGTTTCTATATACCCATTTCAAGAAATTCGTTCGGCTGATTGCGTAGCCACCTTTGGACAATCGTTTTCTCTTCGTTTTTCTTTTTGGACCGGATACCTATATCAATTTACGCTGATCTGAAGCCAATATGCCGTAGATCCGCCTTTCCCTCTTATGAAGCCTTTTTGCTCTTATGACCCTAAAAATTTGGAGAAAACCCGTTATCGTTTTGTTTATTTTTGAGAGCAACTGCAATTCAACTCATTCTATCGGCGATATCTTTCTGAATTGTCACGATATTAGCTTGGATTTTTCTATAGGAGCAGCTCTATACATTTGGCTAATAAATTATGCAAACGATATTTTGGTAACGCTTACGCATGCGCATTTAAACTTGATTTAGTAAAAATGCTCATATTTCATCAAATATTTAATATTTTTATATTCTGATTGCAGGGTGTTGTCTCTACTGTACTTTGTCAAGTTTCCTGTAAATAGCATTGCATTAGGTTGAAAACCCTGCATGTTATAAACAAAAAACTTTAGAAACCTTTTATATACGAGCTATTCTCATACACATGAACACTGATAAGTAAAAGAAGCCTCATAATCTTATGCTGCAGCTACAACGCCTTTCAAGCATTATTTTTTGCAGGGAGATTTCAAACATTATTTTTTGTTTAATTTGTTGCTCGTCCACTATTTGCCTTCGGGACAAAACCTTCACTGAAATATATGAGGTGTAACATGCTATTTACACCCCTGAAGTTTGAAGATAATTCGTTAAGCATTTTTCTAGATACACGTATTCGACAAAAGGTCTAAAATCAAAGGTGTTCATATTATTTTGTCCAACTCCTGTATGTATTTCTAATGTAATAATTTCAGATATTGTGGAACAAGTTAAGCTGCATTTTAAATTTGCTTAATTTTAATCCGAAATTGATATATTTGATAGAGCTTCCCTAATCATAAAACCATTAAACGTACAGTTTTATTCTTAATAAAATAAATAAGCATTAGACGAATCCACATTTAGTTCAACACAATCGATTTAGATTATAGCACATATTTTTCCTCAATTATTGAATCATTACAAAAATTTGAAATGTTGCATTATTAGCGAAACAAAATCATATGTGCAGAGGTTCCCAACTTTATTTTAACGAGGAACTCTTCTAGACACGTTACATATTTTGGAACCTTTATTAATTTATATTAACTCTTGCAATAAATTCAATGTATGTTGTATAATGCTTTATTTATAACACAAAAATCTGAAACTACAAACCAAAATTGAAATTTTTAAAAAGAAAATGAATTAATTTTGTATAAAATTAGTTCATTTCACACGAAACCCCAAACACCAGTTGGGGAGCTCTGCTACAGTGTCTAAAAACGATCAAAATTGCGGGTTTTAATTTCATAAGAAATGCTGCAAATTAGAATTGCCCACTTAATAAATTCCTGTATCCTTTTTAATTTCTCTTTACATTCTTGTAAATACTTCATTAATATCTCAATGAAATACGTTTATTTTTCAATCCTTGCTTAATTTCCTTTTGTTGGCTAAATTTTATACATAACTTCTGTCACTTATTTTTTTAATAACAGTAGTAGCTAAGAAGACATTGTCCTTCTCTCTTGAGCACTAATAAACTTACTTCGAAGGACAATCAATATTTGTGTGTTGCTTCTCCCTTAAATCCAAGTGGTTAATTCCATTTTACCCGAAATCCTCCTTCCATGCCCGAATAGTCTTATCAGTTACAAATAGGAGAGATCACAATAGAAGAATTTTAACCAACCACCTTAAAAAAGGGATTTTAATAATTAAGGAGGGAAATACGTATAACCAGAAAGGGGGTTGTCGCTCTTTGTTACCATGGTGACGCCTTCGCCCAGCATCTCACGGAGGAAGCCGGTCTTCTACCTCTTCCTCGTGATCTTATCATTGCTCAATTGCTATGCCGAAAAAGAATGTAAGTATATACATTTTTTCAAATAACTTATTAAAAAATAACTCCTACTTTATCAAAATATGTGTCTATATAAGAAGCAGATGAAGCGTGTAAAATTCGTGTTTTTCATTAACTAAATATAAAATCGCCATCAACAACATTGAATCCTCTCATTTAAAATCGTTATAGTTACAGATTATAAACGTCTATATCGTTGTTCTTTTATTCATGTTATCTAACAATGAAAATCATTAGCAAACTGCCTGAAAATACTTCTTATATTATTTAATAATGTAGGAAAATTGAATATGTTAATGACTATATATATATATATATATCTTTTATCCTTAATTATAAATCTGATACCTCCTGAAACTTGAACTTATTTGAAAAAGATTTCTATATATTTTATAATATCGAAATAAAGAACTAAATCAGTCACGGATAAATTCTAAAAATATTCTCTCTAAAATATGAAAATGATGGTGCAAAATACAAGACAGAACTCAAAAAACTACTTTATTAGGGCAATAAAAAGTCAAGACAAAATATTAAGGTTACTTTTTGACTCTCCTTGTGCGTATATAATAAATAATTAAAAAGAGATTAGCAGTTAAGAAAAATGCAAACAGTCCTGGAAAATAGATACAGCATATTTCTTAAATTAATGTAAAATGTGACAAAAATGTTAGTAACAACTAAAATATATAATTTTAAATTTTATTAATTTAATATAAATTTCAAATAAAAATTCCTAAAAAATTCCAAAGAAAATTAGACGATCTGCTTTGAGGAAATTAGAGTAAATAAATTTCAATAGTCATGCACAATCGCTCATAACTCACAAATGAAAACAGATATGCGAATGAAACAAATTAGTTATGAAAGTACAAAAACTAACATTTACTTTTCAAATTACTCACCATTTACAGATACACATTTTTCGTCAATGAAAAAGTCCGCTGGTCTTCCCGTGATCCACTTCCTCACTGCGTCCTTCACTTCATTATCCGTGGTGAAATGACTGTCCTTAATGTCTCTCTTTAAATGTGGGAAGAAATTAAAATCGCAGGGCGCCAAATCTGACGAGTATGGATAGCGTGGAATGTGTTTATATTTCACTTTCAGAAAAGCCTCGGCGGTTGCGCAGGATATGTGTGGTCTAGCATTATCGTGTTGCAGAATTATTAGCTCATTTGATTTTCGAATACACAATACACATCTTGTAAGGTTTTAGAAGACGATGACTGATACTAGGGTTCACGTTTTCGACTGTTAAAAATTCAATAACCGTTCGTCTACATAGCAAGCTAACTAGAGTCCATAACAATAGCTACTGACAGAGAAAACGAAGACGAAGAACAATGAGATTTTGTATGATTGTGATAGGGGAATGTGGCTCTAAGATGACAGCTTTTTTTCTCTCGTTACTTCCTAGTGTGCATTATTTTAGAATAGCCCCTTGTAATATAAATTACAAATTTATTTCAATTTAATATTTTTTCATACACTATGTGATCAATGATTTCCGGACCCTCGAACTTTTACACTGCAACCAGGATTTCAAGAAAATTAATATGGTATTGAACGGCCACGAATCTCCGAGAAAAACTTTCCACTAGATTTTTGTTGATAGCTTCAAGAATTTTCTTCCAATCTTCCCAAAGAGCGTTGCTGAATGCAGTCACAGTTGCTGAGGGACGTGCCGATCTTTAATTGTCGATCCAATTCATCTCACATGTGTTCATTGGACTTATATTGGGGATCTTTGCAGATCAGTTCATTTTTTCAACCTCTTGCCTCCTCCTCAAACTATTCTGGCACACGTCTTGCTTTGTGACAAGGAGCATTTTGGTGCAATATTAGCCTAATCCTAAACAGTTTCCACAAAGTTGGTAGCGCAGAATTGTCCAAATTATCAAGGTAATTTGCAGACGTTAAAAATGGAACAATTTAGTTTTTGCCACTGGAACAATTTGGCCCAATGCAAGGCATGAAAATGAACCCCATACTATGAAAATGAACTCCATCGCCACCTCTGCACCAATGAGTACCATGCAGTCAGGTATGAAGCATTATTCAAACATCCGCCAAACTCAAAATCACCTTCTGATTACAAATGGTTACTATCAAACAAGAATGATTTTACCGCGGATAAAAGCGGCACGTTTTCGTGTTATAGCACCGAGATATCTTGAATTAACCTTACATTTTAAAACACTTTAGAGAAAATATATAAATATGAAAACTGAATTAAAAATTAGTATTTATGTAAACTAACGTAAAGAGAGAATTAAAACGAACAAACTTGAAGAACTGAAAGGTTAAATGGAGAGAATTCTTTATATATTTGAACAAAAAAAAGTTCTTTAATTTGTAAGGATTTCTTTATAATGTTTAACGAAGTGAGCCTCAATTGCTGACGCGTTCTGTATAAGCGCCTGTTATTTCTTCATATTCTATTTATTACTATAGCGTTTCTACGTTAACATGTACTTGTTGAAGCAAGCGATTAGCTACTAGCAATTAGCAAATTGTCTAACAGTAAATAGTTATGGATATTGTTAGGCTTAACAGCAATATGCTCTGGATAACAATAAGCAATGGATAACAATAGGTCTAACAACTCGTAAGGAGTTGGTTTGTATATTACAAGCTATATCTTAGCATTGAAAGTTTCCAAGGTAACATATGAAAAAGGTAGGGGACCTCTAATCCACAAGGAGATTTGAAATACCGATTACGTATTTCGGCTATCAAGCAGCCATCTTCAGCGATGAGAGACAAAAGTCAGCTAAAGAAAACTTTTCTTTATTTGACTTTTATCTCTCATCGCTGAAGATGGCTACTTGGTAGCCGAAATACATATCCGGTATTTCGAATCTCCTTGTGGATTAAAGGTTCCCTCCCTTTTTGGTTGTTCCATTCCACAGTGTTTGCTTAATTTTTGTTAAGGTAATGTATGGTACCATTAGAACACGTACTACAAAACTAATTCCCACTATAATTAATTACTTGTTACATTCATTCATGGCACGTCATTAAGGGTTGTTTGATACATTACATGCAATATCTTAGCATTGAAAGTTCCGACGTTACCATATGGTACCATTAGGACACGTGCTACTAAAACAATTCCCAATATCATTGATCACTCGTGATATTGACTCATGACGCGCTGTTACGAGTGGTTTGATATATTACATGCCATAAATTAGTAATGAAACTCCAACGGTACATTTGGTACCTTTAGAACACGTGCTATTAAACCAGTATGCCATAATTTTTAAGAGGGTATCATAATGGTACCATTAGAGCACATGCTATTGTACCTATTACGGCATTAATTACTGGATTGGTGAAAACAGTGTGAAAATGTTAATTAGTTTTTAAGTTATTGTAATAAATAATAAGCTCCCTACGAATAAAGAAATTCTTTTGGTTTAGGCACTGATCTCCCGTTTCGATCACGAACGCCACTTTGTTTTGAGTGGCGCTAGTGTCAATCACCAAATATTTCAGCCTATGGAATTTACATTTAGAGGAATTATTTTAGAACCTTACAATCTATACAATTTTTGCAGTCCAATAGTTGTCTATGCAGACATTTTCCTCATAAAAGTTCAACAGTTTTCACCTATTTTTACAAAATCGTATAAAAAACAGGGAATTTTACAAAATCAGCAAAAATTTAAAAAAAATGCGAAATAGGAGCGATAATTGTGTCAATAATCTCTCTCTCTCTCTCTCTCTCTCTCTCTCTCTCTCTCTATAATATATCCTGACTGATTCATCATCGCCGAACCGAAACCGCTGAAGCTATTAATATGAAATTTAGTCTATAGTTTTATTATATAATGTAGAGACTCACTAACAAAGGATTTTACGAAATTCAATATAAGTATGATTAGAGATCACTGAACAATAAGAGCAAACATAGTACTGGAGGGCTCTGGTGAAATATAATATCCAATCCGAAAAAAAAAGATAATACGACTTTTCGTGCGAAAATATTTTCACACGGTTCTGCTAGTATTTTATAAAGATAGATTTATTTTGCTGCCGGTGGTGAGGGAAAATTACGTGAACAATAGGGAAATATCAGAGAATTTACAAAATCGTTTTGCTAGACACTCTGATAACACATTATTTAATAATAATGCTGACAATCTTTGTTAACAATAATACTAACGCAGTATTTAATAGTAATACCGATAATTGTGTATAATTTGTTTATTCTCAGTTCGCTCCTTCTATGTTATTTCTATGCTGTCGCGTGTCGTGATCCTCCTTGGGAATTTTGTCTCACTAGGGCGACGACACTTCTATCCGTGATCGACAATAATCGTCAGTCACGTGCATCCTGTACGCTCACCATCTCAAGAACGTTTAGAGAATGCGCAGAGCACGCGTTTTCCCCAATGCAAGGATGATTTTCTCTTCCAGTAACTCACTGCACACACACTATCTATGCAATAGAGTTTATTGCAACGCAATGCAATTTTGGTATTGTGTCGGACAGACGGACGGACGAACGGACAGCTGGACAAACCGATCACATAAGCATATCTTCTACGAAAATGTGCTAAAAACGAACCAGGGAGTCGTGACGCATTTATATGTAAATACGCTCGAGGGCAGGAATATTAGGATTAATCAATTTGCAGTTATAGTCTATTTTAAAAATATTCTGGCACAAATCATTCACCATTATAAAGAAAATGACAAAGAATGCAACAAGAGTTAGAATGTCGTCACGTTTTCGCTCGCGCATTCTTTGCTATAATACTTTTGTAACAAAATCCGTTAGATTTTCTCCTTATTCTGCCATTTCGAACCTCTATGCTTTTCACAATTCTACAGACTTAATTTATTCCTATCCTAGCCCTATTGATATTTTAGACTACACTATTTTTAAAGTTTCAGTTTTAAATTTTTTGAAATATGCTAAGATATTATTATAGTGGCCGACGCGAAAGAAAAAGGAAACGCGCGCATGCTTATCGAATGTACATGTCTGATTTATTCACAGCTTCTGAAATATGGCGGCCTCTTCCTCGCCTTTAAGTCTGTTAAAGGAAAACTAGATAAGGTCAAGCTAGAACTAGAATTTTTAACGTTTTTTATTTAAAGGATATAGTAAGTATACAATTATAAAAGAAAACAGCAAGGCAATCAGAGTCGTATTCTATTTTTCGATTAATCGAGTGCTAGATATTTCGGTTTCATTTCAGCTGCGATTTCACTAAGGAAATGCCAGGAATAAGTAATGCTCCGTTTCCTGTCCGTTTCTATTGGTTGAACGAGTTTATTTTCATTTACGTATGCACCAATTTCCTTTTTCTTTCTTGCCGAACACTATAGTAAGTTTTATTTTTCAAATTAAATAAATTTACATATTAGCACGGAGTTATTCTTAAAACAATTATATTTGTCACAAAACAATAATAGCTTTCTGGTATTCTTCATAATTATTACATATGATATTAATTAATCCTAAATATTTTAATTTTTCAGTTTCGCATCCAGAATTCATTCACGGCTTTGAAGAGGCTATTTTTGGTCCCGGTGAAAACATAAAGTTGGAATGTTCAGCTAAAGGAAACCCAATTCCTAATATAAAGTGGATGACTAATCATAAAGAGATCAACCCAAACAATCGGATTCTCATTGAGAGTGATGTAGTCGGATTTCATACCGTTGTTAGCAAATTGACGATAACCAATTCAAGAACCGAAGATGGAGGATTGGTCGCATGCAAGATCAAAAATTCAGAAGGATCTGTTAGCCACATGGCAAGGCTTAATATCAAAGGTAAACAACTGAAGTAAAACTTGAATTTATAAAAATAGAAATTACGCAAATGGTAACTTGCGAAATATTTATCATTAATATTTGTTTTAATATTCTAAGCCTTTATATTTTATAAACAGTTAAATACAAGATAATAAGAAAACAATAGATCTGGATAAAGCAGTGCACTAATTTTAATGAAAGCCGACGCATTTCGGTATTATCACCATCCTCACGGGCAATAAAAATTACAAGGATACAAAACAAACAAAACGATAAATTTGTATCCTTGTAATTTTTATTGCCCATAAAGATGGTGATTATATCGAAACGCGTCGGTTTTCATTAAATTAATAACTGATAAAACATACGTTGCGGAAAATGTATTAAAATATTTTAGAATATAAAAAAATTACGGTTTTTTTTAAAGTTATCTTATTTTTTTATTCAGATCTATTGTTTTCTTAATGTTTGTTTCCAAACAATGCAGACTATTATGAATAGTCTAAAAATATGAGTCACCCCAAAATTAATTCATCGCAGCTTTTTTTTTCATTAACGAAATCAATTTTTTATTAAAAACTTTGCTGCTTACCCCGATACATCTTCTACGAATAAGCTACTTTTCCACTTTATTAAAATTACCGTACGCCATCTTTGAACAAATGCTTGCTCGGTGAAAATCACGCCCAGGAACATTAGACAGCAAGAAAAGCCAAACCTCGTATACATATTTAATACTTGAAAGTAACATTCCATTATTCTATATGGACAAGAGGGTTTTTTTTTTATTTTGCTATTCATTCGTATTCACAGTTTTCTTTGTTATACCAGCACCACATTACTCTGAAATTCTTTATGCATTCTTTAACAACTTTCTAAAGTGCGATCGACAGCATTTTTCAATCTACTTGTTGTAATAACCTCTTATTAAAGTTTCCTTCCTACTATTTCATCCTCCCACCCAGGAACTCAATCTCAATGATAGCACGCTATTTCTGTCAGACGTCAAGTGCAGCTGCCATTTTGAACTTATATGCCATTCGCGGGATGAGGATGAATTCATTGGAAAAGAAGCAGGAAGGATGTATTTACGCACAGGCTAAGGACATTACCAGGCTAATGAATTATAAACATCGATTCAATTTTGCAAAAGGGCCTCTGTTGGGCATCGACTCTACGAGATGCTATGACGCATTCAAGCCAAGAGATGCCCATGTATTCAGTAGCTGTAAAGTTGACGAAAGAGGATGCTGTTGATGGATGCACTCTCCAAAGAATCCCAAACAAGGAATTGTCACTGTGTTCTATTGTGTTAAGATCCCGGCTCTGTGGAAACCAGGATAGATGGCCGAAGTCACTGTCATGTTCAGAGAGCCGATCTAAACCACTCTTGAACGATGAACCATAGAATTGTCATGCATGAAGGATCCGTCACAAGCATGGTGTAACAATTTTTTTTCTAGGATCGTAGCATTATCGGATCAATTGTCTTCTTTTTCATCTATTATTCTTGCACGGAATTTTTTTTCTTTTTCTTCTGTGGTTGTTTCAGAAGAGTTCCACAAATACAGTACAAATTTAGTTCGAAACATTTTTGATAGATATTTTGAGATATGCTGCGTGAGTCAGTTTCTGCGGGCCGGCTCAACACCATTCTTTTACGTCGTCTATCCATTCCCTATTAGATCTTCCTCTTTTGTTGGAGCCTTCCGTTATTCCAGGGACTATATATTTTATCCTCCTGCTGTCTTCCGAAAACGTTTTTATTTTTATTATTATTTAACAATTAACGTTTCAGTAAATCCTAGCAATGATTATTAACTATAACGTATAAACTTATTAAAATTTGTAGTACATGTATATAATAATTTTGTTTAATCTTCATTATAGGAAAAATTGGGATATCATCAGATATAAAAATATCTGCCGTATCTGAAAGCAATGTACGATTAGATTGTCCTTTTTATGGGTTCCCCATGAGAGAGATTACCTGGATGAAAGGTAAGACAATTAAAAACTATTTAAAAGTTGAAAAATGTGGAAGATTATTTTTTCAATATTTCCTTTTTTAGATTCTAAAATTATATTCGTCAGCAAACGGCAATTTCCTTTTAAAAACGGAACCTTGATCATAAGAAACATTCAGCGGAAGAGTGATAGCGGACTGTACGAATGCAGTGTGACAGACGACAGCGGTACTACTAAAACAGGAAAAGTTGAAGTTAATGTTATTGGTAAAGTAGAATATAATATTAAAAGTATTAAATCCATCAATCAGCCAAAAGATGAAATATGTAATCTCATCAGGCAGAATTTGGATCAGTGAAACAATTTATCCAGGTTATAGTGTATAAAGCAGTATCAAATTATTCATATACATATATGGACTGATTCATTATTAAAATCAATTGTTAAGCATTCCTAACATATGATATAGAGTACAGATCCAATTTACATTTTTTAAAGTGCAATATAATTCTACATTTTAAGATGTAATTGCTTTTATCTTACGTCGCAGCCTTTAAAAAAAGTTTTTATCACATGAAGGTGCTTTTTGAGTAAACTGTTCATGATCCATCGTTTACATATATGGCAGAAATTGTGCAAATAGAAACAGATTTGCGTGTACTGTACACTGAAATGGCAAGAGTTCATGGGATGCACACATTGTAATTATAGTCCAACAGACAAGTCATGAGAATCGCTCTTCCTGTACTAGACGACGTAGTGATGACGTTGGCTAAGTTCATCAGCCAATCAGTGGGTTTCATAGTTCGTTGCACAGGTCTTTTATTTATCGTTAATATTTCCTGTTTGAAGTGCTCTTTGTTCACTACGTGCTCAAGTAACACGTCAAAGTATTACGATTACGACTGTGCAGATTGGTCACGCAGAAGTACTGCTTCCGGAAATCTGATAAAGACATCCAACATGACCAAAATGTATTTATGACTCCGCGAGTAGTTTTCCCCATGGAGATAAATTAACTCTACATTTTAAGGTAGTGACTGATGGTTCTCATCATTCTCTGATAGGACTATATGTAAAATCATCTCCTGTCCCGGGGAATTGTAGCAATTCGAGGTGGCATAGATTCTACGAGTGGGCAAAAGACCTCTGACTAGATGTAGACCCATTTCGCCCACACATCCATGATATTTGGGGGTGTGAGATCGTGCATATTAATAGGCTTTCCAGCATAAAACACAAAAAATGCTAAATTGGATTCGTGTCGAGCGAATTTCATGTAACTTGAAACTCTCCAGAATGGCCCTTGAACCAATTTTGAGCATCTGGATCCTGATGGTGCATGACAGTCTTACTGGATGAATAAGACTGTCTATTTGAATATCCAGCTGTCTAAGGATACATGAAACCATTGAAGAGTATAGTACAAAACAGCAGTCACGGTCAACTATTTAATTGAATCAACGATCACACCAAATGTAAACATCTCAGACCATTATGATATAAAAGAGCAACGGTGTGGCAAGTTCCGATAAGGGCAGAAATCATGGTACAGACGGGCAGCTGCTCTTGCATTTCCATCGGTTGCTTCATATGCAAGATATAAGTCGGCCATTTCTGCTGTTATTAGACGTTAATTTACTCGATGTTTGTAATCATAGGTTTGATATGGCAATGATGACTCACAAAATACCTATTTTATCTGCTTCTAGAAATAGGCTCACTCGTCGGTCAAACCATTACTAGCTTAGGAATTAAAATTTTTCAGAAAGGTTTTTCCTTGGGAGGAACTTAAAGACTGTTGCCCCCTAAGATTCAGAATTGTCTATCGAAACAGGGAAATATTTCTGACCCCTAGTTAATTGGCAGAATGTTTGTGTTTATCCACTCTATGTGCCCTATAGAGAACTCTGTAGAGAACTAAGCAATGATTCCTAGGATGCGATATGTAGGAAGGAAAAACTTCTTACCACGTAAAAACACCGCGTTACGAATCGCCGAATAAGTACACAGTTTCCATGAATTAAGGAAAAATCACAAAAAGCGCTAAAACTCATTAAGAACTATACCAATTGATGCGAAATTTGAATATGTTTTTAAGGCAATGATGCTGCGGAAAATTACAATAAGCAAAATACTGGCGCTGTCTTATGTGTGCGTCAAGTGAGACTGTAGTTTATTCGTGATCCTGTTATCAAAAATCACGGATGGCTTCGAAGTATCATTTGCCAAATAAATTGCGATATAGGACCATTGATAGACTGGAAACAGGACAAAGTTAGACAGAGATGGTTAAATGTGATCCCTTTTATGGGCCACAGATTTTGGGAACAATTTTTAACTTAAGATTCAGCCCCTAGAAAGTTCAGCCCAGGAAGACCAATGACAATGACAAGGGCAAAAGACCGATAACTACAGTTATGTGCACGAAGGAGGAGTATCTCTATATCCACGGGCAGTGTCTGTATGTGAGGAGGAATGTCTTTTGGTAGAAGTACATACCTCTATGTCTTTTCAAGTAGAACTATGACAGTCATGTGTGTAGAGACATTATCTTTGATGGTTATGTACGCCCTTATGCAGGAGCACTAGGCGACAGTTTTCTCCTGCAGGCTGACAACGTACGAACATACGGAATCCGTATATTAGATCTATACCTTCGACTGGAAACAATTCAGAGAAGGGCCAGATCGATCTTCAGAACTGAATCAATTTGAACATGTCTGAGTCACTCTAGGAAGACTTGTTGCTGCACTCAATCCACTTTCTCAGACTCCACGCACTTGGAAGAGTTTGGCGAGGCCAATGGGCTTTCAATCCCTATGGAGCTCGTAGATAACGTTATTAACAGCATGGAATATCACTGTAGGTGTTGTATTACGACTCGAGGTAATCACTTATCATACTGAGACTCATTTCGTATTTCAAACTGGCACCTCTAATTCGTGAGTTTCATACATGTGCTAATTTTGATATTAAAATACTTCCTGGGAACTTGTTTTTATGTCATTTTACATATATTTTGACCAGCTTTCAGGAAAATCGGCTAAAAAGTTTTCAGTTATCGCTAATTTTTCTGATTTTTCCTTAATTTATAGGCTATTTCGAAAGGCTATATCTACTTTCTCAGGGGAAACATTGAGACTTGGGATGCAGTAATAAAAATTGCAGTTTACTGTAAAATATTCTAAAATGTGGTTCAGCAGTTTACAGAGGCGTAAAATAATAAATATAAGCCAGCCTGAAGACGTTCAGGTTGGTAACCTCAGCCCATAACTAAAAGAAAAATAGGAATAAGCGAACCTTCAAAGAAAATATAAAAATAAATATAATCAAGAATTATAAAAGTTAAACACAAAAATAAGCATAATAAAACAACTATATTAGTAAAAAAAATATTCTTTGGTCTATTTAAAGCCTTGGCGTTCGTTGTTCCCAAATGTAGCAGAACTTTCTCTTTAAAAGGAAAGAAATAGTCCTGTTGCAATGCAACCAGATGAAAAGTTACCTTCAAAACAGGTATCTTCTACACCTCTGCAAAGAGTTGCCTGGGTTGAAGGTTTATGGTTCATAATGCCGATGGCCGGGTTCTGAGGAACCACAGCAAAAATATTCTTGAAGTTAAACAGGTTGCCAATTTTTAAACAATGAAATCTTTTTTCATGGTTTTCAGAATTTTTTTTGTAAACCGTTTTATGCATATGCTAGGAATAATTGACAAATGAACAGAGATCAGGAATACTCTTATCTATCTATAAATTGATGGTTTTGAAAGTAGAAATTCTCCACTTGCGAGCCAGATGACTGTCGTATCACTGGGCTTCCACATTGAGTAGTAAGCACTTCATAGGGTTTCCACCTATGTATCAGTGTCCGCGTTCGCCCAAGAAGAGAGAAGGGTAAAAGAGCTAGAAGTCGTGGTTTTTAGTTCGATTTCAGGTCGCAGAATTTTTTCCTTTCGTTATTTATATATATTTAATTGGTCTTATCTAAATTTTATAGATCAGTGACACAGTATAATAATATTTAAGTTGTGAACTATTAGACATAAGTTAACAATTATAAAATGAAATTAATCCCTACTGCAATCGATTTAAAGATGTTAAATTTTTTTCACGTGTAACTAAAGTAACTAAAATTTTCTTCTACCCTAGACGATATTAAATACATATAGTGTAATAAATAGAACGAGACTACGAAGGAGGAGGGGAAACAATACACTCAAGCTGTGCATAAATTCTTATATGGACAAGAGATATTGTTATTATTCCTTCATACGCATTTTCCCTGATCCGTAAAACTGCTGTGCACTGTATATTTAGCAATAAAAACCTTTCCGCCTAAATGAGATTGGAATTAGAATGCGTAACTCAGAAACTACTCGTTAGAACACGATCAAATTTTAAAGGTATATACAGTTTTATGTACCCTATTATTCCTTCAAAATTCATAATTCTAGGCGTTGCAGACCTGAGTTATTAACTTGCTGATCTTGCGAACACGTCTATCTAGGGCACCGCATATTCCCGAAGTCATTTTGTCGGCTGTGTATATAATTTTCTGTAATATGGTTGGAGATTACTGTTTTCAACTCTTCCAGTGCATGAGGATTATTCGTACACGTTCCCTTTAACACACACAAGAGAAAAAAATTGATATGGCTGAAGTCGGGGGATAGTGCACATGAAATAATGCGGTCCACAGAAAATGTCCAAATAGGTGAATGGCACACGAGCTATATGAGGTTTTAGCGCTGTCTTGCTGAACAATGTCATTTAGAATACAAATGGCTGTAAAATGCATATGCTATACAGCTCTGGTCAGAAAATGTCAATTTTATAATTTTTCGTTCAATGTACAGCAACTTTACGGATACAATATTTTTCTTTTCTAAATTGTTCTTAATTATTTTTATTAATTCTCAAGGGAAGAATGAAAAGCAGAATTTAAATGAATTAGTGAACTTTCAAATTGTAAACAAATTGAAACAACTTTACAATATACTTCATAGAAAATAAGAATGAGTAAAAATAATGACTCATAGAAATTTTATTAATGCTTTTTAGTTCCTCCTAAAATAGTGCCATTTTCATTCCAAGATGAGCAAATTCGAGAAGGCACTCGAGCAAGGATTCAGTGTGTTGTCAGTGATGGAGAGGCTCCTATTAGAATTATTTGGTTAAAAGATGGCCGTTCTCTTTCATCTCAAATGGGTATTACCATCCGTGATTTGGATGAATTCTCCAGCATCCTAATGATCAATGCTATTACCCCTAAGCACAATGGCAACTACTCTTGTGTGGCATCCAATATAGCAGGAGAAGCACACTACACTGCACCTCTCTTTGTGAATGGTAATGTTCCTAATTCTTTTTATTTTATTATTTCCCCTTAGTTCCACCCAAAATTTTGCCTTTCGTATTCCAAGATGACCAATTCTTCAAGGGCATGAGGGCATATATTGTGTGTGCTGTGAGCCAGGGAGATTTACCCATCCGCTTTCATTGGTTGAAAGATGGTCAACCCATCCCCCCTACGTTGGGCGTAGTCACTCGAAACATTGACGAACATGCTAATTCGCTGAGCATTGAAAGTGTCTCGTCTGTTCACTCGGGCAACTACACTTGCAACGCCAACAATGCAGCAGGAAGAATGGCTCACACTGCACAGCTTTTAGTACAGGGTAGGGAAAATAATAATGAAAAAATTAATATGAATTGCTCCTCTCTTAATTTTATGTTAGCGTTATATCAATACCATTTTCAATGATTACAAACTTTTATTTACATCTATCTCTTGCAAATATGTTCCTTAATTTAGAAAATCTCTAAACTTTCTTAAATTTATGTAATATCTGTAAGTGTCATTAATCTCCGCATGTGTGTTTCTACAAGCCTTTATGAGAGATATTTTAAAATCTTATTCTTTTAATATTTAGACATCTTTTCATCTTCCCTTGGGTGATTTTCTTTTCTCATATTTTATTCATAATTGTATTTAAGATTCAAAATAATAGTTGCTTAGGTGAAAAATCTCTGCAGATTTTTAAATAAACAAGATTAGTTTAAACAAGAATCCCCACTCGATCTTCTTACTCCTAAATGCGACTTTTCCTTTAGTCGACTGAGCTATGAAATTGTGCGACAAAAGGAAGGTGCAGTCAAATGAAAACAGGTCACACGCAAAAATCTCATAGCGCGTAAATTAGTAACACTAGAGTATGCGATAGATTTTTTCAGTATGATGCAAGTCTATGAATGTCTTCGAAAATACCGCTCCTTATGCTCATCCGCCACCTAACGGTGCCGCCTGATGCGACCGCCTCTCTGCATTAAATCACGGCACAGCCCTGTTTGAGACGGTACTGATATCTGAAAAGGAAAGATAACCGCTTACCGATACGTATGTTCGTCCAACATCAGAAATGAAGGCGAGTGAAGAGAAAGGTGTGGTTCGCCTTTTTGACTATTGAAGGACGAGAAATTCATCGTCGCATGTCGGCTACATACGGCGAACACACCCTGTAAACTTCTCGTGTGTAGGAATATCATAAGAGATTTCGAGACTGACATATATCACTGCAAGACGAAGCTCGCCCAGGAAGTGTCATTACTCCTGATGTTATTACTGTTGTGTCTAACAGTTCGATGAATGGACCGATATCTAAAGGGCAACCTTGGCTAGGAACACGCGCACGAAGAGACATGTCGAGAATCACCATCTACCGTCGAACATACAAAATTGAAGCATATTGAAGCATTTTGTCCAAGGTCTAAAGAATAATTAAGTATCGGTGAATGATTTTATCCGGAAAGTCGAATGATCACTAAGGAATAAATTCGTCTTTTGTGGGAATAAGTCATGGGTGTATGCACCCCATATTCACAAATCATCAGCAATACCAAAAATCTCATTTTAGACTCAGTAGGTTTCCCATCATCTGACAAGGAACAAACAACTTACACATCTGGGTTATCTACAATGATAACATGAGTAAAAGACTTTCGCCGGCATCGGTTTGCATTGGACCGAAGCTGTGTGTGGTTCTGTCGGCAGACCACAAGCTTCTTCAAAGATGAGATTCACCGGCTTATCTCCCAGTGGGGTAAATATATTAAAGCGTTATGGAGAATACTTTTGAGGTAATCAATTTTCAATGACACGTTTTGGCGTCTGACCCGTTTTCATTTTATTATTTTAATCTACTTTTTTACGTACTCTAGCAAAAATAATGTGCCTTTTCCTTCATAATTATTCCGCTGACTGACTATGAGTATTATTCTTTCTTTCCAGTGTTTACTAAGGTGTTGCAGAAAAGTATAGAGCCAGGATGAAAATGCAAATAAACGTAGCAAATCCATGTTGATTTTCTTGCTTTTTTATAGACGTGAATTAGATGATACAAAACGTTGTTTTCAGAAGCATTTAACAACGAATAAGGAATCAAATGCAAATTAACAGCCATTATGCCAACCTACCCTCTTGCAAGGTGGAAAAAAAGTTGAGTCGTCCACTTTCTTTCATATTTTATTAGTTGAAAGGATTATTTAAGCTGATATAAGTATACAGCAACGTCATATGAGAGTATATACCACACTCTTTGTGTAATATAACACCAATATACAAGATGCCAAAAGGGCAACATCTTTCAGAGTATGAAAGAGGGCAAATTGTTGTTCTTAAGGGATGCAGAAAGACTGGATCTGAAATTGCGAAAGAAATTGGACGTTCCAAGCCAGTTGTTAACAAATTTCTCCAAAATCCAGATAAACATGGAATGGCACCCAGATCTGGCAGGCCAGGTGCTTTTCCGCTCGCCAGGCATCAATAATAAGAAGTCTTGTTCGTCATCAGCACCTCTCTTTTTCGCAGATTGTTGCAAACTAGACTTCCCCTGCACTAGTAGAACCGTACGAAATGTGTTTTATTGTTCTCCAAATCTGCATTACTCAAAAAAGGAAGGAAGACCACCTCTGACAGCAGCTCATCGTGAAGCACGTGTGCTGTTTGCTAAAAATACGTTACGTACGGTGACAAATGGCATGATATTTGTCATTAAACTCAGACGAGAAGTTCAACATGGACGGACCAGATAGGTTCAAGTACTATTGGCATGATATTCGAGATGAAAAGGAATTCTTCTCAAAGAGACAGTTTGGAGGTGGCACAGTAACGACCTGGGGAGGGTTTGCTGCTGGCGGAACTACACCTATTGCATTCGTATCACACTGGATGAATTCCATTGCATACTATGATAATCTGGTGGATAATCGGTCCGCTCATAACGGAGGGTGAATGGATTTTACAGCAGGACAATGCTGCGATTCCCAGCTTGGCCTCAACCAAAGACTGGCTTGACGCTAATTCTGTGATTGCTCTAGACTGGCCATCCCGGAGTCTAGATCTCAACCCAGTGGAGAACATTTGGGGAATCTTAGTGCGTTCTGTATATAGCAATTTCCGTCAGTACAGTAATAAAGAAGAATTGGTGAATAGTGTCACTGCAGCATGGCAAAACCTTGATCCAGGAGTGTTAGTGAAACTCAGTGAACCAATGACAAACAGATTAATAAAGGTCATTGAGAAAAAGGGTGCCTTTATCGGGTATTAAACGTGAGACTTTAAACTTTTTTCCAACTTGAAAGTGGCTAGGTTGGGATAATGGCTGTTAATTTGCATTTGAGTCCTTATTCGTTGTTAAATGCTCCTGGAAACAACGTTCTGTATCATCTAATTCACGTCTATAAAAAAAGCTACAAAATCAGTACAGATTTGCTACGTTTATTTGCATTTTCATCCCGGCTCTATGCTTTTTTCCAGCACCTTATACCAGTAAATCTCATTCTCCTCTTCTTTTTATCTATATACTTTTTCAATCTAACTTGATACTGTTGAATTAGTTATGGTGTGTAAACCTGTTCTGGTGTTCACTCACATTATCATGTAGTGTCATTTCTGAATGACACAATAATCAATTAACGGGAGCATTCCTTTCATTCTCTCTTCCGCCGTAAGAGGAAAAGATCATCCTGTAAGCTGCATTTTAGGGGCTGCGCGCACGAATACATTCCAGAAATTCATGCGGTCCGTTCACCCTCGTTTTCGTGTAACACAAACAATAGTGTTAAGTTAGAATGAGGAAATCTATAATTCGATATATCAATTTAGTGAAGTTTTTCCATATTGATAAGGGACAGTGCCAAAAAAAACAAGAAAAATTTTTGTTTTTTAGGAGATATTTGTGTAATTACACAACTATCTCCTACAGTGTGGCCCCGCTATCTACACTGGTGCTCAAAATTAACAGGACAAACACATTTTCGTGGATTTCTCTAAAACTACTGGACCGATTCCATTGAAATTTGGTAGGGTAATAGAATAAGCTATCACGAATAATTATTGAACATAACTTTCAAACTATTCTCATGAAACTATGGAATGTCAAAAACAAGATTGCATTAAGGTTTTTTTTAGGAGGCTAATAGTCACCTTTTTTTTAATGGTCACCTTTAACAGCAAATACAGCTCTCACAGCGATTTCCTCATGCTGTTTATGAGGCTGTTAATGAGGTGCTGGGGCAAGGAACCCCACTCCTCTACCAGGGCAATTCGTAGCTCCTGGAGGGTTCTGGGAGAAACCTGGCGCTGCAATTCTCCTGCCCAGTGCATGCCAAACATGCTCTATCGGGTTCAGATCTGGAGATCTTGCTGGCCATTCCAAATTTTGAATATCCTCCTCTTCGAGGTATTCGTTGACCAGCCTTGCCCTATGTGGACGAGCATTGTCGTCCATAAAAATGAAATGGGAACCAAAGGCACCCCTGAAGAGCCTTACATAGGGTGCTAAGATGTCGTCCCTGTATCTCTGAGCAGTCAGAGAGCCTCTCTCAAAAACGTGGAGGTCTGTGCGTCCGTCGAACATGATGCCGCCCCAGACCATGACACCACCATAGTGGTCAACTTTCTTTATGTTAGAGGGATTGTAACGTGCTCCTGGTTCTCTCCAGATGAAAACTCGCCGGGAATCCGTGCTTAGACTGAATCTCGACTCATCACTGAATAAAACACAGGCCCATTGTGCTTGGATCCAGGGCTGGTGTTGTCTGCACCAAGTCAGCCGGCCTGTCCTGTGTCCTGGAGTGAGTGGGATGCAGACCGCTGGTCTCCTGGCATACAGCCCTCTCTCATGAAGCCTCCGGTAAACAGTATGCCTCGAAACAGAGGTTCCAGTAGCAGACGAGAGCTCGTTTGCGAGCTGAGTGGCCGTCATCTCCCTATGGGCGCCTGGCTGTTAGAGCAAGATACCTGTCTTCTTGCCTTGAGGTACCCTAGGGCGACCTTGCCCTGGTCGTCTGCATATCCTCCCTGTCTCTTGGAACTGTCTCCATAATTCCGAGATGACATTTCTCGAAACATGAAAAAATCTCGCAACTTCTGCTTGGGTGTGTCCAGCCTCCAATCGTCCTACTGCTCTCCATCTTTCGGAATCTTCTAACCTTCGGTGATGTTCCATCTTTCCGTAAAATGGCTAGAATGTCCAAAACTCACACGCAGCAGCCTTTTAAAGCGACATCACAAAGACGGTTATTTCGAAGTAGCTTAATTTACATATGCAAAGAAGGATTTGAACGATTATTATTGGTTAGTAGTAATCCGCATTGTTAACTTGCTTCAACCCCCAAATTTCAATGGAATCGGTCCAGTAATTTTAGAGAAATCCACGAAAATGGGTTTGTCCTGTTAATTTTGAGCACCAGTGTATGAACTAAAAACGAAGCGCACATGCTCAAGCTGGTATCAACCGCGTTGGAAGGGAAACTGAAACTATTCTAAGATCCCCGCTTAATTGCTGTATTTAAAACTTCGTACTAATGTAAAAATGCATAACAATTTTAGGAACGAAAAACAACCACACACACACACACACACACACTCATACTTACACACATATATGTATTTTTTTATTTTTTATATACAGGGTGTCTCAAATTAAAGTTAACATTTCCTAGCTCGTTGCAGCAAAAACTGTTCATCAGAAAATCATAAAAGTTTGGAATGCCTTAATTAAATGGGAATTTTTTCCAGAGCAAAATCACAGCCTACTATATAGATAACACCAAATATATTTCTTTTTAATTTTTAAATTTTCATTTTATTTCCATCTCGGAAGGGATAAAGATTTCAAGGAAACAGAGAAACTTGTAAATCTTATAAAAATATTAAACGGAATAAAATTTAATACATAAAGATTCGATGGAAAGAAAAAAATCTTATAAATAATATATAATATTTAAAATCCTACATTGATGACAATTTTTTTAAAACCCAAATGAAACAAAATGCTTACAAGCAAATTGAGTGACTTACTTGTCAAATACAAGGCCAACATCTAATAGACAAAGGCAGAATATTCCAATAAACAAACCATTTAAATAAATTTTAATGTGATTTGTGATACACAAAAATAAATTTATAATTTTTAACCATTCAAATAAAAAAGTATTGCAAACGCTATTACGCAATCAAACAAGTACAATCAAAATATTTGAAATAAAAAATGACCCTTTCAAAGAGAATTTTAAAAAATCTTCAATTTTCCATCCTTCGTTTATGTTTCAAAACAAATTTATGCAATATTTCTTGTGTGTCAACTGAGATAGCATTATGAATATGCAACAATGCTAAATCATTTAAACGATTATTTGTGATAGTTGACCTCAAATATGTTCTGACTCTACGTAATGTGCTAAAAGCTTCACAACTGGTTACGGGAAGCACAATAAGAAGCCTCAAAATTGTTTTAACATTCGCAAATTGTAAGTCTAAGGCTGCTTTTAAACTTTCAGTAAATGTCTGAGTAATTGAAATTCGCTCCTTATTTTTTTCTGTCCAATATTTTTTCCACAAATTAATTTCAGCATGGAATATTTTTGAATCAGGAAGACCATTTTCTGTGGGCTATTTTTAATTAATACTTTTTCATATTTTTGGCGTCCTTCCTTTAAACAAGGGAGGGTTTCTGGGCAACTAGGAAACCCCCCTAAATACAGCCCTGGTTCCAGTATTTTATTTGAGGGAAGGGGGTCATGTGGCTTATTTTTTACATGCATTTAAATAGTAATTTCGTGATTTTTTACAAAACTTGTATCTGAAGAGAAAGGGTTTACTTCTTATGGTGAATTGAAGCGAAACGGTGAAATAGTAAAACTAACGCATGCACATTTCGATTTTTATTGTATTTTTAGCGGGATCAGGGTATAGATTTGCACGTTGTTTCCTTTATAAAATTTTCTTTAACATCTTCAAATTCATTCATTCAACATGCATACCAATATATCCAATTTATTTCACATATTCAAATAAGATCATTGAAAATTGAGCTTAAATTGAGCATATTATGAAAAATTTGTAAATCCTTATTACAAATATAGCACTGTTTTGGATTTTCATTTTCCAAAAATCTTATCAATTGCCTTAGAAGTTTAGCGTAATAGATTTGTCCTTATTTAACAAAATCAATACACTAGATGTTAATAATAACTTGAAAGGTTTAAATAAGAACGGTGGTCGCTGCTTAATCTAATCACGGTTAATGTCAGCAATCGGTTTCTGCTATCATTTTTGTGCGGAACGGAACGGCTATGTATAAATAGATAGAAAATCCGTCGTTTGTTGTTATCAAAACTTCGTATTTTTTTTTCAAATTTTAGCCAAAGTTGAGCTTTTACGTAGAATTTCCATGTGCAAAGATTCAAATTCTTGGTACCAATCGAACAAGTCATATACAGGCCCTGTAAAAAGGCTTTATTTCAGATGGTATAGCCAAATAGAGATTTTGGCCAATAGTAGAGCCAATTATTGTGTTTCTTTTCTTTATTTAGTTATTTTACTGATTTTATTATGCTCTACTGAATTAAAGTACTACAATCTCTGACAATTAAGTTCGGTGAATGACCTCATATTGCGAGTGGATTGCTGGCTTACATGAAACAGCAGTTACTATCCTTCAAAGTAATCCCCGTCGATGGTAATGCACTTCTGGGAACGGCTGTACAAGTCCTGGAAACTCCTGGTGTAGTCGTTTTTAGGGATAGCTTTCAGTTGGGTCGTAACATTATGTTGGATGTCTGGCCACTTCAGGGGGCGTCTTCCACGGTGTTCCGGCCTCCTCGGAACCGTTTAAACCACTCATAAACACACTTCAAAGTAATGCCACTTTCTTTGTAAACTGTTGTCAGCATTTCATGAGTCTCTTTCGTTCGCTGATACATTTTGGGTTTTGACCACGCGCACTACACCTTCACTCTTCAATGTCCTGTTTAAACACTATAAACATATTCGCAGCGCTGATTCTCTCAAATTTGTTTAAACATGTTTCGACCTGTCTGGGGCAGGATACGACGGTAGCGCACTCTTACGACCGTTTGCAATAAGAGGTCATTCACCGAACTTAATTGTCAGAGGTTGTATAATAGAATGAAGAGATATTCGTGCCACGAACTATTGCTCAAAGCACTGGAGTTCATCATTCGCGGTAAACTTTGAGAGGCATTACGTAAATGAAAAGAAAATTAATGATCTAATACGGTAAACCAGCAGGCAATTAATATTACATTAGTTTTTTTATTTAATTTTTCATTAATTCTTGTTTAATTTTTTATTAATTTTGATTTATTACTATAGAATGTATGGATGTACAATAAACCGTTGATAACGAGACCCCTGAGCGGCCAGTCCATTGATGAAAATGGGTGGGAAGGCGGAAAGAAAGGAATGGTTCTTGGAGACTGGCTTCATATAAACGAAGAACTTCCAACGTCCCTCCCCATTCTGCTTACCTATTTTCAACAGTAGACTGGCCGCTTCAAGGGTCTCGTTGTCAACGGTGGACTGTCGTACAAGGTGTATTCAAAGAAAGCTCGGACTGAGCTTGCAAACCATTCGACTGAAAGGTATGAGCATGTTTTCAACTGCTTGGGCGCAAAGTTTGTTGTTCTGTACAACAGCGACAAGGTCATTTGTACAAATGGGGTCATCGTGAAAATGAAAGGTGGAAGGTGTTGACGTGCAAGGTCGCCAACTTCGACGATCTTCGTCAGTCGAAGTTCTACCTGTTTTGAATCGGTTGTACCACTCACTACTCTGTGAAAGACTCATTGCTTCAGTCCCTAAGGCGGAGCATTTGCGACGTCTCTACAGCACTTTTCCCGAGCTTAAAACAAAATTTATTGCACACACGTTGTTCCTCCAAGTTAGGGAAGCACACGTCGTTCTTACCGGGTGTCCCAAAAATGATTGATGGATTTTGAAAATCAATAAAAAAAAAAGACGGAATGCGATAGATATGTATCGTTTGCAGCCTTATGCTTAGGAAATCAGGGAATTTTATCCCACCAAATTTCAAATTTATTTAACATTTTCACCCACAGGTGGCGCTGAAAACTATGAAAAAATAAACACCGGTATGAAAATGTTGCAAGGACTGTTGGACAGACGCTATCAGCTTGACGACTAACTATGGAATGGCGAGCTGAAATACTTCGTTTTAACTATAACTGTTACAGATCGCCTGCAGCGCCATCTCTTGGTAGAAATGTTAACTAAATTTGAAATTTGGTGGGATAAATTTCTCTGATTTCCTAAGCATAAGGCTGCAAACGATACATATATATCGCATTCCGTCCTTTTTTTTAATTGATTTTCAAAATCCATCAGTCATTTTTGGGACACCCGGTACATCCAGTTTCCCTACTCCAACCTTTTCATGACGACGCCATTTATACAAATAACTGCTGTTGACCTTGACAGGTGTCGCTGTTCCGGAGGAACGGTTCAACACAGCAGAACAAACTTAGCGGCATGGCCTACTTTATCTTCAAGGCCTGTTAATAGTTCATTTCCGCTTTTTCCTTAGTTAAAAAGTGGTTCTATAACAATTAATTCTGCATAGAGTGGTTATAAAGGCACTCTAATTCTACAGTTATGTAAGCGATATCTGGTGAGCGATTACAGAGGTGTAAACAAGAGGTGTCAATAGTACTTTTCTGTTTACACCTTTGTACTCGCTCACTAGATGTCTCTTACACCTCTCTAGAGTACTGTATATAGGAAATGAATCTAGGAATGAATATAGGAACCTCCTATATACAGTGCTCTATCTATAATCGATTGTTACGGAAAAGGCTGAAATGAACAAGCCTCAAGATAAAGTAGGCCATGTTTGCGGCCATGCAGTTACAAACAATGTCGCTAGATGGCACAAACAAGCTTATACCATTCGGAATGATGTCAACACTTCTATGCGCACTGAAACCAGATTCCTTGTCACATCATTATAAAAAGGCATTGTTATCGACTTCTACGAATAATAAGCCCTAAATTATGACTTCTTATGAAAATGTAACAATGTATGATTTTTCAGTGCGCAGGCTTTCTTTCTAGGAGGTGTTGGCTCAGTCAACATCTCCTAGACAGAAGGCCTGATAACGGAAACGTCATACATTGTTACATCATCATTAGTCGACCAAATTTAGGGCTTACTATTGGTAGAAATAGGATTACAATGGTCGACTAATGGTGATGTAACAATGTATTATGTTTTCGTAATCAGGCCTTCCGTTCTAAATGGTGTTGGCTCAGTCCGGCCTTTTTTTTTGAACACACTTTGTATGTTATCAACAATTGTCTTGTTAAGTTCCAACGACGCCTCTTATTTCAATTTCGGTTATTGTTATCATTCGATAACTCTTATAAATTTGGCTTGGTCCCAAAGTGATTAAATTAAGCGGCGCCCATTGTATGAAAAGCAGTCCAAACTCAAGAATAAGTTAATTTAAAACAATTACATAGCTGAATTCTATTGTTTCATTTATCTTGAGGTTGCATAATCCCTTTGATAACATTTAACTGCTTAAGATATGGAAGTATAAATTTTTGAAATTCTCGCTGATGGAATTTATATTTTATAATTTACTTTCAAAGAATGATATTCGTTATCACTAGATGTGATTGAAAGTATTTAAGTAGTTTTATTACGCCATAAAATTTTAGGTATTATAATTTAGGAAAAAAGAGCAACTAGAGGTGAGAGTAAATATAATTATGTACAAATATTTGAAAAAAGAGAAGATTCTTTCACTGCAGTGCGCTGTACAAAAACAAACTTGCTTCTTTCAACTTAAGTGTAATATTTAACAAGTTTCAAGTAATAAATGCGATAATTAATTTAAATTGTTTAACAGTTTTAAAATATAAGTATTAAATTTCAGTGATTCCTAGGATAGTCCCTTTTTCGTTCGGAAGCACCATATTTGAAGGTTCTACTATCAGAATTACTTGCGTTGCTGATCAAGGAGATTTGCCTATAACCTTAAGTTGGATTAAGGATGGCATCTCCATATCAATGATTAACGGAATTTCTTCACGAACTATAGACGAATATTCTAATCTCCTCACCATTGATATTGCGACCATCGCCCATTCAGGAAATTACACTTGTTTAGCAAGAAATACAGCTGGGAGTTCAAACCATACTTCAACTCTCACTGTTTATGGTAATAATCTAATCTTTGTTTACTATGTCTTTTTATTTGCAGTTCCACCTAAAATTGTACCTTTCACTTTTCAAGATGAAAGTATATTAGAAGGGACTTTAGTTCGCGTTTCTTGTGTTGTCAGCCGAGGGGATTTGCCCTTAAAACTCTCGTGGCTCAAAGACAACATATCAATTTCATCTGAATTGAATATCTCCACAAGAGATTTTGACGAATATTCCAGTGTTCTATCTATTGATCCTGTTTCAAGGAACCATTCAGGAAGCTATTCATGTGTTGCCAAAAATCAAGCAGGAGTATCCGTTTATTCAGCTGTCCTGACAGTCAATGGTAATTTCATATCATCCCAATTTGAAAACTTGAAACTGTCAATATGATTTGGCATGTTAATTTTTAATAAAAAGCTTGGCTTATTTGATTTATATGAATTATTCCTTTGATAGTTTTGTTTTGGGTTAAGTTGTATGAATTACAAATGTTTTCAGTGGTTAAAATTTTAAAATGCTCTTGTTATCAAGGATCAGAATATAAGTATCTTTAGGCGGATATTATACGTCTATAATTGATTGTTTCATATTATGTTTGTTCTCTCTTATCTAATGCATCCATTTCTGCTTCCTGATGGGGCGTCCTTTACCTGTTGGATGAGAAGATATATCGCCATCTACCCCAGAACGCGATACCACGATATTTGAGAATCTATAATTCAGGCTAATTACTCATTACACAGGGGAACAAAATATTTGTTGCATTGATAAAAACACAAATTTGGGTAGGCTGATCTCATATCTGAAGTTAGTTTTTCTCTGTAAGCTACAGTTTATTTGCAATACAATGTTTTTTTATTTTTCATGTTAATATAAAGTTTTCAATATTTTCAACATTCATTTCAGCTTACACGTGTTGGCAGTTATCTTGACACCATCATGATGATAATATTATTCACTTAAACATACAGTAAAAACATCCAATGACAGAGTAATATGTGACAGTTTTGAAATGCAACAAAATAAAGCTTATGTATGATATAAAATACTATTAAATGCAAACATGAAATTTTCTTTACAATTGCTTTTATATGTACCTATAGATAGAATATAACGCAATATTTGATATAGAGGGCATGCAAAACTCAATTAGGTCCTAATCAGGCAAGAATTTGCGTTTGCGGACTTGCTCAGGATAGTTTCGTTTGATGTTCAAGCAGTACATGTAATCTGCTGTCCCATCGCCCTTGATAACGCTTTTCATCTTCAAGTCTTGATGGAAGCGTTCCCCATGGTCATCACTAGCAGGGGTCCAAAATTTTCGGGGATTCAGGAAGTGCATCTTAATGCCCACGCGTGTTCCAAGATATTTTTATATTTAAAACAATTAAAATTATATAAACTTATGTTTACAAGCTTTTAATTATCCTGCATCTATGGCCAATATATGAATCGTCCTCTAACTTCAGCGTTAGAGGACGATGCAACTAAAATCTGCAAAAATAAAGAAAATCAAATTGCATAAAATCTAGAGCATGCACGAGAAAACTGATTTCAGATTTGGATTCAGCGATGCTTAAATGCATGGGAACAGTTGAAAAATCTCATGCAACAGACAACAACAAAATATTTGGGGATGTTTGCAACCTGCGCAGAAGACTTTAACGCTCTCTATCTTATTTCTCCTCTATGATCACTGCGCTTACTTCTGTCTATGCGCGCATCAAAGAGCGACTAATAATTTTCAATTTTTAGAGATTGTTATCGATCTACGAGGGTAAGTCAATATATAAGTCGCAAAATAGCATAGAAATGAATGTTGAAAAAGTTACCTGATGATATTTGGTATATTTTCAACGTAATCTTCATGAACATTTAGGCACTTGCCTCAGCGTTCATGAGTCCCTGAAAGCCAGCATCGAAGAAGGTTTGTCGTTGGTGTCGTAGCCAATTGGTAACCTCCCGACAGAATTCCTCCATATCCTGGAGCACCTATGTAAAAAAGCGAAAGGCGAAATTAATATTGACACTGTGTGGATGAACGTTGTCATCCAACAGAAGTACACCACTAGGTAAACGGCTTTCCTGGATAAACAATTGTTACCTTAGCCCTTTATCGATAATGTTGCCATATGGCAACATCAGCATTAGCCATCAGTAATGAAATAACGCAATTTATGTAATGAAATACAGGCTGATTATAATTAAAGTTACGATTTCAAAAAATCGATAATTTGAAAACTACTCGTCACAATGACCTGATATTTTAGCAGAACAATCGTGAGGCAATGGAATTTTGTTTAGCGAAGGAAAAAAAATAGTTCCAAAATCTGCCGATAGATGGCGCTGGCAGGGTTCACATTGTCTGGAGATATGCAAATTACTAATTACCTCCACCGTTACTGGCGAGCGGTATGAAGCACTTTTGCGTAACCATGTCCTTCCGGCACTTCAGCGGCGTCAGTGTGTGGATCGCAAATATTCATGCAAGATGGCACTCCTCCGCACATTGCTACTCCTGTGAAGCAGCTACTGAGTGCTCATTTTGTAGAGGCTAGGATCATAAGCCGCCATTTTCCAACAACGTGGCCGCCACGTTCCCCCGACCAGTGTGATTTCTGGCTTTGGGGGTACCTGAAGAATGTTGTTTACAGCGGGTAGATTGAGAATCTAGCCGACTTGAAGGCAAGCATCACACACCATATCCATTGCATCAGTACAGATACCATCCGATCTGTTGTGGAGCATGCCATTTTGCGCTTCTAATTAGTAGCGGAACAAGGCGGAGGGCGTATCGAACAACTTCTGCCTTAATCATCAGTAAGATGTTTGTTCCATGAAGCTCTGTTTTTTCCGGCATTATCACTGTTGTCGCTGTAAACACGTATTCTTGTCTTTTCGCTAATAAATTTTTCGTAAAGCCCTGAACTCTATTGTTTCCTTTTGGCTAACAACATTCCTGTGTTTCACGAATCCATTTTTGGTTTTTCCCCTGACATTACCCTGCCAGCGCCATCTATCAGCAGATTTTAGAACTATTTTTTTCCATCGCCAAACAAAATTCCATTGCCTCACGATTGTTCTGCTAAAATATCAGGTCATTCTGACGAGTAGTTTTCATATTATCGATTTTTGAAATCGTATCTTTAATTATAATCACCCTGTATATTGGTTCACAGACAGGTTTTTTTTTGCCATAATACATTAGCAAAAAACTACATGTAATAAAAATTATTTTTTATGATAACTGTAATCCTGACATGATTAGTAATTATAGGCAACAGTCAAAATTTTTTTATGAATTTTTTATGGGGTTACGATTAAGGGTTAAACAGGTAACATTTGCTTGAGCATTTGCTCAGCAAATTTGCCCTGCGCCCACAGAAATCGAATTACTACCCGTTGTTCATCACGGGTACAATCAGCTAACACACCTGCCATCTTACCCACTTGACACTCGAATGACTCACCGCCGCACGAAAACGTGGTAACTACTCCTGTATACGATACGTGGTAATGGTGCCACTTTAATACCAGTTTAAAGCTCCAATATACATATTTTCCGTAAATTTGAAATACATAAAGTTTTGTATATTATGATATATTGATGTTTGATATTATGATATATTGATGTTTTCGTTACTTTAGGATATTCTTCAAAAAAAAAACAATTAACGAAGTTCTGTTAATTGCATTAAATAACCATTTCATGCCCTTAAACAGCGCTCCGAGATAATATCAATCAACTGCTGTTAGAAGTTTTTCGTTTAATTTTTGCATTAATGTTAATAATGTTATTATGTTGTTTTATATACCTTCTCAAGAATATAGTTTCTATCTTTGGCTCACTTACTCCACATAGAAAATTTGATTTAGTGTTGTAGGCCATTGCATTATCTACATTCAGGATACACCAAATATTATTTTTCAAGTTGACAACTCAAGGCCACAGAAATACCAGCAGGCATGCTTTGCAATATATAGTGTCGAATTTATGTTCTTCAACGATCTTGAACTTAAGATGAATTCTGAAGTTTGGTGAATGAACCACATTCCCCAAGGTAATATTCGATTACTCACTACCAACTCGTGTAAATGAATGTATTGGCCAATATGGTGGCCTATTATTTACTAAACATCTGTATGTTCAGACACTATGCATGTGTATTTATTTGAAATTAAAATAATTTTTCAGGACGCACTCTTTGTGTGCGCCAAGTTTTATCTTACTTCATGCTTGTTTTCTCGATGTCTGAATTTTCTCTGTGGAGTATGGTACTAATTAAGATGACATCATGAAAATTAAGAAACATCATCACCCAGAGTTTCAGAACAGGCGAGAATTGAGAGAATTATCCCTAGCAGCTAAAATCAAAGTTCAAAACTAGTTAATGGCAAAACTCATGGTTCTTGGAATATTTGGAGCTTATATCATCGTAGTTCATGCCTATTGGCGTTGTCTTTATTTAGGTGTGATATGATGAGAAAATTATAAAAAATGAATTTTAAGACGTTATCATCTTCCAGATACGATTAGTGGTCGGAATAACACGAATATTCAGGGTTATTCAAACGGATGAAGCAGATTTGAAATATTTATTTCAACAAAATCGTAAAAGGCAAAAACAATTTTCACAGTTCATGAAATATTCATTATCATTTTTCCAAGCGTACATAGCGCCATTAATTCCTGAATTTTCCTTTTGCATATACAACCATCTTGTAGGAATTTTTTTTTTTTTACCACTCGTAATTTTGCTTATGACGAGCCGGCTGTTTGGTGAAAACGGCGGAATTCATGTTTCACTTGAACAATTCTCAAACTGCAGCACACAAAACGACTTCTCCTATGTCGTCCCCGTTTTCCGATAAAATAACAGAATCTATATCTAGGGATTCTGCCTATAGGCAAGAAAGACCGCCGTTGTACGGTATTGAATGAAAAACTTTGAATCTTCCTCGTTCCACTGATGTGAACGTGTTTCTGTCTTTTACAAAGTTTGTTTGAAATAAATAACAGGGTGTCCCGTTATGAGTGAACGAAAATTTGAGGGATGATAGCTGGGGTTATGGCCTACCAATTATCAAAATATGACCTTAGTAAAAACCTCACGGTTTTTTGTGATATTAATTATTTTATCATTTTTTCGAAAATCTCCACTGTGCTTAAATTTCTATATTGTTGAGGCCACAAGCCAGGTTTGTTGTATTATTTTTTGTTACATATTCTGGAAGAGCTGTCTCGCCTAACTCGGGCATCAGTTTATGAAAAAATTATCAGGTAACTGAGAGGGGGGGGGGGATTTTCTAAATTTTACCACTGAATTTAATTTTTCATTTAACTTTGACCTCCATTGGTAAAAGAAACAAGTACTGAATGAAATAAATTTGCTAATTAAAAATATGTATTTAATGAAGATTCTAAAATGTTGTAATATTTGTACTTTTTTTAAATAATAAACGAGATATTGCTAATATTAAATTCGAAAGAGATAAATTGTGATGACATGACAGAAAACGCAATTTAAAAAAAAGATACTGGTTTTTATAATAATAATAATAATAATAATAATAATAATAATAATAATAATAATAATTGTAACAACGACAGGGAAAGCCCATTCGGAATTGTCCGGAGGGAGACGCCCTGTGTTGCCCCCTACAGGCCGAGGCCCAAAATAGGGTTAATGAGGCAGACATATAACAAGAAAATAATGAGAAAAAAAAGTAAAAAATAAAATAAAAATAAAAAATAAATAAAAAATAAAAAAGATAAAAATAAAAATGCAAGAAAAAAAAAAGGAGAAAAAAACTACGAAAATAAGCATAAATGCAGACACTCAGCTAAGGAGAGGTCAATGTCATTGTAATTTTCTGAATAATTTTTAATTAATTTAAAAATGGGATTAACCCGAGAGAGGGACGATTTCCAAGTGGTAATGGGATTTAAAACAAACCCCCTACGCGTCCTCCGAAGCGTATTAAAATTAAACTCGGGGTAAAGAGACGACACAAAAATTTTCTTAAAAAAAATACTAACCAAATGATTAAATAAAACGATGCGAATAATACGGTAAACACTAAAGTCTGACAAAAAAAAACAGAGCCCACTATGTATTTGTGTTTCCTTATAAAAGAATCAAGACTATTACATTTGCGCTGAATCTTGTTGAGGATTTGGAAATTACCCCCAAACCAGATCCAGACGCAATAAATAATCTTAGAAATAATAAAAGCCTTGAGCAGAATATGGAGGGTCTTTGAGTCTGTAAAAAAAGCGGGTGCCCTTTTTATCAGTCCCAGGCGGCGAGAGATGTCTAAATAGAGAGCTCACGTGCTCGTTAAATGAAAGGTTATGCGACAATACGACTCCGAGATCTTTAACTGACTTGACTCTTATAAGTACATTATTCTGAAGATGGTAATCAAATATAAAAGGTGCCGTGGAGCGATTAAATGAAACAACAATTGACTTATCCGGATTCAAGATCAGACCATTAGAGCATGCCCAATGATGCACAGATGATAGGGCGGACTGAAGTCTAAAACAATCCCTCCACTCATTAATATCAAGAAACAACTAAACATGATCAGCTTAGAGAAGAGTTCTAACTTATGATCCTTAACGACAGAGATCAGGTCCACGACAAAGATATTAAATAGCAGCGGACCAAGGGGAGAACCTTGAGGCACTCCACTTTTAATGGAAAAGACCATATTAGAATGCTTGGGATGTCGCAAATTAAAACTACGTCCGCTCAACATAGAGCAAACCAGTCGAGAGGCGTTGCCGATAAGCCTATAAAATTTAATTTCTCGATCAACAGAAGAATATTAACTTTATCGAACGCTTTAGAAAAATCTAAAAACAAAGCGACGACTTGAACACGCTCATCCAGCTTACGAATCAAAAAATGGGTAAAAATTGCTAGATTAGACTGAGTGCTTCTGTTGATTCTAAAGCCATGTTGTTCGTCTGGTAGAAACGGTTCAACATAGTTTGACACTTGGTCAAAAACAAGAGACTCAAGAAGTTTGGCCGGATATGAAATGATAGTAAACGGTCTAAACGATTTCTGGGCAGATGAACCACTCTTTTTAGGAATTGGCAGAATAAGAACCTTTGGTCCAACTGGAAGGATATCGACCAGTGGCTAGGGAAGTGGAAAACAAATGCAAAAGCGGAGTTATCAGGCCGGGCAGACAGCCCTTAAATATAAAGTCTGGTATGTTGGGGACAGTACAAAGCCTAGACGCGGACATCCTTTTGGCATGCTCCAAAACCTGTCACTCGGACACCGCCTGAAAAGAAAACTTCGATTTAACCTGTTGCCAGCATGCTTGGAGATTGAGAGCATCAACGGGAAGAAAGGTGTCATTATTCATGGAATTAACAAAGGAAAGGGCAATTTTAACGGGATCCTCGTCATCAGTCTGGCGAGGTATTATGCCCACTCAAACCCAACAGCTTTCTTGACGTAGCCCAAAACGCTTTGAAGTTCGAGCAAATAAGAGATTCCAAGGATGTAAAATACGCCCGCCTGTCAGCATGCCAAAGGTCTTTAAACATGCGCCTGGCTTGAGAGAACTTCGCATAATCACAAGGATCAGCAGAGCGTTTAAACCTTTTATGAAAAAATTGTTTATCATGCCAGGTTTCTTTAGTACACGGCGAGACCCAAGAAGGAAACGAGAAAACAGGGAAATGACGGTTAACGCTAGATCTACGGTCGCTTCTACGACTATACCTTTGAAAGGTATTAGAAATCGCGCCATTAATGGTAGCGATGATTCCGTCCCAGATAATATCAACTTCATCAGAGAGAAGAACATCACTCCAATCAGAATTCATAATAGACTGATATAATGTTTTGAAGTCACCGCTACGAAAATTTACGTCTGAGTCAATGTACTGAGGAGAATTAGCAAAAGAATTCGGAAAACGGACAAGAAGGAGTGGATGATAAATATCAGGGGTAACAACGGCAACGTCAGCCCGCATCACGGTTACTTGCATATTGGTGTAAACTTTGTCAAGGTTTCCACTATATATATTACAGACGCTGTCTAAGTCAAGTAAACCAAGCTCAGCAAGCCAGCTCGCAGCAGAAAAACTTCTTTGCTTATGTTGGAAAGAAAGAACATGCATATCATTACAGTCGGAGAAATTAAAGTCATTTACTATGACAACCTTCGACGTTGTACGGAGGAAGAAATCAGGCAGCTCGTCCATAAAGGTCTCAAACTCGCAGTTGCGTACAAGAGGTGGAATATATACGTTGCAAATAATAATCGAATCAAGTCGCCCTTTAGTTTGAGGGAATAAAACCTCTATCCCAATGAGATCGATCTGACTGATACTGGTGGAGAGAGGACATTGAATGACCCGCAGACGGTCGGGAACTGCGATCAGTACGCCGCCGCCACGTCGGTTAGACGACCTATCAGTTCTGAAAATCTTGAAGGCATCACCAAATAAAGTAAAGTCCGCAAAGGTTTCATTTAGCCTAGTTTCCGTAAAACAGTAAATAAAATCCGAGTTCTCTGAAACAGTCAAAAGTCTGCAGAGTCTTCGTGCGCAATCCACCGTACATTTTGATAATAAATCCTATCAATCATGTGATGGAGAAACAGTCCCCTCCCGACTGAGATGAGTAATATTACGTGTTAAATAAATAAATAAATAAATAAATAAATAAATAAATAAATAACTACCAACGAATGTGGTTTCTGGGCGCTGCAATGTAATAAATTAAGTACGGTGGAGATTTTCGAAAATTGATAAAATCAATTCACTATAATATCACTATATCGGTGAGGTATTTACTCGTACTAAGGTTATATTTTTATTTTTTGGTAGATCATAACCCCAGCTATCATCCCTCAAATTTTCCTTCACCCTGCATAAGCTACTCTATCTTTTTGAATTACTTTGAATAACCATAATCTTTCGTTAATACTGTACCTTTCATGTTCTGAAGTAAAAATGACCGTTTCCTTATTAATAACAATTAGAAGGCATTATTTTGAAGTATATCCTCTTATTTAATTTTTTTTCTTTTTATTCGTACAAATATCAATATCAAAGAATGGTTATCAGGAGCTATTTTTTTCTTTTAGATTTCAAAATTTCATACTTTATTTCACTTTAGTGCAACCACGATGGAAATATGAACCAGAAAATATTATTCATAGCAAGATAAACGAAGATCTTTATATACACTGTCAAGCAGAAGGATTTCCACAGCCCGAAATATCCTGGGAAAAACTTTTAAGTAGACCGTTTTGCAAAATATTTCTCTGTTCTTTAATATTTTCTTTAAATTTCCATTTAATAATTTTAAGCTTTTAAATTATGTTGTTTTTTAACATTTCTAAAGCTAATCTTTTTGAAATAATATGCAGAATCATATCTATCATATTATAATCATCAATACTATTTTAGGAGAATAAAATACAATATTCGCCAAAACATCCGCGTGATATCAAAGATACCCAAATCTTATTAAGCTATTTGGTGATACTGCCCAAATGCATTATACAATCAAAGATTTTTGTTATTAATTAATATGCATTTTTGTAGATGCAGGGTTGTATTGACAAGTTCAACAAGTAATTCCTGTAATATTTCACGTGATGGCGCCCCGATTGAAGTGCTGCCACAGAAGTGCTGCAATCTTAAGGCTGCAAGCTTGAAGATGGGAATAAATGAAAATAGTTTTAAATTCTTTTAGAATTAATATCTGAATACTCTTTTACTATTGTGCATTTAATTGATTAGAAATTGTCAAATATTCCCAAGAAATAGCTTTGGCTATCATTTGTTGTGTTTTCTTGATATGATTACCATTGCAATTTTTCTTTTTCTGATTTACATTCACATGCCAAAAGTCATGGGATAGCACTTTAGAGCGTGTGGGACCCCCTCTAAACTGGCGAAGTGCGACGTGGCATTGATTCCACAAATCGGTGGAAGACATCTGAAGACATTGCAAACCATTCCAACCGGAGAGCTTCCCACAATTGCCCCATTACGAAGCCACCATCGACTTGCACAGTGTATGCTTGACAATTTGGGTCCATGGCCTTCTTGGGGTCTGCGCCGCACTCGAGCCCTACCATCAGCTCGTATCAGCTGGAATCGAGATTCATCAGACCAGGTCACACGTTTCCAGTTTCAAGTGTCCAATCGATGTGTTCAAGGGTCCTCTGCTTCCATATCCCATGGACACCAGATTTCGTTGCACAGATCGCATCGATACTGTTCTAGTATCACCCTGGTTAAAATCTTATGTCATCTGACGTAGTGTCAGTTGCCTGTTAGCGGTGACCATCTCTACTCAGACGCCGTTGGTCCCGTTCATTGAGAAGATGTAGTCGAATACTGCGTTGTCCATGGTGGGAGGTAATACCATCAAGTTGGTACTCTCGGTAGATTCTTGAAACTGTGGTCAGTGGAATGTTGAATTCTTGAGTTACCTCCGATATTGAATACCCATACGTTGTGCTCCACATACCAGACTACTTTCGAACTCTGATAGCTCTCGTCGTGTAGCCATTGTCGCACTGAACACCTCACCTGCTGTGTAACTAAACCTACTGACACTGATTTGCATATTTATACTGTTTGCACATTATGCTCCTGCCACTTGAAAAATAGTCCACTGCTATCCCGTGACTTTTGGCATGTGAGTGTATTTGCTTGATGTGAAATCTTCTTCATCAAGAACTTCTGGTTGCTCTGATTCATCTACTCTATTTGAAGCCATACGCTGTCTTTTTCTTGGTCTCTGTAATTTCACCAATTGTCTCCGGCCTTCTGACGCTAAGAGGAAATGTATTTTCAATCTTAATTTAATTAAAATCTAATCCTCAAATAAAGTATTATTTACATTTCTGTTTTTCTATTCCTCTTTTACCTTTTCGATGTCGAGAATGTTAAATAATCATCGAATATATTTGAAATTTATGCTAATACGGGATAAGCATACTGAGGCTTTGCTTGGTCTTTCAAGCTTGTTAGTAAATGGACAACACAAACGTCCCTCTCTCGGTGGGATTCGAACCCGCGATTCGCTGTTATCTAAAGTCATAAAACCTATGCCTTAGTTGCTCTCGAAAAGACCTAGAAATAATACATGAAAAAATATAATTGTTAAAGTACCATTTATAAAAGTTAAATAACTATTTTTTTTACATAAGCTTTTGCTTAAATTTTACAAATAAATCTAGAGTTTACCTCAAAAAATTGGCTGAATTGAATTTTTAATACTTCATTATAGATTCTCTTATTTATTCTAAAATGAATTGTTCAGTTAACTTGTTTAAATTTAATAATGAAATACTGAAAATATTGAAATGTTTCCTTATTTTCATTAATTATTTTATGTTTTAATGGCAGCCGCCACATGCGCCATCTCTTAAATCGCGCAACAAAACTTGTTAATTTGAACTTGTCAATATTGTTACTGCATTGGTTCTCAACACAGGAAAATGTACGAGGGCGTATTAAAAAGTAATGCCTCCATGGCTATAACTTTTTTATTTGTTAACCAATTTTCAAAATTCTTTTTGTATCTTATACTCACCTTTGTCCTCTATGTAATGCACTATTCACTTTTCGACATAGTCCCCATCCCTTTCCACGCATTGCGCCAACGCGTGACTAGTTGGGTGAACCCGTCGGAGAGGAATTCCGGAGTTGTTGTCGACACCAGGATTGAATGGCAGCTTTGGACCCCCTTCTGGAGTACGATAACGTCCGCCCGCACACGAGTCGCCACACAACAGATGTGTTGCAGTGCCTACAGTTCAAAGATGAATGACTGAAGTTCAAAGATGAAAGACTTTGCACCTTGCCACTTTCACCGCTTCCCAAAGAAGAAAGAGCCCCTTAAGGGACATGAGTTGGTTCTCACGGCGACGTAAACGCTGCCATTCAATCCTGGTGTCGACAACAACTCCGGAATTCCTCTCCGACGGGTTCACTCAATTAGTCACGCGTTGGCGCAATACGTGGAAAGGGATGTGGACTATGTCGAAAAGTGAATAGTGCATTGCATAGAGGACAAATATGAGTATAAGATACAAAAAGAATTTTGAAAATCGGTTAACAAATAAAAAAGTTACAGCCATGGAGGCATTACTTTTCAATACGCCCTCGTATTTATTATTGAGCATTATCCTTATTACATGAAAAGGGCAAAAGGCCCAAGTTCTAAGCACGTTTTAGATGAATATCGTGAGAATTTTCACAACTTATCATCAGCTGTGTTACAATTTTTTTTACAAATTTCGCCACACAAGAGTGAAAAAGGGATGCAATGCTACCAGTTAAAGGTACGCTCGATAAGGATCGAATAGTTCATTTCCAAAAAGGCACTTTTTTTTCTACGGTCAATACAACTTTGTTTAAAACGAAAGATGACGGTATCAATAATCACTTAGCATATACAGGGTGAGGCAAAAGTCTGGTAATAGAGCATATAATTCGAAAACTATTTGGTATAGCTTAATGAAATTTAAAATATTATTACTAAGCAGGATAGAGAGTACTTGATAGTGACATTTTTCAATTTATTATGTGCTCATGAATTTTGGAAACTTATCTCCTAAACTCTGACAGATAGAGGCATCGTGTTAATTGCAAATGCTGTAGAGCACCTTCAATTACTTTAAATCGAATGTTAAAATCATTGCTTTATTCGGGAAAAATTAAAGAAAAAAATTGCCTGAAGTTCGTAAGGTACTTCACGTCATTTGTAAAGAAGCCCATCGTTGTTGCTAGTAGCTATTCTGATATTATATTCATTTATGATGAATCAAAATTAACATTTTTTCGGTGAATTCTGTGAAAGTAGAACAGCGGGATGTATTATCTTTGAACATACTCTGCACTTTTATAGCATTTCGTATTTTTTGTTATTTTTGAATCCCACGTATGATTTCTGAATTTGTATTATTTTAATTTTTTAATTTTCCATTTCTCAATAAGATATCGAACCGGCGGTGGTTGCCTCACATGCACTGGTGCCCATAAATTAAGTGATTTGCAGAATGAGACCTCCGTACATCTGATCAGCACCAAACATGATAAGGCCATGTTATAGGTCCTGTAAACACCATTATAGCATAAATACACAGGTGGCATGAACCACTGGTTGCGGAATACATTTACCTCATTGACCTTGCGACACAGGTCATAGTGCACGTGCCATAAAGAACGTGTTTATAAACTTTCATTGGCAATTGAGCATTCGATAATTGTTGCTAATGGTTCATCGTGTCCATTTAGAGAGTGAAATGAGAGGAAGAATAATTGGATGATTGGAAGCAGGCCATCCCAGGTTGAAGTGTCTCGGAGCTGAACATGTCAACCAGCGTCATTTCAAGACTGTAGATACGGTTCCGACAGGATGGAAACAGCCGCAGACCTTTAGTCAGGATCGTCCAAGGATCACCACGCCCAGACAAGAACACTACCTTACTCTATCTGCCGGTAGGAACAGGCGAAGCACCTAATTAAATGTGTCGGGGATTTTTTTAGGAAATGTTTGAATCTGCTGTGCTACCAAATCAGCTTGGTGATATCCCCGGCGTTGCGCGGACTCCTTTTTGATCAAATTTTGTAAAATCTGAATGTGAATATAGAGTAAAAATGAGTGTCACGTATAAATTCTATGATTTATTGTGGAAGCGTGCTGATTAGAATAAATAAATACGGACAGGTAGATTAAGGTGAAAAAATAAACTTATTTATTAAAATATCCTCCTCTAACACGAGGAAATTGAGGGTTTGGATAAAAAGACTGAAAGTAGAGAAGAGAAAAGTATGAGAATTTATAGTACGTTACTAAGCACGACGCGAAGGAGGAGCTTACAAAGAATTTTACTGAAGGATAATTTAATAAGGGTTGAGAGCGACTCACCTTATATATTGCTGTAGCAGGCGCCTAAGCTCTTCTCCGCATAGGCCTGAAGACTCCACGGTGCAATTACGTTGACGTGGGTTCCCAAAGGGATTCCTGCTTCTTCCCACCGCTGTAGAATTCGAGCAGTCGGTCCAGTAGGAAATGCTTGCAGATACACCAGATGACGAGAGAAATCTACAGCTGGGCTTGGTTCTCTGGACAAGTATGGGACGTTCTCTGCTCCAGCAGAGGGATTTGGGCGATGAACACTGTGGCAAGAAATGGTTGGACTCACTGACGGCGATTCCGCTCTTCCGCACTCGTGTAGCTCGTCACGACGTGGAAATCTTGCTCGGAGACTCCACGCTTCTACACTTTGATTCGGCTTGTCGGAATCCCTTGAGTCATATCTAAGAAGAGACTCTAAACGAACAATCTCGTTAGCATCATTCAAAGCAGTCAAGTTCCACAGTTTGTTTTGCTGCGCATGCACAAAAACTCTCGCCGAGTTCCGTTCCGTATTCCCTTGTTGCCAATTCGAGAAAGTACTTCTTGAAGAGTTCGTACCGCAGAACTCCTCTTTGATCCTCACTCAATGAGGTCTAGAGCAGAGATCCTTAATACTAATGAGATACATGTATGACAACCATTGTTGTTTGATGTAATGCGCAGATTTGTTTGCGCATATGTATTTTATCCTTCTACACCAGATGGCAGCCTCATTTATGACGTCATTACGACGTCACGGCCAATTATATGTCATAAACCAATGACGTATATTAAAGATAGACTCCGAATCCTATTGTTGTAACTTGAAGCAAATTGGGAAGCTCCATGCCCAAAACTGTCATGGCCGAAAGTGAATGAAGATTATGCAAAACATATGGCTAAACACAAGAGTAACTGATTAATAATTCTTTCACACACCGATCACGGAGTGATAAGTTTATCTTTTCGTTTACTTTGTATTTGAAGTATTTCATTATATTTTATAAACAATTTTTCGATCATGGTTTCAATTTCAGTTTCAATTTCAATTTCGTTTCGATTGTCTTTCAGTTAGGTATTTTCATTTTAGTTATGTATTTTTGATTTATTTTTGTGGAAAATGATTCCTGATCCTTTTTCTTGTCTGTTGGTACAGTTGTACGCAGTTTAACTTTGAGGATTGGTTTTGAATTAATTATTCCTCAGGCCCAAAATCTTCAAAAACAAATCAGCCAGACAGCTAATTACTCGACGGCTCACTCCTGCCCAGAACTATCATGGCTCAATTTGCTTCACTTTTTTGCCGCTGTTAATAATAGGATTCGGAGTCTATCTTTAATATTCGTCATTGTCATAAACTGTTTTCATTTTACAAAAGTTTCGGTTTAATAACGGAAGTGTTAGACCAAGAGCAAATGTCATTTATTCCTGGATAGGCTTATAAATGCAAGCTGAATTTAAAAATGGCCAAAAATCAACGATGTGCCGCGAGATATTGTTTAAACAACATGTTTTGTATTGTTCAAAGTCTATCAGCAAAAACACTAAATTCTTAAAAAAAATTCTACATTTAGTGTAGTGGATATCTGTTGTTCATTTTAAAAAATTGTTGGTTTCTTTTTAATTTTCAATTTAAAATATTGGAAATGTAAAAATGAAGTTAAATTATTTCAGAGATTTTCATATTTTAGTTATATATAATAAAAACTATAAGAAATAATAACTTTATATAATTTTAAGTTTATAAAATAATTTCATCATTAATTTTTATTATTTCTCTGTATACGTGTACGTATGATATAATTTCACTTGCGTTTCTAAAATGAATATGCTTGTAAATAATGTGCATTTATTAATTTTTAATTGCATTTTATTCATTTATTTATTATGTATTAATCTTTATTCTTAAATATTGTTAATTTCTTCTTGTATTTTATTAATTTATTTATTAAATATATCTATTTTATTTCCTAAGATAAAAATAACACGAATAAATTTCCAATATTTTTTTTATTAATTCAATTCTTTATTTCAATGCCAACATTAAATAAATCAAAATTTGAAAGTAAAGAGTTTATGAATGCAATTTACGTCACTAAACTATAAAATTGCGAAAAGAAGTGACGTCATTTATGCATGTTACGTAATGACGTCAGTTTCTCGCGATGCTCGCAGGAAAGATATTTGAACGTTACTTTTGCTTTAACCCACTACACCAGAGGCCACTGTTATCACGGAATTACAAAGGCAACAATGGAAAATGTGTTAACGTCATATCTCGTTAGTATTAAGGATCTCTGGTCTCGAATCAGTCTCCCCCTTTTCAAAGTTGAATCTCGCGCTCCTCCTCCTAGCGCTTCGACGCCTGGACTTAGGTGATTTTTCACTTATAGAGATATCGCTGCCTGTCATTGTCGCGTCAATGCCGTCACGATCGCAATTATCAGGGCCGTAGTCGGGGGGGGGGGGGGGGGGGGGGGGGGGGGCCCCCCAAACCAATTTGGAAAAAGGGCCCCCCCCCCCAAACTAAAAAAGGGCCCACCCCGTTTTTTTTTTTAAAACCCCCCCCCCCCCCCCCCACACACACACCAAGATAACGTCCTGGCTACGGCCCTGATTATCAGATGCTATCCATGACAAAGAGCCAGGGGCATGGTCAGAGAGCTGTCAGCGGCCACTGGGGTTAATATTTCCAAACAAACTGTATACAGGAGACTCTACGCGGTTGGCCTGTATGCTCGCCGATGAGGTGCGTCCCGTTGACCCAGGGACACCGTAGGGAACGATTGGCTTGGTACACCGAACATGCAGCATGGACACAAGGACAATGGAGTCAGATCAAGTTCTAGGATGAGTCCCGGTACGGACTTAACTCTGATTCTCGACAAGTTCACATTTGGGCCAGCCCCGCTAACATCATTGAACGTGACCGTTATGGCGATGGTGGTGCGATAGTGTAGGCGGGCACCAGGATGGGTTCTCTTAAGCCGCTACAAGTCTTCGGCAGATGGACCATAACTGGCCAAGTGTACAGGGATATTGTCCCGTGACATGTTCCTTTCTTCAGGGGTCCAGATTTCCTCTTTATGGACGATAATGCTCGTCCGTATCGGGCTGGTATAGTGGATGACTACCTGGATCATGAGGACATCTGGCGCATAGATTGGCCAGCACCGTCCCCGGACCAAAACCCCATCGAAAACGCTCTTGGAAGACGTGTTGTGGCACGAATACAACCTTCGCGAACATTGCAGAACCTGCGAAAGTCATTGGTCCCGGAATGGGATGTCATCCCCTAAACATTGTTTGATACCCTGGTTTTGAGCATTCCAGCACTTTGTGCTATGCTCGTTTCTGTGCGGGGGGATCACACAGCATATTAAACGTCGTCTACCGTTTATAAAACTAAAAGGGGGTGTTGCACTTTTTATTTGTTCCGTCCGCAGCGGTGCTACCACCTTTGTGTTTAATGACTGAATTGTGTTTATATGACCTTAAGTTTGGTGCTGGTCGGAAGTGCGGAAGGGTTCCATTCTGCAAATCCCTTAATTTATGGACACCAGTGTGTTTACTATAACCTCACAATAGAAACAGAAAGACTAGAAAAAATTTAGAGCAGCATGTTTCGATAATTCCTATCATGTTTTTGTTTCTATATATTAATATAGCAATCTTGTGTTTTTATCATTTTCTAGTAACTGAAGATTTTAATCAAAAAAATATCCTTCTTACAAATAACGAAAAAACTAAAGTTTTCCGAAACGGTACGTTGATGGTTAATCAAATTAGAAAAAATGATGAAGGATACTATTCGTGTTCAGCTTCCAACGGAATTGGTGAACCATTGAGTAAAACCATTCTCATAAACGTTAAAGGCAAAAAGTTATTTATTCTTTTATCTAAATTTTTTTTTAATATTATAAAAAATGTATTATTATAAACAAATGGTTGAATTTCAAAAGAGAATATCATAATATAGAAAATGATAAAGAATTATAGCTATCTTAATTTTGCACATGTTTCTGAGGTGAATTTGTGTGTTACATTTATTTAGCGGCTCCGGAGTTTCAAAGTAAAAATCTCTCCATAATAGTAAAGAAAGATGAAGAAGTTAGAGTTCTTTGCCAAGCACAGGGAAATTTGCCTATTAACTATTCATGGTATATTAATGGAAGCAACATTGAAGAACGCTTAGATAAAAATAGGTGAATTATTTTCTCACATGCAATACAATGTTATGTTTATTGCGCAATAATTGATTATTAAATGTAATGGACTTGGAATATTCTTAGGTTTATGACAGAGTCATTAACTCATGAGAAAAGTGGGTCAAGATTCATTATACCGAATGCTGCCAGAAAAGATTCCGTTGTATTATTATGTAGAGCTTCAAATTCTCTAGGAACAGCAAACATAACAATTTCTATTACTGTTCAAGGTAAAGTAGTTTGCATATTTACAATTTATGCTTTTATATTGAAAATTTTTATTTGCTTTGTTTTGGTTTTATATGAATACAGAAAAATAGATTTCATTGATCCATATTTACAAGAATGGGATGTTAAATACATCTTTAGGAAAAAATTAATTATTTCCATTATAGTGATTTTAAAAGACTTAATGATAGAAGTCGAAACAATAAAGTTTGCATTTAAGTTGAGGTCATTTACAGTCTGCTCAGTGAAATTTTGCAAACTTATTCTGTACCCCGTTCTAAGTCGTTAATGAGATTGATATCGAACCACCCGTTTCAATCCGTCTCAAAGAAGTTCAATTGGGTTGAGATCAGATGACTGTGCTTGATCACTACAAAGTCTGCAATGTGTTTTTAACTACTGGCTGACAGTTCGGGCCGTATAATATAGATCATTGTCTTGCTAAAAGATCCCAGCGTCCTTCGTGGATACATTGACCTTGTATGAACGGACCTCGTCAGTAATGATGTTGAAGTACGAGGAGATATCAGAAAGTAACGCCATTTATGATTTTCAAAGAAAATTACCAAATATACAGGTAAACAAATAAGTGTTGAAACTACACGAGTTTATCTATAAGGCACCTTGACGATTTAGGTATTTATCCGTCGTTTCTGCACCAGTTTCAGACTGTCCCGCTCATAAAACTCCGTCGGCTGTGAATATAGCCAGCGACACACGGCAGATTCGAATTCCTCGTCAGTCTCAGAGCTGACTACCCAGAAATCTCTTCATGAGACCAAAGAGGTGGTAGTCTGAGAGAGCTAAATCCGGACTGTAGGCTGGGTTGTGCAGTGTAGGTCCAGAACCTCCCAACCGAAACGGACCAGTTTTGCTTTGACGACGTTGGCCATATGCGGGAGTGCGTTGTCATGAAGAAGTCGAGCATCGTTTCCTCTTTCTAGTCGCTTATCCCGAAAAACATGCAGCAGTTTAGTCAGCGTTTCACAATAGATAGCGGCGTTGACGGTTGATCCACGAGGCTTGACTCTGCGAGTAGATGCCTTGCATAACCCTAAAAACTATAAGCATTATCTTCCGAGCTGAAGGAGAAACTTTGAATTTTTTGCGAACCGGAGAATGTGCACTTGCAGTTTTAGGCTCAGGTGTGATCATCTACTGTGACATGCCATTCAGAAACGCATTTTCTGTTTGTTGCACCGCTGCAGTTCTTGTGTGAGAATTTTTGGAATCTAACGCGAACAGAATTTGCGGTATCCAAGCTTCTCATGCACTATATCCTATGCAGATCATAGGATATGTGAAACGTTTCACTCACTTCTTTCAAGGAAATGCGACGGTTTCTCCGATTGTGTTGTTAATCTCCTCGATAATTCTCTGATTGGTGTTGCCGCTGACGTAGGCCGCCCAGAACGCTGTTTATCGGCAAAACTGACTCTTCCTTCCCAAAACATTTTGCACATAAGGTGCTCCACGTGCCCTACGTGAGCCCCCTCCTATTCTACGTACGTGTGCAGTCGTTCCACCCAATTGTCCAAAATCCTTAGTAGAGTGTCCGATGGGATTTCCACAAAGGCTGCAAAGATCCGTTGTTCCAGGTGTCCAAGATTCCGGATCTTCTCGGCGTAGACCTTAGCCTTGAGATGATCCTACAGATAAAAATCCAAGGGAGTCAGATCGGCTGAACGTGCTAGCCATTTCCCATGCCCTTATCAACTTTGTCCTCTCCTCTGTGATTAGTGGCATGCTTTAGCACCTGCAACAAAGGATCGATAACAACGAGAATATCCATTTGGAATACCTGTACCAGTAGAACGAATTAAGATATGAACAAACGGACGTACCATTGTTTTCCTTGGAAAAATCTAGCCCGAAATCATGTGCCCCATGACCCCCTTCCCATTTAAGATTGCGGCTTTCAAGATGGCCGCCGTCTCTGTCACCTACACTATATGACTTCCCCCTAGGCCTAATATGTCCCCACATGGCGGTGGTCCGTCAATTTCCACAAACACGAATTGTATAAGCGGTGGTAAGGGACTTATGGCCCACCCTGTACACGTATAAAGCAGCAATTTTAAAACAAAACAAATTTCTAATGGTTGGGCATTACTTAAGGACTGTGTAAGATTCTAAGGTTACATCGATTTTGCTACCGCTAGGTTCTATCCTGTTTTCCGCCCGATATCTGCGCTCCCTCGAGCTCAATAGCTTGCCATCGACGCCTTCCAGTAAGGAATCAGTCGTTGAGTGAATTAACCCTTAAATGTATTATTATTGATCTTTCGATAAAGAGGAAAAATTTACAAAATGCTATTATAATTTTGTGCCACACGATATGCAAAAACTTGTGAAATTCTAATGTATAAATTAACAGTTAATAATTTATTGTTGATCCAATCGATAAAATAATATTTGTCAACTTTATATTTAATATTGTAATTTCTTTAATATTAATATTCTTTTGTTAATAATATATTAGCTTAATTCTTTAGATACTTATGAAAGCATTTATATCTTTGTACCGTAAATTTTAGAATCTCCGGAAAGGCCGATTGTTAAGATTCCAACAGAAGTAAGCAATCACTCAGTTTTCGTGGAATGGACAGCTCCTTTTGATGGTAACAGCCCAATATTGCGATATAACATTCAGTACAAGAAGGAAACAGGTGATGATCCCAACGATAGCTATATCACGATTCTTGAAATCTTATTAAGACCAATTTATTTTGTTATAACAGATGATTGGAAAGATACGAATATTAAAAACACACAAAATGGCAATGTTACATCTGTAACAGTGACGGGACTTTTACCATCAACATCGTATGAAGTAAGAGTTTCTGCCGAAAATGCGATTGGAAATGGATCGTTCAGCAAAATTATTTCTTTTAAAACAGAAGAAAATGGTTAGATCAAAATCTTTGATATTCGTATATATTTTGTTAGAAAAGTTTTTAAAGAGATTTATATTATGAATTTTACCTTAACTCTTTTAAATATCATTGATTTCTTATTTGAAACCCTGGCCTGTAGAATCTATAATATAAGTCCATCTGGAGTTTCGAAATAACAAACAGTGGAAACGCTCATATCAGCGGATAGAGAATCTCTCAAAATTTGCATTCGTAATAGCCAGTGTGGCGCATTTGTAGACCGTTGGAGGGCGTCATTACGAAAACATGATGTTCGCGGGTGAACACAAAGCTTTCTGCCTGTTAGATTTCGCAAAATTTGAGTCGATTCTGACGGTACACCGATTTATTAAGTAGTGGAAGAATGGAGCACTTACTGGTTTTATAATGTCCGTCTGTCTGCCTGTCCATCCCCTTCATATTTTCCATATTTTTGACGTAGAATGTTGAAACTCGGAAGGTAGCTTACAATAGGCATATCCTACTTCACTGCAGTAAAACACCATTTTAACGTACTCCAAAGGAACTGGAATTTTCAACGTTAATCTGAAGCTGGGGGAGGGGGGGAGGAGTCCTTGATAATGGTGGATACTGTAGTCTTAAAAATTCCGAAATGTTCGGCAATATCTATCTGCTTTCCATTTTTGTCAATCTCTTTTAAAATATCCAGCTTCTCCTTTAGAAAAAAACCGGGTTTTTTTCCTTGTTTTCTGTAATTTTTTTGTGAATTATTGAATGGTTAAAAAATTTAATTCGAAAATCAACAATCGATCAGCGCAGAGAAAAACAAAACGAGTTGTCTGGAAGCAATGCTTTTACTGTCATACACGCCTAAGAAGTAACCAAACGAAATACACTGAAAAATTAATTTTGAAAAATTTAATTGTTGATGCCCCTACTTAAATAACGCGGTGGTTACAAAAAACGCACGTGGTGATATAGGACAGTTTAATAATGATACTATTGTATTGTACTTAAACGATTTGATGCTTTCCCATTGGTCACTTTCTCATTGGTTGTTCAAGGTGTTGACCAATCAGAACAGACTTTCGATCTATAAACATTGTAATGAGGGGATACCTGATACTTCTTAGGGAACGTAAAATTAGAACCTGAATCTGAAATGTACGTTAATTTGACGTACGTTAAACCGAAATATTTTAACGTTAAAAGAATAGGATTTCTGCAGGGGAGTTTAAATTTAAACGTCATTTTGAAATGTACGTTAAAGTGAGGTACGTTGAAACGGGATTTTACTGTTTGGTTGTATGTTTTAGTTTGGTTTTGACTGGCCCATTGGGGTAGAAATTACGGAGGTGGGACCAAGTGATCTACGTGGTATTAGAGGTATATAAAGGAGTGAAATTCGATATGCAGATTCTTCTAGGCAAGATCTATATTACAATGAAGTTTCAGCCAAATTGTCTCAGTAGTTTTGGAGTTGTGGGATGGCAGTCACTTGGTCTTTAGAATTATCGCAACATATGGCACGTGATATATCATTCCATCATTATATTTTTAAATATTATGTTCAAGAAAATCAATTTTTTGATTAAAAAAATATTGGGGGGTTAAAAAGGGCAGATAAAGGGATAATGATACATAAACTCAAGACATCCGCTACTTTCCTAGACCGTTCTCGGGGGGATTAATTTCTTGTTTTCTATAGAATATCAGATGTACTGCACGCTTCTGAAGACCTGCTGCCTGTATGCAGGAAAACGAATAGGCCGGCTAGGACCGTCGGACCAGATCGCAGTGTGTGTGCGAGAAACATTTGCTAGGAGCCCTCGGAAATATACCTGTTGAAGATTCCGCAGTCAACTGTCTGTATTGTATTTTACGTAAACAACTTCAGTTGAAACCAAACAGGGTGAGGCTGTTGCCACGCTGAGTCCTCAGAATCGCAATTCTGTGATCGGCTAGAGGGAGACTATTTTCCTGAAAAACTTAATTTTTAATGACCAGGCCACGTTCTTTGTGTCTAGCAAAGTGAACTGTCCCAAAATGTTGACATTTGGGGACGGAAAAAACTAATGTCACGGTGGAACACGTCCGTCATTCCCTTAAAGTGAGCGTGTTTAGTGCTGTTCTTCGACGAAAGTCTATGGTTAATTTTTCTGAGTAACATGACTGGTGGCAACTTTACTTACGAAGCGACCTTGCTCCTTGCATTTTACAATTATCAAGGAATAACTGAAACCCTGTGTTAGAAAGGGCTCTTACTAAAGCGTATTCAATTTTACTACCATTTTAAAAACTAACCGCTTAGACGTATTCTTCTATATGTTATGATGTAATCACGAGGAATTGTGCAAGAAGGTCAAAATCATTCTTGATAAAAATAGGAAAGAAACTTCCACAGCCTGGACTCGGAACAAGGAACCTTCAGCTAATCGCGCTGATGCCCTAACCAATTGAGTTACTGTGGACATGGAAGCATTACGCTATCTACCGGGTGTTTCACAGGGTATAGACCAAAGAAAAAGACGAATAACATTTGAACGGAAAAAGATCTTTATTTAAAACTTTCAGGATCAACACTTGAGACTAAAGGAAATTAACAGATTAAGTCCTCAAAATGCTTGCCGTCGGAACATACAACGAAACGAAGTCTCTACTCAAAATTGGTGATAACATGATTGAGTTGTTCTGTTGTAATCGACTTGATCACATTTGTTATCGCTGTTTTCAGTTTTTGGTCGATTTCTGTACACCTTATCTTTAATATAGCCCCATAAAAAAGTCCATTAGCGATAAGTCAGGGCTATAGGGGGGGGGGGGCGAAACAGTCCATCTTCGAAAATAAGCCTAATCCGTAGTCGTCGAAAATAAGCCTAATCCGTTTCCTTTGACTTCCTGCATAAGTGTACAAACGTTCACGGCACTAGTTCCACCTGTTGACGAGTTATTCAACTAACAAGTTGGCCATAGCCTATGAAACACCCGGTACATAACTATAGGCTAGTTTAGTACAGTTACATAGTTCACAGGTCGGGACTATTTTCCCTGAAGGTTCCTAGTTCGAGTCCAGACTATGGAATTTTCTTTCCTATTATCGTCAATAAATTAAACAAGTGAGGTATGGCGTATAATATAAACCCTCATTGATCATCCTTGAGCTATTCAAATTCATTCAATTTTAACTGCTTCAACCCTCTGTAATTCACGAGATAAGAATACTAATACGTCGTATTTATTATAATAATAAATATTGAAAACCATAATGGAACTATATTGCTGAGAATATTGGTATAAAATAAATACAAGAGGGCCCGAAGATGATGTAACATGAAACACATCGGTTGTTGTCAACTTAGAATACTGCAATTTATTCTAATAATATACAGTGATTGGAAGAAAGTAATTGGACACCTCGCACAGTGCGTTTATTTGCTTTTATTGATAAAAGCTAATGTCCTGTCGCCCCCCCCCCCCCCTCTGGCTGCAATCACGGCGGCCCACCCTCTGGCTTTCCACAAGAGTACGTACGACCCCCACAGGAATCTCCCGCCAAATGTCCCGTACAGCCGTCCACAGTTCAGGTAGTGTTTTGGGGAGTGGGCTACTACCCCTCAACCGACGCTCGACTTCATCCCACAGATGTTCGATGGGATTCAGGTCGCGGCTCTGGGCTGGCCACTGCATGCGTTCAACATTAGTATCGGCATACCATTGCAGGGTATGAGCTGCAATATGCTGCCTGGAATTGTCGTCTTGGTACAGGCATGGCTCTAGACCGTAGGTTTGCCAAAGGGTTGGGAGAACGGAATTGTCCAGGATGGTAGTGTAGTCCGTAGCCCTCATGGTGCCTTCCACCTTCACTACCGGGCCTACGCCATACCACGAAAAACGCCCCACACCATAATTCCGCCTCCGCCGAACTTCACTGTTGGGATGATACACTCAGGAAGGAGCCGTTCTCCAGGTAAACGCCACACCCAAACTCTGCCATCCGATCGAAACAATGTGAAGCGGGATTCATCGCTCCAGAGAACACGTTTCCAGTCCTCAACAGTCCAATCTTTACGTTCCCTGGCCCACTGCATTCTGTTCGTTTTGTTCGCCGGTGTGACTAGCAGCTTGTGGGCTGCTGCTCTGCCGTGATAGCCCAGCATGTGGGCCTCCTTTCGGAGGGTCTTGGTGGATACGTGACATCCAGATGCCTGCTGGAATTCCCCGGCGGTGGTGGTCATCGTCGAACGTCGGTTCTTCCGTATCTCCCGCTGCAGCACCCGACGGTCCCTGTCGGTTAATCCGGGTGGACGACCAGGCCTTGGTGCATTCGTACAATGTCCATTGGTCCTGTACTTCTTCAGCACATACGCCACTGTTGATTTCGGGTGGTTCCGGCTGCTGGCAATCTCTCGTATGGATGCGCCTAGGAGCGACATTCCAACCAGGACACCTTTTTCAAACTCTGTCAGCTCCGCCTGTCGCGGCATGATGCCTCAATTAGAGTCAATGGTGTTGTCTGATGACTATCTTTGCATTTTCATACAGTAGTGACACGTGTGGTAGCGGAAAGGTCCATTTTTTGCCGGGTGGATGGGTGTCCAATTACTTTCTTCCAATCATTGTATATTAATAATTTTCTGATAAATTTTAAGCGTTATGTCGAGTGGCCTCTTCCGGTATTAGTGTCACCATTTTGTTCGTAGCGCAGAGGAGCCCCAGAAACTTATCCAAACGATGCTCGCCTTTCTAGCTATTTTCAGTAAATGATGAGAAATAATAACTTACATTCTTGAATGTGTGATGGCGAGGTTTTTACTTGGACTTCCTTGCTTTTGATTGGGGCGTCTGTAGAAAGTGCTATTCAGTATATTTCACCTCCTTAAGGGGCACAGATGACTTTCTTTTCCAAAAGCAATGCGGACATGGCTTCTGCTGCTTGGGACTAGTGTTTCTACTTGTGATCCGATACTTTGTTGATTTGGTCATTGCTTGGCTATCTTGAGTGAAGTCAAGATGAGCGGTGGTATCCTGAACGATTGTGAGAGGTAATGGGCTAATTGAATGGGACTTCAGATCTGCTTGGATGTGAACATACTCTCGAACTAATAGTTGCTTCATATTTGAAGCTCCTTGGTTTTTCTTTAACCTTTTCGTTAATCAGTGAGCGATAGGGCGCCACTATTGTTAGGTTGATCGAGTCAACTGCGTCACTGCTCGATCCCCTCCAATTGATATGACACTTTTGGTTACTACAATTCAAATTTCTTAATTATTTACAAAAAAGCTGACTAAGACATTACAACAGATTATTAAAGAAGCACATCATCTGCCAAATTCAGCATTAAAATCAAAAACACATACAACAAAAACATTTCAATCAAACCTAAACATGCTATAAAATCAACCTCGGATATGAGTCGAGTGTCAGATGGGAGTAGCCGTGGGCCTCTTCATTTCATAAATCATTGTTATATTTGACAATTCATGTCATCATAACCTGTTTGAGGTAATGAAATGTGGCCAAGTTGATCAACGACAAATGGAATAGAGCGTCCAAGACGCCCACGGCTACTTCCATCTCTTAAGATACGTCGAACAATTTTTGTTTTACCGGGGAGAGTTTAGGTAAATCATTCTGTTATAAATGTGATCTCTGGCAGTTATTGCATTCTTCGTCCAATGCTACAGCTTTTCTCTCTTGAAGAAAAAGAATACTTTTAAGATAGGATGCTACTTTTGCCGTTTACTTTTAAGGCCAGATATCGAGCATGTTTATGACATTTTTGGACTACCCATCTTGATCTATTACGAGCCGATTTGTTCAATGTTTTTGATGAGCATTCATATTTATAATCCTTAATAATTTTCGAATATCTATAGATTTATTTTATTTAAACGCTTTGTTCGAATTATGTGCTTTCTTTATTATAATCTTCATTTTTTTCACCATCTATCAGTCTTTCGTTAATACAGAAATATTTCATAACAGATATACTAATCCAATTATATAATTTTACAGTCTATTCGTAATAACATATCCAGAAATAAAATAAATAAAAGTATCTATCTTCTATTTTGATAATTCAAATAGTTATTATATTCTTCTTCCCAAAGCTCCTTCAGCTGCTCCACAAGATATCGAAGTGGAATCTATTAATTCCAACACGTTAAGAGTAGCATGGAAGGTATATTTTAGCCTCTGCTTTGCTCTATAATTCATATTTGTAACAGTTTTTACATTGCGTTAAATTAGAAGTAACGTAATTAATTTTAGAAACTTGTTTTTTAGCCGCCCCCAAAAACAGATTGGAAATGCGTAATAACAGGATACAAGATTGGTTTTAAAATAGAAAGTTCAACGCATGACTATGTGTATAAGACTTTAGAAGTACCAGAGGATTATACGGAAAATTTGGTTTACCAATTAACAAATTTGAAATTATATACTCAATATAATATTGTCGTTCGTGCCTTCAATAATAAAGGATTAGGCCCATTATCAAAACCCGTCATCACAACCACTTCAGAAGGGGGTAAGTGATAGATAAAATAAATATACATTGGAAATAAATTATTTTAATTTTCTACAGTTAAAAACAAAAATGAAATTAAAAATTAAGATCATTCTTCTGATACAGGATAATCACAAAAGAATGTCCATAAATATAGTTTACTATATTTCTTTTTTTTATAAAAAAGTAATGAAAAATGTAAACTTTTTAAATTCATAACAAAGAAGGAAATACGACCTATTGTCAAAATTAAAGTTTAATAAACCGTATGTGCATTTCGACTTTCTTGCAATCATCAATCAGCGGAATCATTCTTTTTGTTCTATATTTTAATTGACCCTGTCTTTTGTTGTTCTTTCCTTGTACGCTGTTGTCCGCCGATTGATGACTGCAAGGGTTTATTAAACTTTAATGTGGATAAGAAGTTGTGTTTTCTTCTTTGTGATTTATTTATCCACAGTTAATCGGTTTCTCTATTTTAAATTCTTAGATATTACAAATGTTACTTGTTCCCCCGCGCCCCCCCCCCCCCACCAGTCACTCGAACAACATTTAAACGATATTCAAACTCCTCCAAAGCTATTGTGGGTCGAATAATCAAAAAGAACAAATTGCGACCATCTAATGAACGTGGACGAGCAGAGAAGCAGACCAGAAACAAGCCCCAGCCAACACGCCCAGCTCAGGTGGTGCGAGAAATCCGGTCTGAAATCCGGTGAGAACTGTAAAATTAATGCAGCTTACTTCCAGAGTAATGTAATGGACCACATATATCGGCAGGATATCCCACGTCTGTACCCTGGTGAGCAATCAAAAGTTTGGATCCACATGGACAAGGCATCAAGCCACACTGCCAAATCATCTGTGGCTTACTACAGGAAGATGGAACAGGAGACGGGCATACGAGTTATTCCCTTCTCTCATGTGCCTGTAAAATCTCCTGACGCATCACCGATGGATTTCTGTGGTTTTGGTCTCCTGAAACGACGGCTCGGATGTCGCCGACCAAGAACCGTTGATGGGCTATGGAAAGTGTGTCAGCAGGTGTGGAACGAACTTCCCATGCAGTCCCTCAAACTCAGCCTACTTCAGTGGAAATTACGGTGCCGGGCGATAGTCCAACAATGTGGTTCTCACATCGAACACAACCGATGGTGGCGTCATGGTATTACACCATCGTAACAGAACTGCAAAGTCGTCTCATTTTATCTGAATCAACCCTCTGTACCTTACCTGCATTGCAATACCTTGTAGAGTCCATGCCAAACCGCGTATGTTCTGTAATTACAGCCAAAGGAGGGTCAATACCAATTTGAACGAAGGTTTCTAATTCATTGGCCAGTGTGTGTATATCATGCTAGTGTGCATCCCATCCGTCAGAGCCATCTAGGTTAAATCTCTTCTCATCCAAAAAATTATTTAATACCATACCATTTTCACTTTCCACCAAGTCCTCTTCCTAGCACACTGCTGACAGCATACTGAGATCTGTTTATGTGAGCTGTAATTTGCCTCCTGCATATCCCAGAACAATGCAGCATTCAAATTTGACGAACATCTTATTCCTTCAGTTCAATTCTTCGTGGCAATGTAAAAATACAAAATAAGCAGCTTACCACGGTATCAAATCTGTTATTCCTAATTTTGTTCTAAAATGCTTTTGTTCATTCACATCAGGTGGTCAGAACCATTTTATAAATGGTGAATTTATTCCTAATGTTGGTAAGTTTATAATTTTGGCCAAACTGAATGTACATCTTTTGTATTTTTCTCCAATTTTTGAAAAGGTTTATGAATACAAAAATATAAGTTTTAATATTATCTGACAGCTGAATAAATTTGCCTATCATTTTGTAAAGTAATTTTATTATTTTCATTAAAGTTTCGTGCATAATGTATGTGAGTTTATAATTTTGTCCAGTAATGCAGAAATAGTGGCACTATGCGCTGATCTATTTCAGAGATACAGCTAACTAAAACAGGGACGTTCTTTTGTGGATACCCTTTTTTAATAAAAAATTGTTGGTAGGATGAGTAGATTAGTTGGTATTCATTAGTGAAGAGAATAATGAAGATAAGCAGTGAAGATAAATAAATTGTTGGTATTTATTAGTCAAGCACAACAGTAAGAACCACACTGCTCAACAGAGAAAACGAACACCATTCCGCATCAATTCAGAATATGAGAGATACACGACAATTTGAAGTTCCAAAGCGATATTTTATTACTGGAAGTCCTGTTGGAATTATGATTAAGAAAACTGTGAAGCACACTAGTGTTTCAAAAAGAATGGTGTTTCATCAATGGCAGCAAACCCCATTTTGTATGTCAAATGCTAATGTTAAATGTGTCAGAAGTCAACTCTGAAGGAAAAAGACAAGTCATTTTCTAAAGCAGTGGCCGATGTGCACATTTTACAGAACTGTCAGTCATTTCAATAGTAGTTGTTTACGCTTGAATGTTCAGAATTATATAAAAATTACGGACTGAAAAAAATTATAAAATACGAGGATAAATAAATAAGTTATAAATGGATATAGAAATGAAAACATAAAATCATGAATGTTTGCCAAAAGTGTGCATGCAACTGTAAATCGACCCATTTATGTGACTTCGGGTGGAAATCTTGAAAGTTTGGCAAAAAGTGTGCACGAAAGTGTAAAATCCACCCATTTGGGTGCATTAAAGAAGCAGTTTATGTATGCCCTCTACCAACAATTCTGATTGGCCTGAGAAACCGCATCACAGCTGTGGTGAACTCAGTAACACAAGAAATGCTTCTTTGCATGTGGGACAGATTTGGGTACCAAAATACGAGGATAAATAAATAAGTTATAAATGGATATAGAAATGAAACAAATAAGAATACTGATTTGAAAACTACTTTTATTTCTTCACATAATATACTTTCCACGTACAACGTCTCTCAATGAGGATGGAGCCGTACAAAGGGAAATCACCGCATGGTTTAGATAGCAGCTCACATGCTGCGGGTTTTGAGGGACTTGTGAAATGATGGAACAAGTGCCTCAAAATATGGGGAGATTTTGTGGAGAAATAAATGTATTTTTCAAATCAATACTCTTATTTGTTTGATTTTTATATCCATTTCTAACTTACTTATTGATTTGCCCTTGTATATACAAGAATCTAAAATGAAATTAAAGGAGTTAATTTATGTTTAATTTTTATTACATATTATAGTACCAACAACTCCTCCAAGAGACGTTCGCTGTTCACCTCTATCATCGACTAGTGTTTATATTTTATGGACACCTCCTCTGGAAGAAACATTAAATGGGGTTCTTAGAGGATATAAAGTACTTTTCAGAGCTAACGAAGAATGGATTGGTTAGATAAAATATCAAACTGTTCCGTTTACGAATAATAGTACAAAATTCAAGTTAACTCCCCCCCCCCCCTTTTAAAATTTCAGATCATGCCATGCAGACTAAAGTATCCAACGCATCAAAAGTAACATTACAAGACTTGGAAGTGAACACCAATTATAGTGTTCAAGTACTGGCTTACACCAAAGTAGGCGATGGCACAATCAGTAAACCAGTTTTTTGCAAGACATATGAAGACGGTAAAATTTAGACAATATAATTTCTGCTTGAATTAATTACATGATCTTTATTATGGTGATCAATGAATATTTGCAATGAAATTTCTTTTAGTCCCTGAAGCTCCAGTTGAAGTGAAAGCTCTGGCTGCTTCTACAGATTCCATAATCGTCTCTTGGAAGCCTTCGAATAAACTGAATGGAGCTGTTACTAAGTATAACGTCTATTATAAACCACTTGAAGATGAAAAGCATGTAAATTTCATTTCGGTTTTGATAATATTTAGTCATGATAATATTACAAAGAGTTCGTATAAGTTAAGTTGAAAGAAGCTTTCAAAAAAAAAACATGAATATAGTTTTATAAAAATCTCAAGAATAAAACTCTTGGTTCTAATGAAATTTATTCATAACGATATAATTTATTTGACTATTTCTTATTTTATTTCGATTAAAACATAAAACTAACTCAAAAATATTATTTTCTCAAAAGTGTTCTATGAGAATAATCGATTTGCTATTATGTCTTTATTTTATCTAGAAGGTAATATATGTTAAGTTAAATATCGTAAATATTTTGCATGCTTTTAGTTTCATTCTTTATCAGATAATTTAGAAGAATACCTACGCGATGCAAGCATTCAGTCTTCTGAAAATAATTCCACATTTGTCGAGATAACCAAATTGAAGAAGCAGCAGAAGTACGCGTTTTGGGTGACGGCCGTTTCGAAAATTGGAGAAAGTGAGAAATCCATGCCCATGTTTCAGTCCGTTGGAGAAAACTTAAGTAAGTTTAGTATCCCATAGGGCACACCCTTGTACCGTATGATATAATCATTCAAAAATCTGGATTATTATACAAATATTTTCTGATATGTTATAGTATAGTTGCAGCCAAGTCAGCATCATTCAACGACATCATAAGAAGTCAGTGGAAACAGGAGGTAGTCCTGCCCTGCAAAGCTGTAGGATTACCTTCACCACTAAGGAAATGGCTTCATGGGTATTTCATTTCATTATCTTCAATTTATAATTATTACTAGAAGCGAACCAAAGCCACCTAAAAAACAAAGCCTGATCACTGCGTCATCAAAGCAGGGCTGACAAACATTATTTAAAACAAACGAAAAAAACACTTGTGTTTTCATTTGTTGAAACAATGAAAGTTGGATTGTCAGCCCTCGTTTGATGACGCAGTCAGCAAGCAGTGAGCAGGCCTTGTATTTTAGGTGGCGTTGAGCGAACCCACCCGATTGTATAATCGGGAGATAACCCATTGTTAGATTTTTTCTTTGTTGTGACATAATCCACCGTCGCTGATTTTATATACAGGGTGTTTTTGAATTGAGTACAGATTTTTTGGGAGATGATAGAAGAGGTCCTTAGAAATATTTTTTGTCATATGAACATGGGGTCCCCGCAGCTCCGTTCACTTACAATACTGCATTGAACAATCAAATGACACCGGGACGCAGTGTGCGTTGGTAGGCCTAGATTATTTTATTTTTAACAATTAACACAAGCAATCTACTGTATGACTTTTACAGTAATTGTTCGAAATGACCGCCATTTGCTTCATAGCACAATTCGCAACGCTTTATGATGGATTGATGTACGCGTGGAAACAGTTGATTTGCACGGGCGCTGATGTCACCTGCTGCCGCGACAACACGAGCCGCCAATTCTTCTTCGGTATCTACGGGTTCGGGGTACACCATTGATTTTATGCTTCCCCATAAAAAAAAAATCCATCGGTGTGAGATCTGGCGATCTCTGTGGCCAAGCAACTGGTCCGCCACGACCAATCCAACAAACAAGCACGTGCACCTTGAAATTTCTTTGCAAACAATTACTTTAAAAGTTATTACAGTAGATTGCTTGTGTTAATTGTTAAAAATAAAATAATCTAGGCCTACCAACGCACACAGCGTCCCGGTGTCATTTGATTGTTCAATGCAGTATTGTAAGTAAACGGAGCTGCGGGGATCCCATGTTCATATGACAAAAAATACTTCGAAGGACCTCTTCTATCATCTCCCAAAAAATCTGTACTCAATTCAAAAACACCCTGTATATGATTAAACCGATTAAATCGGTTGTTTATCTGCTTCATTACCTTCAACCGTTATGTTGTTTGCTGAATGTTTTTATTTATGATAAAACAGCGATTTCTGTAAAATGTTAAATTATTAAAATATTCTTTTTACTATAAAGTGTCTTACTTAAGCGTTTAGTAATGAGCTATTATATACAGTTCGATTTATATTGGGTTGTCAGAAAAATTCGTTCGTTTTTTTTCCCTCAATAATCTTATTCTTTATTTTTTATCGAAAACTTTAAGAAAACATTCCATAACTTATACTCCTTCGTTGTTCTCGTATTCTTGCCAAAGTTCCACTAGCTTGTCGAGCATTAAGTAGTGGATTACGCCTTCCGAATCCCACCAAAAGTGGAGACTCGGTGTGGTCGAATTTCCCCTTCTTGAAGCTTGAAAACCATTTCTGTGCAGTTCTTTCAGTAATAATGTGTTCTCTGTTCACATTAAAAATGTCTGCCAGCTTTGACAACCTTGGTTCAAAACGAAGAAAATCCTCATTTTTGTCACTTGGCACTACTGTATCATATGGCCGAAAAGAGTTAAATCTAATTTAAAAAACAATAAACATATAAAAAATATACAACAATGCGATAATAATAATCTCGTATTATAAATAATTTAAATACGATTGGAGGGAAACAAGCGAATTTATCTGATAACTCATTGAGGCACTGTTACAATTGCAATCTCTGTTGTGTTGTTACTTCGAGAACTCCATCTGTAAAAATTTTACATGGACTTATCATTTTAATAGGGACGGTTTAATAGTAACATATGAATCATCATTTTGCTTCCAAACAATGTGAATTCATTGGCATTGATTCATAAGGTGTAGGAAACTTTCTGGTGAAAGTCGACTACACATCAATACAAGTGCATCACGTATCACCTATCTATTCGAGAGTGGTGAAGGTATGTTGCGATGATTCTAAACATAAATATTCTCTAGATTGAGAACTGATAATTGTGCAAGTCATATAGTAAGATGAATTCATTATAATCTTTCATGAACCATTCCATGACCTTGGGGGCTTTGTGGCATGGTACTTTTTCCTGTAATGGTACTTTTTACTGAAAGGCCATTGTATAAACTCTCTCCATAGAAACCTTCCCCGCATAATAAATCTATCACCACCTTCCCCGCATCATAAATCTAGCCTTACACTATTACGCTTCTTTCTGAATCACATCCTGATGCTCTCCATGATATAACAGAAGTCTTGATTTCTTGATTCATCCGACCATACACCAAGTTGCTATTATCAAGGGCTATTGTACAATGAGATGTTTCTTGGCCACAAAAGGCATGCGCCTCTCTTTACAATAGCCTACACATGTGAGACGATATGGCCGTGAATTTTTTCTGGGATGTTTTTCCGTATATCATCATTGAGAGCTACTATCATTTACTTCACAGAGTGACCATTGTGACGATTGTGGAAAGCTTATGTGATCTCTGTCAGCAATTTGCTTTTTTCTCCCATTGCTCGGTTTCAAGATAACTGTGTGTTATGCACCCTAGAAAATGTTATACGTGAATATCATGGACGTGTATCTGTTTGGGAAATGCTTAGTCAGTTTTCGGACATTCCTCTTCTAAGTCAATCATATCATTAACTACAGTGGACGATTCTGTTACGTTATCATTGTATAAACTGAAGCTTGTCATTTACTGTTATATAGTTCATTTGATGCCTACGTAACGCTTTAATTTACATGGAATGAATTACTGTTTCGCAATATCTTTTGCCCTCTTCTCGTCATTTCTCATATTTAGTATTTAGAAAACATTTTAACACTTAACTTCTTATCAATTTATAAATTTTATATGCCAATTATTTTTATATGATTCAAAATATTACGAGGCATGATTTTTCAATTGAAAAGCGGAAGGAAAAATTCTGCGACCCGGATTCGAAGCAGGAAACTCGACTATCATGGCCGACGCCTCTACCAATTGGGCTATCGCAGACACCACAGACAGCCAAGCTGTCTCAAGGTGTCTTAAAGACAACCAAGTTGTCACGGTTGAAAGCCCAATGGGAGAGGCGTCGGCCATGATAGTCGAGGTTCCTGGTTCGAATCCGGGTCGCAGAATTTTTCCTTCCATTTTTCAATTGAAAAATCATTACCAATGCTTGGAGAGCATCTCCAGTTAATAATTATTATTATTTAATTACGAGGCATGTTTTTTTAAAATAAGTACCGTTTTGATATAAAAACAAGAACATTTTTTAACACCTTAATTTTTATATGAAAGCCTGGAACTCGATCTACTTTTCAAGATAATTACCACCTATATTAAGGCACATATCATATCGTACGATTAGCTTTTGAATTTTATCCTCGTAGAAATCGACCGCCTGATTTGCTAACCACTCCACCATGGCCGTTTTGACGTCGTCATCATAAAACAAAACGATTCCTCTACTGAGCAAGCCATCATCTAAGAAAGCGAATTTCAAGCAAACAATTTCAGCCCAAAAAATCATGTGCACTGTGTTTTGGGATAGGCAAGTTGTTTTGCTTGTGAATTTTTTGCCTCGGGATAACATAATCAATACTGACACAAAAATTGTCCCTGTTTTTTTTTTATATCAACTCAGTACTTACTTAAAAAACACATGTCGTATATTTAAAATACTTTATATTAAGAACTATTAAATTTGTATGTTAATGTGTAACAAATTATCAGTATGCTTATTACTATTAAGAATTTGAGCCTGTTGTGTATTTCAGGGGTCTTATATCAGACTTTCTTTCTTTTGCAAATCTTATTTTACTATTTTATATAATTTTATAAACTGATGCAACCTAATGCACTGTAGAATAATGACTGTTTTGATTATTATCGTCGACTGCAATATCTTTATCTAGAAATTTTATTTTCATCTTTAACATTTTCATCTTCATAATTATCACTTCTTATTGCGAGTAAGATAGAATCCGTTTTGCTGGAATTAAATGGAATGTTCTTTTAAACGTTTTAATAAATAGTTATGAATGTATAATGCTATAGACCTATAGTATATACTTATCAACATATTTACGCAAAATATTTTCATATCTGTACATTAGCAAATTAATTATTATTAATGTCATTATTTGGGGAAGCCAAACTCGGATCAATTCCGGAAGCCAATCCCAGAGGCGGACTCAAAAGAGGGCCAAGCCCAAGGGACTCAAATGCAAGGGAGGGAAAGTTACGCACTCGTGGGAGCATTGATGTTTGGGTGTAGGAATTTCCTTACTTTGTGACAGGTGTTTAGAATTGTGGCTTTCTGTAAGATTTTGTAAAAGTGTGGGTTTAAATTTAGTGTTGACAGGCTTTTGTGTGGTGAGTGTGGAATAACCCCAGTGTCAGAATGAACGATAGGGACAATGTGTACTCTGTTAACTCCCCAAAGGCATTTTATTTCGTGTGCAAGATCCGTATATTTAGTGATTTTTTCAGTGTATGTCTTTTGTAAATTGTGTGTGTTGGGGATGGAGATATCAATTATGTAAGTCACTTTGTTCTGCTTATCTACTATTGTAATGTCTGGTCTGTTATGAGGGATAGTTTTGTCAGTGATTATAGCTCTGTCAAAATATAGTTTGTGTGTGGTGTTCTCTAAGACAGTGTCGGGGATATATTTATAGTATGGAGTGTGAATGTCCCTTAGCTTGTGTATCTTAGCTAGATGTTGATGTACGATGTTGGCTACCTGGTTATGTCTGTGTAAATAATCTGTGTGCGTGAGTATTTTGCAACTGGATATGACGTGTTGGATGGTATCCTCTGCGATATGGCATTTCCTGCAAGACCCGTCAGTCGAATCTTTGATAATATGTTTTCTGTAGCTTTTAGTGTTAATAACCTGGTCTTGTATGGCAATCATGGTTCCTTCAGTTTCCCCAAAGAGACTCCCTTCACTCAACCAAAAGTTCGACGCTTTTTTGTCGACGTGTGGCTGGTTGAGGTTAGAAGGATGTCTACAGTGGAGTTGCTTTTCGAAGTTGTAGGAATGTTATGGGTTTTCTGCACGCTGTTCAGATTCAGAGGTGTGTATTTTGTATCAGCCATGCAGACTGATTTGTGTAATGGTGATATGTTTTGTTTAGAGTAAAAGAATTCTCTGAGTGACTGAGTCTGCTTCTGGTGTAGATCTATTATTATTATTATTATTATTATCATAGGTAATCATTAGAAAGGAATAGGCAAAGTAAAGAATGTAAAGAGAGGTCCCAATGTTCCAATTTGTATGTTGCAGGAGCAAACATGTCGAAGAAAACGACCGAATCAACGTGAGAGCTGATGGCGCTCTTGTTTTGCGCAAAGCAATCGAAGAAGACAACGGCAACTATACGTGCATCGTTTACAATGATTACGGACAAGATGAAACCCTCTACCACGTTATGATATTGGGTAAATTTCAAAGGAAATGTCTAGAACTGAATTTTTGTTTAAAATGGCTAGTTTGTAATAGTTTGAAATAATTTTAAAGCAGCACTAAAATATTTATTCATTGTTTTTTAAAGCTCTTCGAAAACGTAACAAATTTTATTTTATTCTAATTTTGTGATAATTTCAAAAAGATAATTTCATTAATTAATCAATTACGATCACATTTCGGTCAAATTATATCCTTGAAAAATATCTAAATACTTATTCTTAGGTCCGCCTGCGGCTCCTCAGTTACATGTGATTTCAAAATCACAGACGTCAATTCAATTGCAGTGGAAAATTGACTCCATAGGAGGTGATCGAATTAGAGGTAGAATTACATTTTACTCTTTTTGGTTTTACTCATTAAAAATCATAACCCTGCTTAATTTTAAGTCTTTGCTTAAATAATTTAGTAATTAAGGTATTTGGTAAGTTTTATTAAAAAACGTAATTTTTAATGCATACTATTTTTAAAAAACAATATTCAAATTACTGAAAAACAATTTTTTTTATTCTCATTTTTAAATCGTTATAAACATAACAATTACGTCCTTAATAAATTACAGAGTCGAGTCACATTAGTATGACCACCAACTAATATCCCGAATAACCGCCTTTAGCGGCACGGACAGCAGCTAGACGGCGTGGGAGTGAGTCAATAAGATTCTGATAGGTTTCTACTGGTAGCTGTTTCCATGCAGACTGTAAAGCATCCGATAGCTGCTGAAGGGTACGCGGTGGTTGTTCCATAGCACGCACATGACTATCGAGGTGATCCCAAAGGTTCTCGATTGGGTTGAGGTCTGGGGAATTAGAAGACGAGGGTAGTACTTGGAACTCTTGGTCATGTTCCTCAAATCACCCCGAACAATTGCAGCCATATGACACGTCGCATTGTCTTGTTGGAACGTGCATCGCCCTCTGGGAAGACAGTCGCCATGTATGGGTGTATTTGATCTGCAATTATGGATTGCCGAATCGGTTGAGAGTGCGTTCCACAGGTATCAGTGGGCCCAGACAATGCCATGAGAATACTCCCCACACTATGACGCTGCTGCCACCAGCTTGGATTCGTCCAACAGTGGTTGCTTGTTCTCGGAGGTTTCTCGCCCACCCGCCAACGGCCGTCACTTCTGTAGAGCAGAAATCGTGACTCATCGGAGAAGGCAACCTTTTACCAGTCAGAAGTGGTCCAGTTTCTGTACTGTTGGGCAAATTGAAGCAATTTTTGGCGATGAACCTTCATCAGCATGGGTGCGGTGACCATCCGTCTGCTGCGGAGGCCCATACGTAGCAGGGTCCTCTGTACTGTGGTTTTAGAGACATGTCTGGTTGCACCCTCGTTGGTTTGAGCGGTAAGTTGGTCCACTGTAGCTCTTCGGTTGGCCTTCACACACCTTCGCAGCCGACGTTCATATCTCTCATCAATGGCACGTCGCGCTCCACAGTTCTCATACCGATTAAGTTCTCAGTTCTTCACACACGCAATAAGCCCCTTAATAAACATTACTCCGAGAGATTCAAAATATCAAGAGAAAAAGTTGCATCACAAGTCTTTCTTAAACTTGCTAGTATTTCACAAATAAAACGTTAAATGTATAGGAACGAAGCTTTACCGTTGAGTTGACAGCTGCTTAAAAGCACAGTTTTTGGTGTAAAATATTGGGAAGTAGAGGCAATTCCATTGAGCATGAAGCCTTCTACTCCGTCTGATAAATAACCTGCAATACCAAAAGTTAATATTCTATCTACAGTTCTTTCATCGCCAAGAGTCGATGATTCAGAAAAAACGTCATGGATTAACTTAATGTTCTAATTCTGTAACACCGATATACCATTAATAGCAGGGAGCCTTACGCTTCTATACAGCGATACAACCAATTCTTAGGGAAAATTATTGGTACCGTTATGCCCATAGCAGGGATTTTGTTCTCCGACACCCGACAACAAGGAAGGCTCTCGCTCACTGTCACTTGGAAGAGGGACGGAATTCTCTTTAACGATGTGGCCGGTCCGTACTCTCCGTGCTAATAAACACGCAAGTGTCGTTTAATCCTTTTGAAGAGAAGATTACGGTAACCCTAAAAGTTAAGGTCAAAATTAACTAAGTAACAATTGTCACAAAATATTATTGTCTAAGAACGACAGCTACTCAGATAATTAGCAGAATTAAAATAGTTCACTTTACTGGAATTAGGACGCCAGTTTTTAAATAAACCATTCAACGCAGAGGATCCTTTCCTTATCGTTTCAAATGTTGCGACCTGTGGCCGTTTAATAAAATAGTTATATTCAATTATTGTAAGTCGACTAGCCTCTCCGCAATTTGTTTCCTACGTTGCATTCTGTACACTTATTATATGAAATCAGCTTCAACGAATTTAAAGCCCTGCAGGAGCCATCGTTCGAGATCGATAAACTATTATCCTCCTTCGGCCCCTTCTCCGTCCGGCTCGGCTCGTTTTCCAATCCCGAATGTCACGCCGAGACCTCTCTCGTTCTCCCGTCACTATCTCGGCTCCATCCATTCGGCGGAAGGGGTGAGTAAGGGACCGATCGAAGATTGCTGTTCCAGAAAGTTCTTGAACCGTAACTTCAAACCCGCGACTCCCCGCTTCCGTCATTGAAAGTTTTCGCTTTCGCATGAAAATCACGTGACACCTGGCTTATGAACAAGGTGTTCATATATTTATGAGACAGATTTATTATTTATTTTCCCTTTTTTACGAATTTCTGTTTGTCTTCATTATTTCAAAACAATTAAAATGCTTTTCATTGTTACACATGCAAGTATATAAACATTAATTCAATTTGTATGATACAATAAAATCTTGAAAGCATTCCAAGAAGGAGGTTTAGCTGTGACGTAGAAATAATTTTAAATTTGAGAAAATTAACAATGCATACAAGATAAATAGAAAGTAACATTTTATTAGGAGCTTTAGCAAAAAGCTACTTATAAGAATACACGCTTGATCTGTATGTTTAACAGTCGATTCGTCAAGAATGAATACACTGTTACTTTCAGTTTATCTTTTAAGCGTTGTTGACATGGGCACGTGCAGATGATAATCACTCAATTATTGTACTATGTTGAGCAATAAAATTGACGTAGGCTAAATTTGAAAAAAATTAAATGATTTTCCATAGTTTATTATACTCTGTTCAACGAAAGAAAAACTGGGCGTGTCCAGTTAAATTTCCAATTTCAATTGTTAAACCTTGTTATTTTACTTAGCAACAATGTCTAACAATTGAAATCGGAAATTTAATTAGACACGCCCAGTTATTCTTTCGTTGGACAAAGTATAGTAATTTTAGCTAGACTTTAAAATTTTCGCAATTTAATATTAAATCTACTCACAGGTATAGCTCTCAGAAAGTTGCAGGATTTTATTCCTTGTTGAATACTCACTACGAATCGACTGTTGTGTCACACGAAATATTTTTAACGGGTAACTGCTAGAGCACTTGCAATTGACTTGAAGGGGCTGACGAAAAAGCCTGAAAAATTGATACAAGCGAGCTAAACCTTGATCATGATAATATCGAAAATACAATTTGAAAAGGATAATCCGTTTTCAAGTTATCATGCAAATGCAGGACGGACGGATAAACGTAAGGACCAAGCATACATTCTTATAAATAGCTTTTAGCTAAAGCTCCTAATACACATAAATAAGAGACTCACCTTAGTAAGTATGTATTGCGAATGTAATACAAAACCGAGCATAATGAAAACATTAATAATGAATAACAAATGTCAACGATGAAAAAACTTTTAAATGAATGAATTTGCCTTATTTTTGTGGTTTTTAGTGTGCTGAATCCTAATTTGCTTTTTTTCCTATCTCATAACGTTTCCAAGTTATGCACATAGAGACTGCAACGTTAAAGTAATGGGTGTGAAGAGAAACGGTTGCAGGATATTTATCAGGCCCCAAACTCTGAATAATTTAAAATTTTTCATTGAAAAGCAAGAAATCTGTGGGTGATAAAAATGAGATCAGAAACGGATTCAGCACAAAAAAGCATAAGAATTAAGCTCTTAACGTTAAAAAAAAATTTTAAAAAGTTATTTTTGTTGGCCTGTGTAATTTAAGGTTTCAAATTATACTACAAAAGAGAAAATGGTCAGTGGGAAACAAAAGATATTCGGCCCCATCTTCGTTTGTACTCCCTTGACGGTTTGGCTTGCGGTGCAACGTACCAATTTTACATGGAAGCATTCAATTCTGTTGAGACAGGACCTCCGTGTGACATTATCTCCGCAAGCACTGAAGGCTCAGGTAACAACAAAATAAAGATTTAATTTTAAAGGTTTATTACTACTTTAATTTGAATGAAAATCAGATATTAAAATTCATTAATTAAACATTAATTTAAATAAATATATCCGGATAATAAAATTCATTATTGATGAAAAGAGGACAGGAAATTCCACAGTCAGGGCTCGAAGCAGGATCATCAGCTGATCGCGCTGACGCCCTAACCTATTGAGCCACCGTGGACATGGAAGCATAACGCTAACTACGTGTTCTTTGGGCGTGTCCAGTTAAATTTCCAATTTCAATTGTTAAACATTGTTCATTTTACTTAGCAACAATGTCTAACAATTGAAATCGGAAATTTAATCAGACACGCCCAGCTTTGCTTTAGTTGGACAGTGTTTAGCTTGTAGACCAAATTTAGGGCTTATTATTGGTAGAAATAGGATTTAAAATGAT